>CAMGYJ010000010.1:37521003-38027177 GCA_946122785.1 Linum tenue
CAATTCACTACTTTCAATTAAGGGGGCTCTATCAACCTAGGCAGATATTCTCTTTCTAGGTTAAAGCAGAAACAACAGGAACTTGATCAGGATTCAAGTCATTCAATCATTCAAGCCTCAATCGAATATAATCAAATCATAAAATCTGTACTTGGGTTCATACAATCAGACCTAACATACAAATCTAGGGTTCTCCATACCCAGATGAATGGGAAAACTACTCCATGGAGAGAGAAGCAAAAGCAGATTCAGATGGGGAAATCATACTGTGAAGGATGGGTTTCTGCTCCTGGTCGTCAATCGGCACTTCTCCAAGCTCAAGCCGGGCTCCAATGGTGATGAAGATCAAGCTATGACACTTGGGAACTCTGGTTCGTCGCTTTCTCTCTCTAGGAATCGCTCTGTCTCTCTAAAACTCGGAACCCCCTCTCCTTTGGCTCAAATCTTCCTAAAAACCCGATTCTGGGCGAAATACGGGTAGAATTACGGTCGTAATCATAGTCTGCCCGTAAATCGCCCAAAATGCGCGTTTCACTTTACTCTGATGGGGGGGAATCACGACCGTAATTTCCAGATTACTGCCAGTAATTACTGAATTACGGTCGTAATTATTGTGACACTTGCCCGTAATTCCACTGTCGAGAGGAATTCTGGGGAATTAGGCTCGGCATCGCATTTACGGGCATGCCTGCCAATTACGCCCGTAATTTGGCAGGGGCTGCCCGTAATTTGCTCTTTGCATCGCCACCTGACCTCCAAATGACCCGAAACTTGCTCCTATGCACCTCTTCACTTGCTAGGACCTAAAATACGACAAAACAATACAACCTAGTGTAAAATAGGCCAAGGAACAATCAATTCGAGCTAAAATGGTCAGGGAACAACAATGAAAACATGTGCAAATACGACGCTATCACAATTTCAATCGTGGCATACGGGAACACCTGTGTGACCGTGAACGGTCCAGACCACCGGGAACGGAGCTTTCCGGGAAAGAGCTTCAGGCGAGAGTTATAAAGGAGAACTCGATCACCAACCTGAAACTCTTTCGGACCCTGCAACCGTGCATCATGCAGGCGCTTAGTGCGCTCCTTGTACAGCTTGGTGTTCTCATAGGCGTGATAACGCCATTCCTCCAGCTCCAGCATCTGCATTTTGCGCTCAACACCTGCAACACTAACATCCAAGTTGAGCAGCTTAATGGCCCAAAAGGCTTTGTGCTCTAGCTCCACGGGAAAATGGCATGCCTTTCCATAGACAAGCCGGTACGGTGAAGTACCAATGGGTGTCTTGTAGGCAGTGCGGTATGCCCGGAGAGCATCATCGAGCTTGGTGGACCAATCCTTGAGGGACTGATCCACCATCTTCTCCAGGATACGCTTGAGCTCCCGGTTCGTCAGCTCGGCCTGGCCACTTGTTTGAGGGTGATAGGGAAGCTTGTCTTTATGTAGGTGAGTGGGGAAGGGAAGCTGGGGTACATGCTCCTTAACTACTGGCTGTGGCTTGGGAACAGGTGCTTCTTTGTCCATCCCCACTTCTGCATTGTCGGCTGGAAGTGTTGAAGAAGGTAGTGGCTCATCCTGCATGGTCTGGGTAGGAGCAGCAGATGTGGTCTTGCCACTCCTGGTAGTGATGGCATCCAGCTGCTGGTGCTGGTGAGGCTCACGAGGGTTCGGAATGGTGGTGGCAGGCAGAGTCCCCGGTGCTCTGGTAGTATTTTGGCGAGCTATGCCACCAATATGATTCTGTAGATCTTGCAAAATGGCACCTTGGTTCCTCTGACCTGCCTCCAGTGAGGCTATGTTCTGGTCTATCTTCGTGAAATTCTCTTGGCTGGTGATCATGAATGCCTGCAAAATATTTTTCAGCTCCGTCATTTGATTATCTGGAGCTGCAGCTGCTGGTGGCTGGGCATACTGACGCTGGGGCTGCTAAAATGGTTCCCCTGTCTAGCCTGGAAAGGTTGCCTCTGCTGAAAACCACCAGCTGGCGCTGGGAAGCCCGGTGGTTTGGTGATATTGCTGGTGTTCCAGGAGAAGTTGGGATGCTGGGGCCAACCTTCATTATAGGTGCCACTGTAAGGGTCGAGGCGCCGAGCATTGGCGATGAAGTCCAACTGCTCCTGTGGTGTAGAAGACTCCCGCATAGCCTGGCAGTCTTCCACCAGATGGTTCGAGCTCTCACACCACTGACATTGAGCTACTGGAGGTCCGGCCAAACCTCTGCCCGGAATAAGAATGTTGGGCTGCTTTAATGTCTGCACCAACTCAGCCACCTCCCACTCTAGCCCGGATCTGGCGTCCATGGCGTGCACACCACGGTCCCGGGAATTCCTGCCTCTAGTGCTCTTCCCCCAGGAATGATCTCTGGCAGCCAAGGTATTGATCATCTGGTTCAGTTTGGGTGGAGTCTTAGTGAGAATATCCCCTCCTGAGTATAGAGACTCAATCACCCTCTGGCTTTCCGGAGAGAGAGCACTGTAGAAGTTCCCCATGGTGAATGCATCACTGAAGCCATGATGGGGACACTGCCAGAAAAATCCCGAGTACCGCTCCCATGCATCACGAAGCGACTCATCTGGCTCTTGACGGAAGTGAGTGATCTCCCGTTGAATCTCTGTAGTCTTCGATGCCGGATAGTACCTATGCACGAACTTGTTGGCCAGATCGTCCCAAGAAGTAATGGACAATGGGGGCTGGGTCTCCAACCACCTCTTCGCATGGCCCGCCAGAGAATGAGGGAAGAGGTGAAGGCGGATCGCATCATCGGGTGCACCATTCATCTTGAACCCATTCGTTAGCTGCAGGAAACGGGAAAGATGCACCCTTGTCTCCTCATCCTTCAAGCCATGGAACTAGATAGAGGATGTAATGAGTTGAATCCAGCATGGCTTGATCTCGAATTTGTTCGCTAGAATGGGTGGATAGAGGATGACAGGGCGGATATCAGCGACCCGTGGAGTGTAGTAGTACTCCAAGGTGGGACCCCGCAGCGGTGATTGATGATGAACCCCATCTGCCTGGGGTATTGGGTTGTACCCCAAGATCTGATTTACCGGGGGAACCTAGAGAGGTATCCCCTGGGGCGGGTTGTGTTCACCTTCCATCTCGTACTCGTCTTCGGAATCGCTACTCAAGTGGCCATCTATGCGCTCCTCCGTATGCAGTCTAGCTCGCTGTTGTCTCCTAAGTTGGCGACAGGTGCGTTCAAACTCCGGATCCAACGGTAGTAAACCTTCTGACTGCCTACGGGTCATGCACTACCTGCACACAGTCAAGCAACAAACCCGTGAAGGCACAAGTGTGACAAAGCAAACAAACAATGCTAAAAAGAAAAGCTAAATTAACAGAAACCACGTTTCTTCAACAACCTAGCCGTCCCAGGCAACGGCGCCAAAAACTTGACTCGCTCCTACCGTAACTCTAGAAAATGACCAAGTGTAACCACCTCCTAAAGCGTAGTATAGTGGGTTTGGGTTTTAATGTCAACCCGGGTCCTAAGTGTGATGACTACTCCGTGAATTCTTATTATTTAGCAGTGAAAGTGTAGTGAAGATCCAAACAAGCAAACAGGCAAAGCAGTTAAAAGGTTGTTTTCAAGTTGAGAGAGGTCACCCGGATATGGTTCCCCCTAGACTGCAGTTAAGCCAGATTGTAATTTACCAAATTCAAGTTCAATGATAGTTATAATCCGAGCGGTTCTTAAATAGTCTGCAGTCTCGACTAAAGGTCTCCAAACCCTCTCAATCTGAGTCCCCAGCGGGCGACTAACCTCCACCGGAATAAACACATTGAGGCCCTAACGAACCAAACCTCCACTAACGAAGTAAATTCGGTACAGAATAGTGAATTGACTCCTCGACTAAAGTCGCCAATTCACTACCTTCAATTAAGGGTGCTCTATCAACCTAGGCAGATATTCTCTTTCTAGGTTAAAGCAGAAACAACAGGAATTTGATCAGGATTCATGTCATTCAAGAAATCAAACCTCGATTAAATATAATCAATTCACTGAATTCGTACTTGGGTTCGTACAATCAGACCTAACATACAAATCTAGGATTCTTCAATCAGCTCTTCTCCAAGCTCCAGCCGGGCTCCAACGGTGAGGGAGATCAATATGAGGCACTTGAAGAATCAGGTTCGTCACTTTCTCTCTCTATGTATAAGCTTTTTCTCTCTAGAACCCTGGAACCTCTCAACTTTGCTCTTCTTTTCCCTTAAGAAGCTGTAAATCGCGATCCCCGGTCAGAATACCCGGCCGGGTATTTTAGGCTGAGACCGGGGATTCTTGAAATGCACCATCACGGACAAGGGATTAATCCCCGGTCAAGGTCAAGAATACCCGGCCGGGTATTTTTGCTCATGGCCGGGTATTTTCCTCCTCCAACACACTTCACCTCAAACGTGCTCCTTTCGACCCGAAACTCGTTTCTTCGCCTCGATGCCAATGCCAAGCCCTAAAATATGACATAAACACACAACCTAGCGTGAAATTGGCTTAAAACACGAGAAACAACATCTCAAACGGCTCAAGAATAGGGGTAAAAACATGTGCAATCAATGGTCTATCAGACCGCCTCGTCCAGTGCTTAAACATTCACAAAGGCGAGCAAGTGGAGATTAGTTTCGCACCATCCGAGCTGGAGCCAGAGGAAAGTGGGAAGACCCGCTGGTCATTTCCTTCCGAACCAGGAAATTCAAAGTCACCAGAGCATTAGTAGAGAACGGAAGCTCAGCTGACATTCTATTCTACTCGACTCTCAAGAGTATGAAAAAGAGCATGCAAGATCTCAAGCCCTCAGCGACTAGCCTAGTCGGATTCTCAGGATATAAAATTTGGGTGTTAGGTTTAATAACGCTGCAAGTGACAATTGGAGAAGCAGGAGTAACGAAGACCTGTCTCATGGACTTTCACGTGGCAGACTGTCCATCAGCGTACAATGCAATTTTGGGACGCGGTTTCTTGTCAACATTTTCCGCGGTCCCATCTACTTGTCACCAAATGCTCAAGTTCCCGGCAGGAGGGAAAGTAGGCCGTGTCCGAGGAAACACCGAGCAAGCGAAGGAGTGTTATCAAGCTACGATTGAAAGTCTAGAGGTGGACACCAGAGGGGGACACCCCCGCCCCGAAGAGGTCGAAGAAGACGTTGCTATAGTTCTCGATGAGGCGGAGCCGGAAAAGAAGGTTCGGATATCGTCTCACCTCACTGAAGAAAAGGCGCGCGAGCTCCTGGCGCTCCTCAATGATTACAAAGACCTGTTCGTGTGGACCTCGGAGGATATGCCGGGTGTGTCAAGGGAACTCGCCGAACACCATTTGTCTGTAAAGAGCAAGTCAAAGCCTATACAACAGCGAATGAGAAACGCCTCTCTTGAAAAACAAATGGCGTTAGAGGAGGAAGTGAGGCGGTTGCTCAAGGCCGGTTTCATAAGAGAAGTGAAGTATCCAACGTTGTTGTCAAATCCAGTATTCGTCCGCAAGGCGTCCGGCTTATGGAGGATGTGCATAGACTTCACGAATCTCAATGCGGCTTGCCCAAAAGACTCATACCCCCTGCCAAGGATAGACCAACTCATCGATGCAACCGCCAACCATGAAAGTCTGAGCTTCCTGGACATGTTCTAGAGTATCATCAAATCCGCCTGTCTGAGGAGGATCAAGAGAAGACAGCCTTTATGACCCACATGGGAAATTTCTGCTACACGGTCATGTCGTTTGATCTCAAGAATGCCGGGGCAACGTATCAGCGGATGATCAACGCGGTCTTCAAGAGAAAATTGGGAAGGAATGTGGAAGCTTACGTAGATGACGTTCTCGTCAAAAGCAAAAAGGATGAGGACCACTTAAAGGACTTGAAAGAAACACTCGAGTCCCTAAGAAAGGAGCGCTTGCGTTTAAATTCGCTCGAGTGTGTATTCGGCGCGAGGGCCGGAAAATTCTTGGGATTCATGATTACCAGCAGGGGAGTAGAGGCGAACCCCAAACAGATAGAAGCCATAATCAGCCTAAGATCGCCTAAGACTGTCAAGGAAATTCAAGCATTCAATGGAAAGATGGCCGCTCTGAGCCGTTTCATCCCAAGGGTTGCTGACAAGTGCTCCCCCTTCTTCCAGATGCTGAAGAAGTCGGCATCCCGCTCGCAGTGGAGTGCGGAGGGCGATAAGGCTTTCTTCCTGCTGACCGAGCAGCTGACTTCACCCCTAGTTCTGAGCGCTCCACTACGAGGCGAGCCATTGTACCTCTACCTGGCGGTCTCCTACCAAGCGGTCAGTTCAGTCCTAGTGCGAAGAGGAGGCGATGGCTCAGACCATCCCATCTATTACGTAAGCAAGGCTCTCCTCCCTGCAGAGAGGCGGTACATGCCCATTGAAAGAGCGATTCTCGCTGTAGTATCAGCCGCAAGGAAGTTGCGACCATATTTTCAAGAGCATCAGATAACCGTCCTTTCAAATCTTCCGCTGAGGAAAATTCTGAAAGGAATGGATGTATCTGGGAGGATGACCAAATGGGCTATCGAGCTCAGTAAGTACGACCTGGCATACGCACCGCGTCCCTCAATAAAGAGGCAAGTGCTAGCAGACTTCATCGTTGAATGCTTCAGCATGGAAACCGGGAAGGACATGGAAGAATGGAAACGTGGCTCCTCTCCATCGACAGGGCAGCAGGAAAAGGAGGAGCAGGAGCGGACATTGTCATTGAAACGCCAAAGGGAGTAATGCACGGAATTTCTCACCGGTTCCGCGAGCTGAAGACTAATAACATGGCCGAATATGAAGCACTCCTCAACGGGCTAAAAATCGTGGTAGGCATGGGCGCCTCGCACCTCCACATCTACTCTGAATCGTTGCTAGTGGTCAATCAGGTGTTGGAAAACTATGAAGTGAAGGAAGAAGCTCTCACCAAGCTGGTAGGAGAAGTTAAAGGGATCTTATCACAGTTGGAGGCGTGGAAGCTGGAGCATGTAAGGAGAGTAGATAACCACCACACCGACACCTTGTCAAAGTTAGCAACCGCCGTGGACTTTGAGGGAGAGCGCCAGGTAACGGTGACAAAGGAAGCAGCCTCCGCGTACGAAGTAATGGCCTTGGAGGAGGAGAACCGCGATTGGCGGTCCCCACTGATTGACTATCTACAGAGCGACATCGTTCCCGAGGATGCAATCTTAGCCAAGGCGCTGAGGAGGAAGGCAGCCAACTACGCCCTAGTCGAGGGGCAATTGTGCAAAAGATACTTCTCAGAGACATATCTGAAATGTCTCGGTCCAGAAGAAGCGAAGTGGATAGTGAGAGAGATTCACCGAGGAACATGCGCATCGCATTCCGAACCAAGGAGCCTTGAAAGAACGGTGTTGCTCCAAGGATACTACTGGCCGACAGTCAAGAGGGACGCGAAGGAAGTGGTTCAGAAATGCCACGAGTGCCAAATCCATGCGAACAAACAGGAAACCGCATCTGCCTAGTGAACAGCTGAGGGGCATCACAGGTCCCTGGCCTTTCGCACAATGGGGCCTGGACCTCTTAGGACCATTTCCAACGGCCCCTTTGGGAAAAAAGTACCTGGTGGTCGCCGTCGACTACTTCACAAAGTGGATCGAAGCGGAGCCGCTCGACACGGTCACCAGTGCTAAAATTCAAAAGTTCTGGTTCGACAACATAATGATCAGGTTTGGGACGCCTCATACGATAATAACTGATCATGGCACGCAGTTTGATTGCAGGCCCTTTGAGAACTTCTGCGCCCGAAACCGCATCATTTGCAAGATGGCATCAGTAGCTTTCCCACAAGCCAATGGACAAGTGGAATCGTCCAACAAGCTGATCTTGCGGGGTCTCAAAAGGAGATTGAAGGAGGCAAAAGGAGGGTGGACCGCGGAGCTTCCACATGTCCTATGGGCGCACCGCATAAATTACAAGCAACCCACTAGAGAGACACCATTTGCTCTGACATATGGTTCTGAAGCGGTTGCCCCAACGGAGACGGTCTTACCCTCACTCTGCGTTCAAGCGTACGATCCTGAAGACAACCACAATAAGTTACTCCATCAGCTGGACATGATCGAAACAAGAAGGGACGCCGCCCTAATCAAGACAATGGAGGAAAAACTGAAAGTGGCAAAGGCATACAATGCCAAAGTCGGGCCCAGACCGCTGGAGGAAGGAGACATGGTCCTAAAAAGGAACTTCAAGAAAAAGGAAGGGCATGGCAAGCTGGCAGCCGCATGGGAGGGACCATATCTTGTTGGCGAAAAGCTAGGACCTGCAACGTACGTGCTTGCTATAATGGGAGGAAGGCCAAAGGCAAAAACGTGGAATGCCATTCATTTGAAGAAGTATTTTGAAGAGTAAGTCAGAGGCAAAGGAGGGAGGATCGTTGATCGCTAGGTCTTTTGGAAACATGCAGAGCAATTCTAGCCTGCGGATACTTTTGGGGAGAAATCCCGCTTGTACTGGTTACCACTCCCAGGTGGTAACCAAGAATTCGGATTAATTTTATCTCCACTAAGTGTTTGTTCCTGCCAACTATTTTTCAAACAAGCTACACTGCCCCTGAGCGTTTGCTTTTCTCTTTACAATTCAAAATCGCCTCCAAGCGTCATGCTTCAAAGCCAAACAAATGATGACCGCATCTGGGCGGTGAAATCACAATTAACTTCCTAAACTAAAAACCGCTCCCGAGCGTCACGCTGCACAGCGAGACAGTTTAAACCGCATCTTAGCGATTAAAATGAAAGTGTCTTCAGAGCTAGTTCAAAAACAAAGCACACATCAGGGTGTTAGGCGTGAATGACCGCGCTCAAGTGTTAGCCAAATTTCGAAACCAGAAGCAACAACAACATAACATAAAAAAGGCACCACAAGGGACGCCAGAATATTCGCTGCCCTGAGGCAGACTTAGTTTCAAAAGCTTAGAAATTAAAACAAAGGAAGGTAAATGCGAGGCTCATCAAATGACCCGCTCAATCCTGATGATCGTTCACTTCGCCTTCAGCGGCCTCTTCTGGAAGACTTGGCTCCGTTGCAACTGTGGCTGGAGTGGCAGCACACTCGGAGTTGACATCGTCATCACTCCAGTACTCGACCGCATCCCAGATCGCGTTGGTATCCCACACAACCTCGGGGCATTCTCGACGGAACCAGTGGCGAATGGATGCCACCGTGTCGCTTAGCAGTTTGCTGTACTTCGCCTCATCGGCCGCCTTGTACTCATCAGACGACCAAAAAGCCGCCCTCGCCTCCTCAGCGGCCTTAAGCATGTCGCCTTCCTGAGCGTCCTGCATCTCTACCTTCTCCGTTCGCAGCTTCGTTAGCTCCTCCTGCAAAGCGTTCTCTCGAGCAACAGAGTCATTCACCTCCTTCCGCAACCACTCCGCATCTTCCTGGGCTTTCCTCAACGACTCCTTGGCCGACTCCAGCTGTGCGTCTTTTTCCTTCAAGACGGTCTCCTGCTCTTACATGACCTCTTCCCTCAACTCGACCTTCAACCCTTCGCGGCCCTCCTTCAACTGATCCTCAAGTTGGACAATCTTGATTCCCTTATCCTCCAGGTCACTTTGCAGGCGGTCATTGTGCAGCATCAGCTGGTTCAGCCCAAATTGGGTCTACACAAAGATCAAAGATTATCAAGGTGAAAGTCGGATAACGAATAATTGACGAAGGAACAAAGCCTACCGCAAAGAAGAACCGAGCGGTCGCACTCGCCAAGTGCCTGGTATAGTCCTCAGGGACCGCCAGCTCCTCAGCGATCAAGTGCATTGCGTGCTTGGCGGCCACAGGGTAGAGAGAAGCTTGCGAGGAGAAGGTGACGGTGGAGTCAAGGGTGGTCCTCTTCTGCCGCTTGTTCGAAAGATAGGGATCAAGAGGGGTAGCCGAGGGATTATCATTGAGGATGCCTTTCAAATTTGGCTCCCCAGCGGTCAACCCTTTGCCTTTCGACAGAGACTTGTCTAGCGACCTTTTAGAAGAACCCTTGGTCGCAACAGGTTCAGACAACTTCAACACTCCTAAGCGGCCGACCACCAATTGCTTCTGAGACGGATGGATCGACTGCGCTCCAGGGGCGGCTGGCTGTGTAACAGTTAGAGGAAGAGGAGAAGACGGAGCGTTGGAGCCAGGTCTTGGCGGTCGAGCTGAAGAAGCATAACGACGGGTCCCTACCAAATGAGTACATAAGTAAAGAACATGAGACACACACTTAGCACAAAGGAAAGGAAACTAACCGTGAAAACGCCGAATAATCTCCAAAGGGTTATCATCTCCCTTAGGAGGAAGATAGAACTGAACCGCCCTCATTAGCCGCTTAATGAGCGGTCGGAAGGGCTCGAGGCCATTGGTGTCATCATTCCAATCCCTCTTATCACCAACCGCAAACCCAGTAAGCAGTTCAACTTCTCCTGAGTACCACTTTCCCTTCGGCCGAGCGAAGAAGAACTCTTCAAACCAAGGGGAGTCAAGCTTAGGCGCCCCATGCACAAAGCCAACCTTAGTTTCTCGCCTATAACAAGACCAGCAGTTGTCCGAACCACGCATCTTGTACAACAGACGGAAAGCACCAAAGGAGGGCGTCTCCCCAAGTTCTTGACAGGCGGCACGAAAGGCAATCGAGTGAAAGATGATACCAGGCGACAGGCGTCCTAGTGTACACCTCAGGAATAGCAGCGCTTCCGTCATAATAGGGTCCAAGGGGAAGGTTTACCCCATTCGAATGTGCTCCACATGGATGGAAATCCACCCTCCAGGGCAGGAGCCAGACCGCCCGATGGGAGACGGGGCCGCATAATCCCAGTCAGCAGGAAGGCCGTGAGCCTTCAGCTGGTGGAGGACTTGTAGAGGTTTGTATGCAGCCTCATTAAGCGATCCTTGTTCATAAGCTGTTTGCGGAACCTCCCCCCCCCCCCTCCCACATATCTCCGTGTAGCCTAACACGGTACGTTGTGTCGTGAAGGGCTTGGAACGCCTCGACAGGTAGCACACCAGACACTACCAAAGAGGGTGACTGATCGCCCTGGTCAGCCCCAGAGCGGTCACCAGCCCCGCTGTCAGACGAAATTGTTACCATGGGCGCAGCGTTGGGCGGTCCGCTCTTTGCGTCTGAATAACAGAAATCTCCCAGGTTGTCCCCAACCGTTGAGCACGCTCCTCGCAAACCTCCCGACGTGCCGCCAGCGGTTTCAGGGTCAAGTTCTATTCCTAAAATGTTATAACGAAGACCGCTTAAGTTCTTGCTAACCCTAACGCTAACAAAAAGGAAAATTTCGAAGGAAGGGGTGCAGCATACCTGTTTCCTTAGCCTGCTTGCTGTCAGAGCCCAGAGGACGGTCCGCTGGATCCGCCGCCAGTCTTTGATGAAGAGCGATGGGCACTAGCCCTGGCGCTGGAAGTTTGAACGTCGCCGAAAGTTGTGGCGGCGGCGACGTCGCTGGAAAGATTTTGGTTCTGGCTATCGGAGGGGGTGGTACTCTGAGACTCGATCGCCATTTTCAGCCGTCGTCGATTTATTTTCTCCTGCCTCTAGGTTCGTCTAAGTTTGGTAAGGAAGTCGAATCGTACTGGCGGTAGAAGAGGATGGCTCCGCAAGTAAGCAGAAAGGGAGAATCGGGAGCAACGAACAATTTTGGCGAAGAACAGAGAAAAAATGGGCGAAGCGATTCTGGTGAAAACGAAAAAATGAGGAAGAGATTGACGACGGGATTTAAATAGCGTCACAAGGATGAAGAGAAAGGGAAGCGACATGACGGTTCAGTGACAGAGGCAAAGCCCTAGTCTCAAAATTCAAAAAACGGGCAGATGATTGGACGTAGGGGTTGCCCGTTGTCAGGGCGCGATACTCGAGGGATGACACGTGGCCTAGCATGCACAGGGCAAAAAAGTAGCGGAATCGTCACATGCGGCCCAGGGCGAACCGCTCAGGCTCCAGCCGGAAAACCCTTTACAATCGAGGGACGGTACTGGCACGTAAGCCGTCTTAGAGAAAATATGAACCGGTTGTTATTTTCCTAGGCGATTGAAGACAGGAAGTGGGCAGTAGGTGTTGCGAGGACAGAGGGGTTGAGACGCGAATGGAAAAGCTCTACCTTTAGGTGGCCAGGGCCAAGGTAAGGCGATAATGATGGAAGCGGACCGCTCAACGTAGATTGTGTAAAGTGTGTAGCCGCCAAAACCCAAAGCTTTTCACGACTAAAGGGCAATTGTTGGGCCATAGTTGAGCGGTACTGGGCTTCAGGCACAAAAAGGGGAATAAGTCGGACGAGGCCCAGCGGGGTAACCAAGGAGGGAGCATGCATGGGAAAGAGGGAATGGCAGGCGTCCGCCCTAGGATGGGACAGGAGTAGGCCGCCTGACACAAGAAGCCGTTGGTGACAGAAAAGGGGGATCTTCCTAGGATATTTGCCTCGAACACTGTAGGACTAAGCATTAATTGCTCGCCGCAGACGGTTTAAATAAAGCAGGGCGTGCCTAAGACGCCTGACACGGCATTAAATGTCCCAAACTCGGTCTAACCCACTATAAATACATTCATATCTGCATTGATGGTAACTCAACTACTTTCTCTCTCTCTCTCTATACATATCTCTAAACTCTCTCTTCTCTCTCTAACTTAGTCATCGGAGGGTGTCCTGGGCGACCGCCCAGCTACCCTTGTTTTGCAGGGATCCGGGGCCCACCCACCATCTGGAACAGCCGCTTCGCTCGTCCTCTTTCAACCGCCTAGAACATTATAGGCTTAAACAACCAGTGTTAGTGGTACGCTATCATTAGAATTGGTAGCACTATCAGTGGTACGATACCGTATGGTAGTGGTAGCCTACCACTAGAAAAAATCATTACCAGTAGACTAATGGACTGATACACTTTTTAACGCACTGGTACTTTTTCCCCCCAGGTTACCGGAGGAAATCTACCGGAGAGAATTCGCTAGAGAAAAAGTCTGTCAGTCGAGGCGGAGTAGCCGGTAGAGAAAGAAAAAGAGAGATATAAATGTATAGGATTTAAATTTTTAAAAAATACTTATATTTAATATGGGTTTTAATTTCCAATGTAATTATTAAAAAAAATATATTGGTTGTCCCCCTATCCTGTCCCCCAGTAGTACAACCACTTCAAAAACAACCAAATCATCTCATCATCTTCATCACCACCCCACTCTATACAGAGAAAGCCTGTCGAGGGAATACACAGTTAAAGTATAATCTGTCCTGAGGACATCAATGGTTGACTTGTGTGTGGGTGCATGCAATGCTGCTAGGCAAGTTGTGCAAATTGAACTGAGGTCTTTGCCTAAATGCCAGAACGGGGTAAAATCCCAACTCCCAAGGGAATCATCTGTTGATGTCTTCATTCCAATTTACAACTTGAAGATCGATCAGTTGGTGTAATTGCAGACAAGAAAGCCAACAACAACAGAAAAACTCATATATATATATATATATATATATATGTTCCTCAAGGCAGAGACAAGCTGTTATCGAACAATAGAATTAACGGTTTTTGGAGGAGTTGGCTACATCTGGTTTGGAGCTGGAAGAAGTTGATCCATGATCTTCATTGTTATTCTTCTGTCCCTTGGAAAAGAGCTTGCTCTGGAGCTCGTTGAGCAGGGCCTGGTTTTCCTGATTCAGCTGCTGAGCTTTCCTCCTCAGCTTCTCGTTCTGTTGGAGTATGTACACACCTAAAGAAAGACCATTTAATCCCTCCCTGTCCCTGACACTGGGGGTCAGCTATCAATATCATCATAACTGCCCGCTGAATAGCAAACATACATAGATTCTTCATCTTTGCTATACATACCATCAAAATTATAACTTAAGTTGAGGACTTAAGTCAGAGATAATTTCTACAGCCTGCGAGATCAGCCGCTCTTTCTCACGAAAAAGCGACTGCCTGCGAATCCAAGAATACAAAACATCGTCGTTGCGAGCATTCATCAATTTTTATACACTGCAAACTAGGTACTCTCTCCTTTGTTCCAGGAATTTGTCAGTCCACCAATGGTTATGGGAATGGAAAGGAACTCCTCAATTTCGTGGACCTGAGCACTATAAATCCCTTTCCATTTTCTCCTTTGCCATAATTTGTCTCCCTTCCTCTTCAGACCCTAGAGTCAGTTACATCTTGTCACTGCACAAGGAAAAGTGGAGTTATTCAGCCAGTGTCTGGTGCAAAGACAAGGATTGAATTTCTCCACATCAGAACAATCTGATCTTTCCTTCTCTGGAAGGGGACTTTGGTTTTAGAAAAACTGTACTCTCTCAGTAGCTTCTGGTTTCCGTCAAGGGATCGTAATCGTAATGTCCACCGGCTTTCACGAACCGGCCCTTCACACGCTTCCGTACATCGGCTCTTGCTTTGCGCGAAGCATACCTCACTCTCTTTTCAAACCTGCAGCAACAACGAGCACACGGTTAGTAATGAAAAAAAGTGTGTCAAGTCAACAGAAAGAGCTGGCTTATGGGCCGTATTTTTACTTAAGCATCAAAACTTACTGGCGTGTCTTCTTTTTTTCCTTGTACCGCATCACAGCATTAGTCCGGTTTGCCGATGGGGAGCCCTCGGCACCAGGGGGACCCCAAGGAGGCTCTCCCATAAGCAGCATTGGAGAAGCTCCACAATCTTGATAATCTGCTGCAGCGCTGCTATCCCCAGTAATGCCGGAAAACGAAAGAGTCGAATGACCTTGCCTTGCCGTAACACAGATAACTGGTTCAGTTTTAGTGCTCATAATGGAATCGGCAGATGCTGCATTGCTGCATGTGGGCTGCTGCATTGCATTCACACGTCCAACTGATGACACCTGAAGAAGGGGAAGGATCAAGACTTTAACCCAAGAGTTTAACACTTGATGATGACATATCCAATGGCCACCAACGACCCGCACCCATTATAACCCTCCCAACCAGCTAATCAATAAACACATACAACAATGGCGACAGTATCAGAACCTCAGGGAACAAGGGAAAAGATTTGTCATGTGGAGGAGTACTGTAAAAACAGAACGACGAATGAAAGAGCATTACCTCAGCTGCAGCAGAACCCTGGCAGTTGGATTCAGCGCCAGACATGTCCTTTGTTCCGAACAAACTAGCAATTCCACCACCCTCAAAAGCTTCCTCTGGATTGTTGAGACCGACACCAAAGAGCTCATCATAGTTTTCAAGATTCAAATCCATCTCATCCATATTGAAGTCATCATAAAGACCATCATCTCCAGAGAATGTAGCACTTTTACTTCCAGGATAACCTAACTGCATTTTTTACAGCATGAAGTTTAGTGATCTGAATATACTTGTAAAAGAGAACGCCACAATATTATACAGCGAATCAAATTGTGCAAACAAATAATGAGCATATCATTGAACATAGAGTACAGGAAGAAGACTGGGATCATTTTTTCAATCACACAGCAGTAGTGATAAATGTACGAATGAGGATTTATATGTCTTCTACTCGAATAATAAATGGCAAGTGCCAGTACAGCTAAAGTTCTGCAGTCACCGCTTTATAGCTGCACACACCCCTAGGTGGAACACTGTCAAGGTAGTACTATGAAACTGTGAAATTTTGAATCATCTCAAATGAGTATCTCCATCGATAGATCAGATGCAAAAACCAGGAATATACAACTCAGGAGAGAGGCTCAAAAAGACCAGGTGGCCAATTGAAGACCTAGGACCATACAACTCATAATATTATGAATAAAGGCTGTGGCGTGAAATAATAAAGGAGCAAAAACAATGCACGCACCTAAAAAGGACCAATTCACATGAAAGACTACAAGCTACATTGTCAATCCTTCATGATGGAGAATATAAGTACCATATACCTTTGGCAATGTTGAACTACCCGATCCAGCAGGCTGATGAGCTTGTCTGTGTGGGTTGGTAGTTGACCCAGACATCAATCGAGACTCATCCCAAGTACTTGATTTACCAACCTCACGTGAATCGCTCATCTGAAGAATACTCTCCAAATTTTGGCGATCAGCTTCTTCCTTAGACGACGGCCATGTCTCCGTGGCAACATTTTCAGCTATGCTCATTAATCCCATGTTTTGCTCATAAGTAGATTCGCTGGCAGAAGGGAAGTCCAGAACGAAAGACCATATCGAAGAAAGCTCGGAAGCTGAAGGGCAACCAGAATAACAATTGATAGTTTGCCTCTTGTGTGCCGAAGCTGATGTCGAGGTGCCATGACCCGTCCAATCGCAGTTCTGACAAAGCGAGACCTTCTCTTCTGCACACCTAACTAGTGCAGGTTGTGAACTGCACCTTTCACACAAGAGGGTTCTCGAATGGCGCTTGGATAGAGCATTGGCAGCGTGAACATTTCTATCACATGATAGACACAAGCAAGCCGCATCTGAGCGACAATATACCATCGACCTCTGCTCACCACAAAAATCACACACATAACCCATATTTCCAAAATCCAATCCCTCTCTTGATGACAAGTACACCAAATCTTCCACACTACAGACCACAGAGAACAGAATTTCGCTTCTTCAACGAAATCCCGATCTTGAAAACCCTACAAAAAGTAACAAAACGCAGCAAGTTCAGTAAACCAATTCAGCTATAAGAGAAGGAAAGAACAGCAAAGAGGAAACGAACACAAACAAGAAGTTCAAGGGAGGGTGATGCAGACTGACAGCTCAACTTTTATCCTCAGTAAAAACCCTCCCAATAATGAACACTCGAAGGAAATAAAAAAGATAAACAGAAGAAAAAATCCCCTCAGTTCCACATCTAGACCACTCTCAAGAAGACAAGTCAGCCGAGTAGAACCAGTACGGCCCCAATTTCCCCAGTCGAAAAAGGAGCAATCTTTCTCAGTTTTTCCAGCAAACTCAACAGCTCCACAAAAAGGGAAAACTTCAGAAAGGAGGAGGTACCGAGAGACAGAAAAAATCAGCAACGAGGAGTAGATCCGCAGCAGTCAACAAGTACCAAATAAAGACAAAAACCACCCACAACTTTTTCCGGGACGAATCTTGTAATGAAAACAGAATACATCACAGAAACAGAGGAGGAACCGAGAACGAGTCTGGTACAAAAAGAGAGACAGGTTTAAATTAAAAACAAGAAAAAAGGAACCCATAATCATCGCAATCCATCAATCAGCCAAAAGTGAAGTAAGAAAGAAAGATCAAATTCAAACACAGCAACACAACAAGAGAAATAAGATCCATTTCTCCAAGGAGAAAATCGACAACAAAAGCTTACCTGAAAAAGGGTATGGGGGCGAGAGAGAGGGGATCCAGTAGCAAAAGCAGTCGAAGCCAGAAATGATATATTTGAATAATACTTCAATCAATCTCTGTAAAGGGCAAGGGGAGGAAAGGTGAAGAAAACCCTCGAAGGGTAAAAAGAAGAAAGCTTTGAGCTCTCTGACTCTTCTCTTTTCTCTCTCTGGTTCGCCTCTCTGCTGCTGCTCTGGTGTTCCTCTGTGTGAAAAAAAAAATTGGAATGGGAGGAAAATGAAGAAAAGAGAGAAGGGGAAGGGGATGGATAGGCAGTGCGTGGGTGGGTGAGGAGGTACGTATTTGAGAAAACGTGACATCAGGCCGATAAAAAGCGCAATTGTTAGAGAAAGACAAAGGCCAAAAGGGCAACCTTTGTGGGCTCCACTGTCGGTCCCACCTGGCACCTTTTGTGCATATTTTTCTTTCCGGTTCTGCCCTTCCCCTCTTTCCACATCCGCTTGCATTAAGCGATAAGCACAAGTGCATAACTATTAAACACATAGTAATCATAGACAAGAACTTATTAAGTAATGTTACTAACTTACTATGTAACCATTTAAACATTTGTTATTAGTCAAATAAAGGTATCATCGTTCTCATATTAGTATGAAGCAAATTCTAGGATGTGATAACAAATTTTGGCCGTTATGATCGAAATCGTTTTCCGCTTCTTTAAATCGATATCCAAAAATTATTAATCATATCATCATAATAATTGTTTATTTGCTGTTAAAAACTACGAATCATACTATTATTTCTTATTATTGATAAGAAATGTCTCGTATTTAATCATATAAAAACCAGTTCATACATACGAGTAAAACCTACTCTTTTCTACGCTTCCGATTTTTTTTATAGTACTATAATTCAAAAAAAGTATTTGTATATGGTATTATAAGAAAATCTAAAACAAACCCATTCATATGTTTCTTGGTGAATCTTCAAGAACCCTAATTTCTTAACACACTCCTCCTTTGCTTGATGTTTTACAAGAAATTCATGTACAATACACAATTATGTGCTATTAAAACTTGCCATTTTTACTTCCCCAAAAAGGAGATGCTTTCAAAAACTTAACCTATAATTCCTCAAGTCAAACAATAATTGTAAATAAAAAATAAAAACACTTTGAAAATGGCATATTCTAGAGTTTTTTTTTTATGGGGCATATTCTAGAGTTGGAATCACTTTTCCATGTATGTACCGGTACTAAATTTTTCGGTTACCAAACTAGTCTTAGTCCGAAATGAACTGGTTGAATGGCAATGAGAGAGGTCGAGTTCAGATCAAGTAATTTATTATGGGACGAAGGTCGAGATAGGTCGATCCAATGTGTATGTAATTTATATGAAAAACATTAGAAATATTTATTGTTTTCATTAGAAGACCAAGAAACAAACCATAATATAATAAATGTAGTTAAATTATTAAAGAAATCGATATTTTCACTTATATACAATTTTATGATAGCTAAAATTTGAGGTAATAAAAGAAAAATCTTAATTAATTTAACTAACATTACATATAATTTAGATGAGAACGGGTCGAGAATAAGGCAGGTCATGACAGGTCAGGTCGATGAGAGCACCCATACTCGCTCCATCCCGCCTACAAGACGGGTCAGACCAACGACAAAATAGTTCAAACAAATTGAGTAAAACGGATCGGATCGAAATTGTCATAGGTTGTACTTATATCTTGACAGGGGCGGAGCCAGTGCAGCGGCCGGGGGGTATGCCCCCCCCCCCCCCCCCCCCCCCCGGGAATTTCTAGAAAGCAAATAATACTATGTAGTGGTAGAAGCATGACATTAATCTCAGTATAGTGTAGTGGTGAAAGTTGCTGATTCTATTTTGGAGGTTGGCAGTTCGAGTACTATTAGAGCCTAGTTTTTATTTTTACTCTTCATAAACATTTTCTACCTTCTATCCTCTTATTAAACAAGAACCTCAATATAGGTACACATTTCAATATCGGTTATTTCAGTTTTTGGCTTTAGTTCCACTTTAGACGAAATTTATACAAATGCTTTATTTTTTTGTATTTAATTATTGGATTATCAACTAACCTAGTATGTATGTATTGTGCTATGCGATCTTGTAAGAAAGTGTTACCCGTTAGATTATTAGTTTTGTTTTGACTCTTCTAGTCTCTACTGTTACTGGTGAACGGGCTTTTTCTGTCATGCAATTAGTGACTAAACTACGCAACAAATGAGTGATGATTTTCTTGTCGGTGGTCTTGTTATTTATATTGAACGAGATGTAATCGACCCTTTCCGTATAAGTAGTATTTTGAGTGATGTGATATTTTCTTATAGTATTATTTTGTTTGAAAAAATTTTTGGCCCCCCGGACTCGAATTCCTGGCTTCGCCCCTGTATCTTGATATACATAAGAGTTAGGTCTTCAGTACAATAGTAGGCAGAAGAAAAGAACGGGAAACAAACACCATGTTATTAGGTTAGCCCAAAACAAGAAGGAAAGGGCGAAGTTGGCAGTTTCTTTTGCTTCATTACCGTCGGCCAACATTTCAACGTGGCACCCTTTCTTGCTGCCTATTCTACTTTCTTCTCCAATATAATTTCCCCACTTCCTTTTTCTTTCCACTGCCGCCCTTTCCAGCTCAGCACCATTTTTATGAATTAATTGAAGTTAGATGGGCTCACGATAAGAAATCGGTGCCTATTACGACTTGAAACAATTATATATTTTTATTTATTATTATTTCATTGCCACACAACTAATAACGAGAAGCAAGCTAAGCTTCCGTGCATCAAAATCCAAGACTTGAAGAATTGGCGTCATTTTTGCAATATACATTAAACTAATCAAATTTGTCACATAATCTGAAAGCGTGATTATGTATAATTCAAGTTATATCTATACAGAACGAGAAGAGAAAAGCAACCCACACAAACCAATTAAGAGCACTAAATTTTTTATAAATCTTTTATAAGCGTGTTGTTGCCTCTTAGGCGTATATTTAAGCTGTCGCAACTATTAATCAATATATTCAAGAGCATCACAATTATTTGAATGAGTTGTTCAAAAAATATGACAATCAGGGTAAAAAAAACTTAATAATTGAAAAACGTCGAGATCAAAACACAACATTTGACAAGTCATCACTCTATCATTTTGTATTTTTCAAACATTATGATGTTACCTTTTCAAGCACAAAATGCTACATTATAACCCGTGAAATCCAGATATCTCATTCTGATTCCCTCATTCAAATAACTAGCCAAATACCATCTTGTATATTGCTAGAGCTTATGACACACCCTTTTTTCTTGCTAATAAAACACTAAAGTTGTTAAGATACCACACCGGAACACTATTTTTATATCAGGACATACTATTACATGAATATGTTATAGAAATTAGTGTTGATGACATACCCTTCACAAAATAAACAAATAGGTCAAATACGATATAGTTCAAAGTTCAAACATACTCCCAAGGCAAAAGAGCGAATGAAAGGCAATCAAAGAAACTTGATCCTATAGCACATGCACATGGACATGGGAATGGAAGATATATTGTCAAGATCTTTTGGCTGCTAGACTCTCTCTCTCTCTCTACAAGATATTTTGGGTGGGTGAACATAATAGATATTTTGGTCGTTATAGTGGTGGCGTGGCGTTGGCTTTTCCGAAGGAAGAGAGAAGAAAGAAACTGAACCTTTGGCGGCCCTTCAAAGAAGAAAATACCAAATTTATTTGTTTATTTAGGTAATTAGCAACCAATGAAATGAAACAAATTTGTTGTGTGTACTAATTTAGTATTCTATTCTATTCTATTCTATCAGTCCCTCGGAACAAGTAGAGAGTAGAGACACACAAACTCCCCTTCTATGATTACTTGGATGGGTAAGGGCGTAAGGCAATTGGATCAATGATGGAAATTGCGCGTCTAAACGAATATCTCAACATTCATATTTGTCTTGCATTAAGAGCAGGTCTTGCCAAGTAATATCCATGTGGATGCATTTAAATATGCTAATCGTTTCTTATATATTATTCAAAATATACTTATTTTCTAATGATAAAACAAAGAAAAATTCGTTTATAAATGAAAATAGAGATAACATGTATATTAATAGAATCTGATTAACTGAAAGATGAAGTCTTAGACTTACCTGAAGTATTATTATGTGAAAATATGAATTAACAAAAGTTAAAATAGGAGAAATAAAAATAGATACTAAGACAAATCGAGATAGAATGGGACAAAACATTGCACAATAGTACACACTAACCCTTACCTACGTTACTACGAATCGGGTGATACCAACCTCACCGGAGGACTTTTTTTTTTTTTTAAGGTAAAGCCTTTTCCTTTAAACTTGTATTCGAAACCATTTCAAAGAAAATAATCAAAGGCCGGTGGCTAGATCAACTAGACTTATTGCCCATTCAAACCTATCACACTTTGAACATAATATTCAATTCTAATGGCGGAAATATCAGAGTTTAGAAATTCTATGTTCCCTGAAATAGCTAAGAACAATAATTGAGTTTTACACATAGGACCAAAGTTGAAAATTTTGCATCCATCTAGTACACTAGAGAAGAGGACAAAAGAATAATAGGTATGATGAATTTTAACAAATCTTAATTCACTTCAAGGGTAATTGACATCCCATTTGTATTGGAGTGGAAGTCTAGGGGCACATTTGCACATAGAGAAAAAGTGAAGTGATTTTTCTCAAAACATTTTTCTGGGATAAGAAGTGAAGTGATTGGTTAATTTCCATGGTCAAGTGTGTTCTTTTACAAATGTTGCATCTTGTGAGCACCATAGTAAAATTTGAAGTTCACCCGTTATGATGCTCACAAAGTGCCTGTGAACACGTGCTCACAATGCTTGTGATCGTCCAACAGCGCGCAAGCACCCTACAACTGTCGGACGGATGCATTGTCATTTTCGTAATTTCATCACATCCATCCAACGACCATGGGATGTCAGCGCGGTATGTGATAGCCACCGAGTGCTATAAGCACGTTCTCACATACTAAATTGTGTGGGGCATACCAAAATACATATAATGAAAAAATCAATAATTGAATTAATGAAAACTCAACCCCAACATTATGAGATCGCTAGGGTGGAAAGCCTTAACCGGGTGTGATGGTAACAAGAAGGCCCGAAAGTCGTTCCATTTCGCTCCTCGTAGGTATAATAGGGCTGCCCATACCGTGGCAAGACAAGTCCTTGGAGCGATGGTCCAGACTCTTGTCGACCATCGTGTTTTATTTATTTAATTTTCCTAGCCTGGTCTTAGGAGACCTTGTATTTTGTCGTATTTGTGTTGCTTCCCCTCGGGATAACTATGGCAAAAAAAAAAACATTATGAGATCGCTACACTATTCTGGCATGACTAGGGTAGAACCCATTTTGGTTCCCACAGCTAAATTTACCATCTCCCTAAATTTCACCTTTTGCTTAATTGAACCAAAAGAAAAGGACTAGTAAATGGAACCTTTAAGTTCGGTGGAACCAAAAGAGTAAGGAGTATATAAGCACTACAAGAAGGGCATTTCCTATCAAACTCTCCAGAGATAGAATGGGTAGAAGAAACTTCCCACCACTCACAGTCACAGGTCAAGATAAGCATTCGTGGAATATTAGTGGAACATAGAAAGGAGACAACATGGCAAAAGGAGGGCACTAGTGGGCGAAAGTATGGAATCCCCTAACCCACAGGGAAGTGACCAGCAACAGCAAGTGCAGATTCAGATAAGGTACTAAGCAGTAAGAAAAACTTCAAACCCTTGATCAAATCAACCAGTACGATTTGGTATGGTGATAATACCATCAGTCTTCAACCTATCCAGCTTCGAATAACTTCAGTAGCATTTAACTATAAAAATCAACATACATTGTTGTAAAATTTCAAAATTCTTATTAAGTTCCCAGACTGTAACTAAAATTCTAACCATCCGTGTGTCAAAGTAAAAGCACAGCTCACTTTCTACCAAAGAAAAAAATGGACAGCCAACTTGAAGATAGAGAAAGGACATGTGAAGATCCCAACCCCACCAAATTGAAAAAGTGCTAATAAAATATCTAACAAAAGTCTTACAAGCATTTTCTTAATTATCATCGATTTTTGTATGAGTTTTATCCATTTGAGAAACATCCCCTTTATAATAAAATGAAAAATACTTAATTAAGACCGCCCCACTCTCACACTGGCTCTTATGAATTAATGATTGACAGCTCGAGCTCCCCCGCAAAGGGGCCCCACTCTTTAATTAGTTCATTTCCACTCAACATCATCATTCTAGTACTAAACAGTTCCACTCCAAAACCAAACACCACCCAAGCCTGATATTTTATTGAGATATCTAAACGTAAAAGCGTGGAGGCTGACACATTAATAAGGGTGATTCAGCTTAGCTTTGAAGCAGAATTCAGGAAGGAAGAAGAATATGATATCTTGTTTCAATAAAGAAGGGGAAGAAGAAGAATATGATGCTTTGAAGAAACATAGTACAAGGAGGGTTTATTTAATTGGGAAGTCTACTTAAGGTGAGGAAAATGTGGTTAAGGAAAAGCTTAATGATCAAAAAGAAGGGGCCAATTATTACTTTGCTGGGTTTGAAGAAACTAGGTTTTCAAAACAGTTGGTATATGAAGACAAATCTAATGAATGCTCTCGACCTCCTTTAAAAATGGGGAACACTACAGGAACAACAGAATTCAAAAGATCCTAAGCAACACCTCAAAATGCTACACTTCCAGACTATATCGTGCCCTAGTCAACTTACGAACGATGATAATTTTAAATATGATCTTATCAAGGATAGTAAAACAATTGAGATTGCTATAGGTGTGATCCAATTGATGTCACCGACGTTCGCTCTCGTATCAAAATTCATAGATTTTCCACCCACTTAAAGCATTGCGAGTTCTTGGCAAAGTTCAAAATGGAAAACAAACTATCAACAAGATTAGACTCAGAAGATCGCACATCTCTTATCAAAAGATTTGCAGATGATCAACACGTCCTTGTACAATATCCTAACATCATGAATGCCAATAGACATTTCATCTTTTCCTTCTCTAAGAACTTAGATTAATCCTGTGAAGGACATTATTATTTAACCAAACCAGACAGAGCAACAACCAAGTATGATCCTGACTATGTACGGGAGACTCAAAGATATAGGATTATAACTACAGAAATCCCAAGGCTATAGTTTCAACAAACGACACGAGGCCAAAAAATGGTTTAGTTACACATCGGCATTTCAGACCAACAAGGCAAAAGGCTGAAATCTTTATCAAGTCCAATCCCAGTTACCTATCAACTAGCCCAAAAAGACCATAAAGAAGAAACTTTTCGTGGGACGGCAACTTCATAGCAATCCATCCAGTTGGTACGTGACAGGACAAATGCAACACCCACTTATAACCATGCTACATAGCTGTAATTCAATGCGGGCTTAGACTAAGGGGTGCACGGTCTGATATGGTCCATAGAAGGACCACATCAATACAAGGACAGGATTGAAAATAATTGAGAGATAAGAACTCAAAATGAATCAAAAGCACCAATCCGGCTAAAAACTAAAAAATATTTAAATCAAAAGAATGAAACCCAAATCAAATAATATTTGGATCCAACATGAATCAGTTATGAAATCGATTCAAATAATTCTCACTCAACCACTCGATTAGTAGGATAATTGGTCAACGAACTTAGATCTTCAACCTTTTCCTACGGGCTACGGCTACGGCTACACCCCGAAAAGGGGTAGGGAAATAAAGTGAGGACAGCAACAAAAGATCAACCCACATGTAGCATGTTTTGTACCAGGGGCGGAGGCAGCATGTAAAGAGGAGGTGCCCTGGCACACCCTTGCTTTGGGGGAAAGGGGTATATTAGATTGTTTTGATGAAATCTTGTACGTGGAAGATGGAACAATATTTATAGTATTTAGTATTTCTATCATCAAACTATAATTAATAATATACATTTAACTTATCTTCAAACATAAATCAAGTTAGATAATAAAAATCACATACAATTGGAATCTATAATTTTTTAGATAATTGTTAATTTGGTGATTCTTATCGTCATAATATCACTAAATCAACTTATTGTGGTAGTATTTAACTATATATGTTTCCCTTTTCAATTCCATTTAAAATTTTTCCTCTCAAACATGGTCGCTAAGTAGCTCGACTCTACCATCCCATTCAAACAACTTTTATCGGCTATCCATGAGCAGTAGAGCGGCTTTACCATAACCTGCCATGGATTGGAATGATTAACAAAATTATGAATCATTAGTCGGTAGGATATATTGACAATAAGGTCTTTGATAGTTTAGATGAAGAGTATATAATTTACAAGTTTTATTAGAATAAAAAATATTGTGAGTCATTACAAAAATTAATAATTTCTCATATAAATTAATTTATTTTAAAAAAATTGGAACACCCTTATGTAAAATCCTAGCTACGCCACTGTTTTGTACTCAACAATTCACCATTCCTAGCAGATCTTCTGAATCTTTCAAGTAGACGGATGATCGAAAAATGGTCAGGAAAACTTACCCGGAATTCGGAAATGGGACCTGTCAAAAGTGTCATAATTGCTGCTGAAGTTGGCGTTTAGTGCCCTCAGAAATCCATGTGATGTTTTGGTACAGGTGTCCATATGCAGAGATAAGGGACCTTGATGTGATACTGATTACAATGCGCTCTCAGACGCTCCCTGAGTTTAGGGGGTTTCTGGGTTCCAGGAGCTTCCTCCGTTTCAAGGGCACCCAGGAACATGGGGTTGCTGATGCAAAATGCCACCTGTAGATTCAATTTTAACAAATTAGTCCTGCGGTTTCATTTATGATTTTGTAGGTATCTTGGTTAAAATTTCCATCCAAAACTGTATCAACTAGCTTGGCTAATATTTAGAAAACACAATATTAATCACTCACATGTCACATATGCTACAAAACTGAAGATCTATTTAACTTAAAAGTTAAATCAAGATTGTAAAATGAATTCTCGACATACAAAACATGTTAGATACGAGAACATACTAACTCGAAGTATGTACATAACGACACTAACTAAACGGAACAATATCCTAATGATAACCGGATATAACATAACTGAATAATCAGAATACAATAATAGAAATATATTCCAAAATGCTTTGACAAAAAAATTGCTCAAAAGAGAGCAGACAGAAGAGATTTTAGCAATACGCACCCGCTTTTCAGTTTTTTGTTCCCATCTCAAGCACCGGCTGGAATCAAATGGGAGATCGGGTCCATTGATTGTCCTCCGCATCAAATGCTTGGAAATGTGTTGGTTCGAGATAATGATTACTGAGATGGCGAGCTGACCACAACCCAATGCCAATCTTCGCCCTGTTTGAGAAAAAACCTAAACACAGACACAAGCAATTATACAGGAACAGTAGAGACAGATAATGTTCCCTCCAATTAACGATAACAACCCCGCCAGTAGTTGAGTGGCCAGTGAGAGAAAGCCATGAGCATAATGATCCACCACAAATAACAGTAACAATACTGCTCCACTTTCTTAGTAGCATAAAAATAGACAGGACCATAAGTCCATCCAGGGGCACTTTTTTTTTTACTACACAGGTCTCTGGAGACAGACACTGACCCCATCGACAACCATATTAACAAACTGGGCCACTCAAAAGTTACTGCCTGAAGAAAACAGAAAATGATGTTCTATCATAGAGCATCAAGGGGATGCAAAGATAAGATGTTCACGGGTGGATAATGAAATGACCCTAATGAAAGGGAAGGGAGCATTTTCTTTTTTAACAGAAGGTTGCAGTTTTAGTCGGTTCCGCTTCTGTCACTGCTCATCACCTGTGAAATACACCTGCAGAGCCCTAATATCCGGAAATAACCAACTCTAAGGTTATCGACAGCAGCTTTGGCTTGAGCTGAGAGCAACTCTAGATCGGTCTTCTTTGTCCCGGAAACTTGTATTCTGTATGGGATGATGTCTGAAGGATAAACCCCACTGTTTCAGAAACAAAGTTCTTGTTAGAGGATGCCATTTTAAAGAAAGGATTTGGATCATGATAAGTTCACATGCAGCATGTAATCATGTTTCTTAGAAATGCAACAATTAAGTCGTTGTACACTGACCAAGGTAAGTTGTTGTACATTAATGATTAGTGGTAGATATGGTAAGGTCTAGTCTAGAATCATACCGAATTCAGTATGAAGACCCATAAAAAACAAAGGAAACATGAGGACCACACTTGGATCAAAAGCTTGCCTGATTCGAGTTTTAGTACATTGTTCTCACAACTTGATTGATTCATTTCTTTAGTTTAACGACTGAATCAAAACCAAAGAAGTTCAATTTGATCAAAATCAAAACATATTATACTTTGTTCAGGTGAGTTCTATTATGTACTTAAAACAACAAGGGCTAACACTGGGGACTATGGTCAATGGCAAAGGGCATTAGCACAAACTTCCACTAATTTTGGGTAAAAGAAGTCATAAATTACTGTACTGAAAGGCACCTTTCGTTGGACCAACTTAAGCATCACGATCAGCAGCCACTAGACTAGGAAAGATGTAACTGATTTCGCTCCAATATACAAATAGCTTTGAGCAAGCTAACAATTTAAAAGCTGCGAGAATGTAACTTACTGTTTCAAACAAGTCATGTCAAGCATCAGATTCATCTTTGCATAGCTGTTGACGTTAACAAAAGAAAGTTGCAGATCCAGCCGCTCAACTGCAAAAAATGGATTCACAGTTGGTCAGTCATGGAGCCCTTGAATTCAAAAAATTAACAAATTTCAAGGTTTCTAGTGCATATGCACAGTTTTGACCAGCTTGACTCTTCGCCTGCCTATTTTGATTGCCATTTGAGACAATTTCAGACACCCGACCACCGGGGCATTGCAATTGGAATGAATCATCTTTTCAATAAATAAAAATAGGAATCATTCTTTTTCCGGAAGCTTTCCCCTAATATCAAGGATGCACTTTTAGGTGGTCCTTTGACACAAGATGTAACAGCAATTCTATCCATAAGAGCAGTTGCACTTTCGTACACCAATCATCAAGAGACTTCAACATGAAGGAGTAATTTCAATAATGCGATGCTGCTTTCTATTCTCTGAAGATATACGATATGCCATCTTTTGTATTATCAATTACACCAATCTTGATATCTTTGTAGTTAAAAGTAGATGGAAATAAAAAAAACAGAACTGCAGAAGCATTTTCCTAATGTTTGGAACAAATGGTCAACAAAAATCATATATCAATTACCAAAGCAGAACAAGAATATAACAATAGAGGGCTATAAAGAATAAGTAAAAGAGAGAAGACTAGTACCAGAAGCAGAAGAAAATGTTGCACCAACAAGATTTATGGACTCTATCATTGCCTTTTGCATTTCTTTAACAACATCCAGAAGATTGTGCAAGATTGAACTGGCCATCTGTAGACGAAACCAATGCTAAATGTTATAACTAACAGTAGTTAATGAATACTGGATTTGAGAATACTAAAACTCACAAGACATGAGATATTAGAGCATGCAAATCAAGACCAAGAACTATGATTATTTTACTCAACCAGGCCTGTGATGTGTTAAGTACTGATTTACAATTAAATAAGTATGGTAGATAATAAAAATAACAGAACATACTCTAGTTTCCTGTGCCAAACTTCTGGAGCCAACATATTTCGTAGTGGCCTCAGCATTTAGAATGTAAGCAAATGCAGCACAAGCATCCATGTTAGGGAATTTCTGATAACAGGAAGGGCAACAAATCAAGAATTATCCGAGCAAAGAAAAGCTATCTGACATAAAATTAACGCTCAAGAAGGTTACCTTCCTGATTTTTGCCTCATTCAACTTGGTTGAGAGCAATAAGCTGGGAGTCCTAGCAGCAGTTATGGTGAGTCTGCATATTGTCATTGAGGCAACAATTTAACACAGTTTGTGGAATACCTAGAATGTTCCTTCTCTTCACAAAGGTGCATTGAAAGATATAGAGAACAAGCAATAAACCTTTGGGAGAACAAATCTAGGTAGTTGAGAACAATGCTGAGGATGCCATTCTTGTTCTCCAAATCTTGAACTTTATACAACTGAAGAAATGTGGAACAATATTTTCAGCAATGTAACATGTATTTTCCTGTAGTAAGCCAAATTCACTCCCGATGAAGATACCTGGATCCCTTCATATATGCGTCTATAACAGATTCTTTTCTTCAGCTGATCATTAACCATTCCTATCATCATAGGACAAGTAGCTTCTGTTCCGATTTTGTACTCAGTACGGAAATGCTCAGTTAAAGTATTCAGCTTTCCCTCTATAGCTTCAAATTCATGCCTTAATCCAACCAACTTCTCACTGGATACCTGGTATGCAATAATTAAATAAATCATTATGAAATGAAAAGTTTAATTAAAACCCTCAAGAAGCTTGTTCTGCCACACGATGAAAATGGTAGCAGACTAATATAAGGCACGGATACATGAGCACATGAGAATGTAGCTGTCCACTAATTATTCTTAGCACTGATTTATTCACCTTGTCTTTGCTGTGTATACTAGGCAACGGCAGGCACAAAACTTCAGCTGATTTAAGCATCTGGGACTCTTGAACTGCAATGCTCAGCATTTGTCTTTTTTTCTGTCATAAGTAAGGCAAATATGTCTGAAAAATAGCAAAGCACAAAATCGAAAAACAGAAAACCAAGAAGAGGAGACTTAGAAACCAGAAATTTATGTCGCTTCACAGCCATTAGTTGCACTCTCGCCCTTTCAAAGACTAATTTGCAAATCAAATTTCTCATTTCAGCTGTCCTGAAACATCAGAACACAACAATTATCCGACCACAAGGCAAAGCCCAAGATGCATAAATCAAAAACATAATGACATAAAGTTTGTAAGTGTTTTGGCTACCTCTCAAGCACTTTTTTGCTCGCCTGATCACAATTTTTCTGCAGAAGGTGCAACAAGATGGCATGCAAAGCAAAGTAGTTAGATTCAAGATTTTCTCCCAACATAAAAGAATATGCTGACTCAACTTCACACCAGAAGATAAGTACGTAAAAGGAATCCACAAAATCTAATTACTTAAAGAGCAGACCTGTTGAATTTGCGACAAAAACATCTTACGCATCTTAACTTTCTGAAGATAATCCAAAATATCTTGCAGCATATCAATCTACAAAAGCACAATATGTTTACTTCCAAATTCCAGAAAAACACAATAAGAGTTATAAAATGCACTGATGAACAAAGCAAACGACGCATAACCTAGCATACTTCTAAAGTCCAGTAAACGAAAGAAGACTGAAGTTGGGATAATAAATACCGATTTTATGTTTAGTGCATCAACCGAAGGAGAAAGCAAGTCTTTCATAAGTGTAGAAAGTTCCAGTGAAATCTGCACATTGGATAAGAAGTGGGACACGAAACATTAACCCAGATTATGACTATCTTGATAGTTCAGTCTCTGTCATCCTAGCCGACATAAGCAATCTTGTCCAAAACATACCAACCAATCCTCAACCTACAGATGTTATATTCCATCTTCCATTAAAAATATTTCAATCAGTTAGGAACAATAACAGAAAGTAGGTACAGTACACTTACATCCCTCGAGTGCTTCATAGTTGTATCACCTCCTATCATCTCTACTCCATTACAGCCTTTAGAAAATGAAACCCTGGCCTCCGGATTAGTTAAATTGGTTACATGGGTGTCAGGGCTACTACTAACCATGCTAGTCTTATCAGTAGCACCTTTCAGTTGTTCGACATTTCTCGTTTCACACATATAAGAGCCACCTACATCACTTGCTATAACTGGACTGCAGGAAATCTGGAAGGCTGTGTTGCCTTTGTTGCTCAGCAGTCCACCAGAGTTGCAATATGGAGAGACTATCCTATCCAACTTAATTCTGCTACTCATAGGTGAATCTTCCTGTACTACTTCAACTTTTCTTTTCCGTGCAGAACCGTTCTGAACTTCTTGTGCCGGATCTGGACTATTGGAATTCTGCATCCCAATTTGTCTTTTGCTATTTTTTCCACCAACAGCCTCGGCATGTGGAGACGAAATCATGTTCTCTTCTTCCAAAGTTTGACTCTCAGTCAATGCTTCTTTACAAGGGCTCTAATTAAGTTTTGCATTATAACATTAAACTTAATCAGTCAATCATCAGATGCGAATAAAGAACAATAAATGGTAGTGTAAACAGCATCCACAAGCTGAGGTGTGATTTGAACAACTAGACATCAACATGCAGTAGTGAACTCATTAATAGATAGTTCAAGATAGAAAGATATTATACCCTTATTCTTGATGGCTCGTTTATATATCCTCCTTCATCCAAGCGATTAATCACAAGAGGCGAGCTGAAGCTTTCCCTCCTTTCAGTAAACCAGGATTCCAGTTTGTCAGTAATTCCACTGGCCTGAGCATCACTAGCAGCATCACCTCTCAAATCTGCATCTTGCACCAATTCAACAGCAGCAAGATTGGTGAGCTGAACATGCTGCTGCTTCAAATGGCTTGGTAGACTACCTGATTTTTCTGAATACAGCAAATACTTCTGAGCCGCACTATTTGTTGGAGGAGAAGAAACCCTCTCATGCACAGTAATTGATGTAGCATCACTTCCATGACGTACTTTGATCTTAGGTGATGAGAAGTCAGATGGTTTCGGCATTGTCTGGGCAGGATTTTCCTTAAGAACTCTTGATGGGGTCATGTAGAGTATAGAATCCTTACTGCCAACAAGAGAGGAGGCATTTTCCATATTCTCAGAACTAACAATAGATCTAAAGGATCCAGATGGAACATTCTGCATGGAACCAGCATCCTGCTCACGAATGCCTATTGTATCAGCAACAGAAAAGTGTTTGTCTAAGTTAGCAACAGGGACACCAGTCCATGCATTATCAACATTCTTGCGATCGCCGTTGAGAGGGGACACTGAGATTGAAGGTGTAGACGAATTTATCCGGGATAATAGGAATTTTGACTCTTTGATACTATCCTTCAACCTAGAACTAGTTTTGTGGACAGATGCAAAGATTTCAGCACTTTTTATACACTCATTAGCCAGAATAGCACCTGGCTGTTTTGGTGAAGGAGTAAATAATGACAATGTGCTAACAGATTTAGCATTTTCATTAAACATGTTTTGCTGTTTGACTGACAGTGAGGGTACCAACCCAGCTGACAAGGACCCAAGCCTATCCTCATCGGTTCTTTCAGCATATATATTGCTTCTTCTATCTCCGGAAGAATGATCCTTTTGAGTACCCCCTTGACAAGTTTTTATACATTCAAGCTGCATTAAAGAACTCAACTTAAGGTCATTACTAGTTTTATTTGGTGATGGATCAGGAAGATCGGCATATGTACTTAGTCTGCTCACAGCCCCAGCGTAGCATTTTCCACCCTGCAACTGAAATACCCATCTTTCAAGTCATTTGAGCCATGTTATACAAAAGCCACCACAAGAGATCAGCTAAAGCATTGAGTTCCAGTCATACAAATATGGAATATGCACTCCCTAATCCCTATCATTCAGTGACAATTGAACAAGTTTAGGAAGCTATCTGGAGAGAGAATATATCAATGAGAAAGGGAATTAAACAGCCTGACACATAACTATTTGTATCCAATTGAAAACTATATGCCAATAAAAACAGGCTAAACAGAAACAACAAAACGTCTGGGAAAAATGAGCCACCATAAAAGTTCCATAGACAATAGGTCTGACCTGGTTTAGCTGATCCGGAGTGTTTTCTTCAGTCAAATGATTGGGACTTTGAATTGGTTGACGAATAGAGATATCAGCTGGCAATACCTCATTTCTACTTGGTGAGTGGAAACCATTATTCTGCTCACCACGGATGGCTGCAGAAGCACCATCACCCAGGATTACTCTCTCAGCTGAAACATCAAGGGCACCAACTCCGTCAAGCACCTTATCTCCACAATCATTTTGATCGAACTCTCTCTTTCCATTCTCAGGCTGCAACGGAGTCTCATTCCTCTTAGAGAAATTCGGACTGGTATAACCAGCTACAGATCCACACTGCAAATCTTTGCTGCCTTTACCTAAAATAGCCTCCAAATCAGGAGATAGCCTCCCGTAATCATAGCTAGGAGCATCTTCACCGACAAGACTCATGGCATTTGTGTCACCACCTCCACTAGATTTATCCACGGTATCGGTAAAAACTGGCAGCTTCTTGGCCATTGTAAGTTTCATAAGACTCCCCGGATTGGAAGGGGTGGCTAAGCTGGAAGGGGTTTTCTCTCCAAAGCCATGTCCAACTCTAGTAGGAGTACTAAGATCCCCTGATTCCGACCTAACGAGACTGCGGAAATGCATGGAAAATGCTGTCGAGTCCATCGTGATTTCATGATTATTATCAGTCGAATCACCCGAATCTGACAAGCGTCCAGGTCTAATGAAATCGGCCGATACAGGACCGAAAAAGTTATCCACTGCCAAAATTGAAATGGGAAAGAAAACATTTCAAGCATTAGCGATTAGAGAACGCTCGACTAGATCTCCTAGAGTGAAGACTACAGCAGATTCACAAGCAGGTAAACGGGAATAAGGGGAAAAAACAAAATCTAACTTGAAACAGAAGCTGAAAAAACAAAACGAACCGTCATTTGAAGTAGCGGAACCGAAAATGCTACTCCCGGGAGACTCCGTCGGCTGCAGAAACGACTTCCGAGCACTGGCATCCTCAACATCTTCCTCTTCGCCATCGCCGCCATAGAACGAAGACTCTCCCAAATCGTCGTTGCCATCCGCAAGCTCCTTGAAAAACCCTAGCACCTCGTTCTCCGGCTCGGGAGTCTGGTTCTTCGTTGAGCCATCGTCGGTCGGTGGAGTCTCGCCGTAATCGTCGCGCTCAAAGACGTGGACGGAAGTGATCTCAACCTCGGCGAAGCTGACGCGGCGCAACCGCTTCTTCCGTAGCGCGACGGTCTGCTCGTCGGTTCCGGAGTCACACAGGCGCTCAGCAGTCCGAGGACCAGACGCCATGGCGGTGTTGGATTTGGATGAATTTCGTGCAGTAACTCGGAATCGCTACGAGCTGTCTGAATGAAACACTCGGGAGGAGAGAAGAAGAAGCGGGGAAGAGAGAGAGAGGAGAAGTGACGTCCCTGAGAGTGAACTCGGGATTTTTGTGCGGGAAAGGCCTAGCAGGGCTATCAGCCCAAAATTTGAACAAAGCAAAATAGAATTCTATTGCAGAGTTTTCACCGTTTATTCGTTTAGAATTTGCGAATGTTAAATCGTTGAATTGTAATGAATCACCATAATATAAATGTATATATTGATACAATAGATACATTTTAACAATACAATGCATGCATCTACTTTATGTATTGATTTACATAAGTTACTTTTATGGGAAAATGTCACATTTACCCTCAACTTTTAAAATAAGACAAAAACGATTGGGAATATAAATATAAGGCAAAAGACATTCTCATAGCCATAACTATTCATGTTGTGACAATAATAGCCACTTTTTAAAAAATACACTAAAATAGCCATTCCGTCCATAACTTTAACGAAATTATAAAGAATGCTGATTGTACTAACGATATTTGCTAATGTGGCATTTTTGGTAAAAAACCATACAAGATGGAAAATAATTTTTATTATATAATACTTTTTCTTATTATAATAACGTGAACCAAAATAAATAAATAAATAAATAACTCCATTATCTCTCACGCAACCCTCACCGTAGAAAACCAACAATAATTTGCCAAATTTGAAACCCTTCCTCTTCCGTAATCCGCCTAATCTTCTCCACCGTCGCTCCCTTCGTTCTAATTCTAATCCGCCTATCCACCATATCCTTCAATCGATCAAGAAGACTCAAACCCAGTTCTCTAGCCCATCCAAAACCCCCCAAATAATATAGCTCATGTCCAGATTTGCCTCCCATCTCGGCTTTCGTTTGAAGTCAGGGAGGATGACGATTCTGATTCTCCGCCCGCCTTGCCCCTGTTTTGCAGGTCGGGTCATCATCTCTCCTACCCAACTCTCATCTCCACCTCAGGGGTAAAAGAAGACGATGATGACGACGATGGCGATTGAGGATGAAAAAGTGTTGGTGGTGCTATTTCAGCAGGTGGCGATGATTGTTGCGTACAAAGCAAAGAATTCTAGTACAAAGCGACGGATGCAGAAACCCTACTTCTTGGACTTGTTCTTCTTGGAAGCGATGGGCTGCGACGACAGCTTGAGGTGCTTCTCGGCCTCGAGGGGATTCAACCAGCGGAGAGGGTGCCGATTGAAGCAAGGCCCTCAAGTTGATTTCTAGGAATATCCAAAGGGCAAAATCAGAGTCTGGATTTGGTAGAGAAATTTTGTGACACGGTGTTGCAGCGGAGATAAGGTAGGTGAAATTCCGATAGAGGAAGGTGGGAGACTCACCTTCGTGAAAGAAGGAAAGAGATCGGCGGCGACGACAGAGGAATGGTGAGCTACGACGGCTATCGGAGAGAGCGAACTGATGGGAAAAAGAGTATGGGATTAGTGAAAATAATTTTTTTATTTATTCTGAAATTAAAATCTGACATGGAGGCCAGATTCCATGAAATGGTGTGTTGGTGTTTATGTGGAAGCTAAGGTGGCATCCACATCAGCAATTCGTTAATGATATTGATGTTGTTTTAACAGTGTTAAAGTTTTTAACTTGAAATGGCTATATTTGTCAAGCTTGTTTTAGATTTGTGGCTATTTTAGTTTATTTTTCAAAAAGTGGCTATTATTGTCACAGCGTCAATAGTTATGGCTATGATAGTGTATTTTGCCTAAATATAAAGAAAAAGTTGACACAAATCTAAAACCAACCATCACAACAATCTCAACTTTTAGTTGAGATTGTATAATGCATTATTTTTTGTGATTGCTGGTGGGACCTACATAAAACAATGCATGCATTGTTTAACACTTTGGCACTTTCAAACATTGTATTGTGCACAATACATGTATTCAACAAACACAACTATAACAATAACAACTTCCAAACGACTTAATAATATGTCATGGACTTCATTTTTGGTACTATAAAAAACGTGTAACACTAGGGGTGGAGTTTCGGTTAGTTCGGTTATAACCGATAACTGAACAACCAGTGACCCCTATCGAACACCGATCGAAATAGGGATTTAGGCTTTGGTTATCTCGATTTTCAGTTAACCGAAGCACCTCCAAGACCAAAACCATCTCGTCTAGCCTCCGAAAATCGACCGAATTTCGGTTATTTGGATTTTTGGTTTGTGAATAACCGGTCGATTATCAGTTTAACCGGCCGGTTAATCGCTAACCGGTAACGGAAGCTCCACTCCTATGTAACACCTTAGGCAAATCCCACATCGACAAAGCACGGGAGAGATCCATGGTTCATAAGTAAGAAACCGACCTTAACCGACAAGACGCATTTTCGTGAGAACTCCGAAGTTAAACATGCTCAGTGTGGAGTATAACAAGGATGGGTGACCTTATGGGAAGTCACCTTAAATTGTACCCCAAGTCAAAAACCGTGAGGGTCGAGGCCCAAAGCGGACAATATCTTGCTCGGAAAAAGGTTCGGAATGTTACAAAACGAGCTTTACACCCGCTTTTTGATGGGTAGTTGGGTACATTCCTAAAATATTACATTTTTAAAAAATTATTTTTCATTGAAAAATATTCACAATCGTGAATATCTGTCTGAATCCGACCTAATGGATAAGATAAAATTAAAATTTGATATGGATAATATTGGGTTAATTGCATGGTTGGTCACTGAGATTACAAAAAGCGTTCATGTTTGGTCACTCGAAATATTTAAATCCATTTGTGGTCCCTAACTTTACAAAAACCGTTCATTTATGGTCACTCTCCGTTAGCTGCCGCCCAACGCCGTTAACGACGTCCGTTTAGTGATGACGTGGCTGACGGATTCTCCTAATCATCACTTTTTAACCCGAAAATTGACTGACCCGACCCGCCACGTCATTTAAACCCGCCATGTCAGCTAAACCTAACCAAACCAGACCCGACCCAACCCACCTACCCATCTATCTTATTTATGTGGCTTTCTGACCGCAAGAATCCTATCATCTTCCCAAAACCTTCAAACCTTCACATCTCACTCTGTTTTCTTCTCATCCCCTTCTCCTCTGCTAATGGCGGCACCTTTCTGTCGTTGTGGATTGGCATCAGATCTCAAGACGATCTGGACAGAGGCGAATCCAGGGAGGAGGTTCTACGGGTGCAGCAAGTATGGGGTAAGATTTCTGACTTTTCTACTTTGATTTGTATACCATTCGACCATCCTCTCCTTCATCCCTCTCTGTTTTGTGCTTGGATCTGTAGATAGATGGGGCATGTAATTTCTTCATATGGCATGACCCAATAGTTGACGAGCATATGAAGTTTGTGGTGCTGAACTTTCATCGTTGGATTCGGGAACTAGAGAGCAAAATGGGCAAGGGTCCAAAGCTAATGGCTGCCCAGTGTTCATCTTCATTGTGATTGCTCGTCTTTTCTTTCATCTGGATGGGATTGGGAATGTAAGAAGCTATTTGCTCAACCTTGCTGATGTAATCGTTTCTATATTGTAGATTGTAACCCTAAAAAAATCAAATTCACGTTTTGTATCTGAAAGTTTATGTTAGTTGTACGATTGGTCACTCAAAAACATGTAAAGGTCCACATTTGGTCACTTAAAGATATGTAACGGTCAACATTTGGTCACTCAAAAACATGTAAAGGTCCACATCTGGTCACTCAAAAACATGTAAAGGTCAACATCTGGTCACTCCAAAAACATGTGTGGTCCATTTTTGGTAACTAGACAAGGACATATTTGATCACTTGAAAATCCAGATTTAGAACCACACTTCAATACCTAACTGTTTTGCATTACACTATTTTGACAGTTAAGTCCGAAATAAACAGATCACATCTAAGATTCATTCATAATTAGTGCACTAACGGCTATGTTGTCCAAAAGAGCCATGCATAATTAACAAGTTCCTTCTCCGTGGACTTGTATGACAAAATGGCAAATCCACATTGATTTACAAGAAGCATTAGAGGCTTAAAAGTTCAAAATAACCATTCACAATGACCTAACCACCCACTACATGACTTAAATATACTCTTCACAGCTGCTCTACTTGAGTCACTTGGCTTGCAATCTGTGAGAGTTGAGAGCCTTGACTTGATGATGGCCTTCGAGAACTTCCTTGCAAATTAACCCACATTAGTATGCTGGAAATTCTTAATAAGTCGAGGAAATGAAGAAAGTCATAAACGTTTACATCTGGCATGAGTTGAATCACGTGTGGGGGCTGCCTAGACGATGAAGAAGTGGCAGCCTTTGCAGCTTTCTCTTGTTGCTTCTTCAATGCAGCAAGTCGGTTTCGCTCGGCCCTTTTCAAGTTGCTGCTTCTTTTTTGCTTCTGCCTTCTCTTTCTTCCTTTCTTCTGCCTTCTGTTTCCTTACTGGATCATGGAAAGTTTTGTTGTGGCCTAGTACACCACAAACTTTGCACTTGTATTGCTCCCCTTCCGGTTTCGATGATTCTCTCCCACCTTTCTTTTGTTTCTTCTTGGCTTCTGCTTCTGCTTCTTCATCCAATCCCTTTCTCCTCTGTTTCTTTGGTCTTTCTCTCTTCTTCGAGTTTTGAACAGGAGGTATGCCACAATCTCCCAACTCGGACTGTGGCCAATAGTCCTTATCATTGGTTGGCGAAATAGAATGCTCATATATGGCTGCTGCGGTTTCCTTGGTGTAACAATTTGCAACATAATCCTCTCTTCTTTATCCAATCTACGGGCGTATAGGAGCATCAAGTTCCTCCTAATCCCCTCCCACATGCTAATCGGACCCAAATCCCTTTCCTCCAATATAGTGTTGTTCCAACTCTCTACATTATTGCTGCTGAGGCCTGAGAATATCACAGCTGGTGTAAGTTAGGAAATGAGACCTGGTCCAATGATAGAAGGGCTTCTTCATCAGCCAATCGTAGGCTGGCTTACTAAGATCGGACAACATTTGCATATTATGTTTGAACTCCGCTACAGTTGTGGACCTAGCTGCTGTCCCAAAAAAGTTCTTCAAAGCTTGGCCACCTCCACAAGCACCCTTCAGGTTTGTCCACAAGTGTCGTGCACAGTGTCTCTTCTCACAGTTTGGAAACATTTCGTCAAGTGCTGGCAAGAGACCCTGAAGACAACAAACAAACACCAATCGTTAAACTTTATAAAATTCTGAATCACTTAATAAAAATCAGCAACTAAATAGAGTTTTTACCTTTTGTTTGTCTGACATAAAAGTCCAACCAGGAGAGTCCATTATACTCAAGTCGTCCCTAACATGACTAAGGAACCATTCCCAATTTTCCTTGTTCTCCACTCCAACATGAGCAAATGCAACTGGGTAGTATTGGTCATTGGCATCCACACCAACGACTTATAGTAGCTGCCCTCCATACTCGTGCTTCAAGAAGCAACCATCGACAATTAACACATGTCTACATCCAGCCTTGAACCCCACCTTGGATGTCGCGAAACACACATACATCCAGTTGAAGCATTGTTCTCTCTGCTCAATGATAACCATAGAGTTGGGATTGCTCCTCCTCAACTCTTCGGCATAATGATACAAGGACCTATACTGATCCTTCAAACTCCCACAAACCGCCTCAATTGCTGCATGTCGTATTCTCCAAGCCTTAGAGTTCTTCACGTCTTCCTTGTAGTCTTCTTTCACAATGTGCTTCAGCAAGGCCCTTTTCATGTTCCTATCGCATGCCATCTTCCTACCTAACTTGGAGCCGAGAAACTTTGCAGTTGCGTACTTGACCTTGAAGGTCTTCCTACAATCTGGTGAGTGCTCAACCTTGCACTTCTTGATTTGGACATAATCTTTGGTGCTCATCTTCGAAGCCCAAATGTACCGATCACATGGAGGATCGCACACTACTTGCAGCCACTGTCCATCATTCTTTTTAAAGCGAACTGGCCTCTTCTCGACGAAAGCATGTTGTTTTATTGCATCTTTTAGGACTCCAAAGCTGCTAAACTTCTGGGAAGCAGCAAAGGTAGGCGTCTCCATGTCTCGATCAACCCGGAATTCATGAGATTGGTCTCCTTCATCCGAGTCTGAGCTTACAATGCTCCTACGATCATCAGAGTCTGGATAGTCAGGCCCTTCCCTTTGTAGTTCAGGCTGCTCATCATCCATTTCAAAGGTACCCATGTCGGCTTCCACCTCTTGAGTGATATTTGCTGCAAATTGTGCATTGTCCCTTGAACTATCTTCTTCTGAATCCTCCAAATAGTCGCTGTCTTCATCCTCGTGATAGTCAGAATCACCTAACAAATCATCTCCAGCACCATTTTTCCCCTTTCTTCCCAAACCGGCAGCCTCTATTTCTTCAACTTCACTATCCAAGCGTTCTTCAAGATCATTAACCGAGAAAGCATACAACTCGATGACTCTTCCCTCGCTGGTGGCCGCTATCGACATGCTTAGAATATCTTCATCATTGACAATCTCGGACATTGCATCGTTGCAAGGATCTTTCCAAAAGAACTTCGGATCTTTAATCTTCCCACCACACGCCGCATATATGCCAGGAAGGTCGAGCACTGAAAGTTCATCAATGTCCGCATAGTCCCAAAACATAGTGGAGGTTTCATTGAGGAAATGCTTGCCGCCAACTCCTTTCATTTCATAGGACACATGAACTGCAAAGGTGAACATTCCACTGGAAGCAGCTGTTTGGTTAAAAAAAAAGCAATTGAAAGGAGTTAATTTCAAAGGAAATAAGTAGTTATGGAGCAGCAAGTAAGTAGGTAGTCCTGTCCCACCATTTTCTATTAAAAGACAATAAGTCAAACCCTAAGGCTGCATTTTCGTCATTCCCACAGAACCCTGAATTTTTCTATTCCAATTCTACCCAAAGTGATGTCCTCGTCTCTAGTAAATGCCAACTGTGGAAAAGGACAACCCAAACCAGCCATCTACCATCAAGACCAGCCATCTACCATAATGACAAGGGCGAAAACGACGGGAGACTTACCATAGTTAGGCTGAGTTTCATTTGGAGCCCGCACATGCCCCACCATGCTTCCTTCGGTGAAATGGTGACCTGGAAAACCAACAACAGCCTGCAATTTAGTATAAAAGAAAGCTAAAAGCGAACACCCAAAAGCCATAACACACACTCGATGCTTTCCTCTGCCCCCTATTCTTTTCTCCTTTTCAGTCTTTCCAGACAGGGCTCAAATAAACAAAAGGCAGAAACTCACCTTTAGGGTTTCATTGTCGGAGAGCGGAGGAGAATCAAAGCTTCGATTTAGGGTTTTGTTGACTGCTCAGAAAGGGGGAAGTCAGGCGCGCGCGATGGAGAAGAAAATAGGAAGAGAGTTTGAACTGGGTATTGAGAAAGGAGTCAACCACGGTGCGTGGCGGACTCCATTCCTCCTTCGTCGCCTGCGAATTTGCGATCTGAGTTGGAGAGGAAGAAAAACGGAAGGGAGGAAGGCGGCGCGGGATGGAGGCGGATTGATTTGTCTTCGATTAGGGTTTAGTCAAAGGTGGGTAGATTAATTGGTGGGTCGGGTCGGGTCTGTTTTAGTTAGGGTCTAGTCTGGTTTGGTTAGAGGTTTAGCTGACATGGAGGGTTTAAATGACGTGGCGGGTCGGGTCAGTCAATTTTCTGGTTAAAAAGTGCTGATTAGGCGAATCCGTCAGCCATGTCATCACTTAACGGACGCCGTTAACGGCGTTGGATGACAACTAACGGAGAGTGACCATAAATGAACGGTTTTTGTAAAGTTAGGGACCACAAATGGATTTAAATATTTTGAGTGACCAAACATGAACGCTTTTTGTAATCTCAGCGACCAACCATGCAATTAACCCGGATAATATTATACATGCATATATATTTTTTCCATAAACCTCATAAAAAACGTTCATGTTTGGTCATTGAAAATATTTAAATCCAGTCTTGGTCACTCAAATTAGTTATATGATTCAAGTTTGGTCACTCTCCGTCTATTTCCGTTAACTCCAGCTTACGTGGCAGTCAACTTTCATAGTTGACCGTTAAATACGTGACGTGGCAATTAAAAAATTATTAAAAATAAAAATAAACTTTTATATTTTCCACCTCATTATTACATTCATTAAAAAACCATCAGAATTAGTTAAATGATTGAAGTGGCATAGCATCGACAAAAATGTCTGCGCCACCACGAACGTAAACAAGAAGCTCACCGCTACTACAATGCTCTGCCCCGCCGACGGAATCTCTAGTGGGAAAATCTCGCTGGGCACCAACCACCCCAACGGCCCCCGCGACACTCCAAACCCGGCGACGTAAAAACTGATCAGAATTATCACCGCCACCGCGTACCCCTTCCCGATCCCGCCGTGGTCCACCAGCTCCGCCGCTATAATCGCTCCCACAAGCACCTGCGAGACGAACATCAACACCCCGCCGAACATAAACAGAGGCATCCTCCCGACTCTATCGACGATCACCATCGATAGGAACGCCGTCCCGATCCCGACGACGCCGGTTAGGATGGCCGACATCAGAGAAGCGCTCTCTCCCATTCCGATTGTTCGGAAGAGCAGGGGAGCGTAGAAGGCGATGACGTTGATTCCGGTGACCTGCTGGAAGAACGGGATCGCGACCACCATCAGCAGCTGAGGCCGGTAATTGGCTTCCAGAATCTTCCTGAACGAGTTGTGATCGATCGATTTCGAGATCTCGTTCGCTTCGATCAGATCCGATAGCATCGACAAAAACGTCTAAAGACGACAATGTGGTTCCGTTCAGAGCCTTCTACTTCTCTAAAGACGAGAAGCTTCTCGTCTCCGATTACATGGCCGCCGGCAGCTTGTCGGTTGTTTTTGGTTTGGTTGTTTTTAGGTTTTTTATTTTTTAATGAATGTAATAATGAGGTGGAAAATATAAAAGTTTATTTTTTATTTTCAATAATTTTTTAATTGCCACGTCACGTATTTAACGGTCAACTGTGAAAGTTGACTGCCACGTAAGCTGGAGTTAATGGAAATAGACGGAGAGTGACCAAACTTGAATCATTTAACTAATTTGAGTGACCAAGACTGAATTTAAATATTTTCAGTGATCAAACATGAACGTTTTTTGTAATCTCAGTGACCAACCATGCAATATAATTAACCCTAAAACATATTAATGACCTTCATACCTCAATACAAATTACGTGGCGATCGATCAACTCTAAAACAATTAACACAAAGAGTAAGTTATATTGCTATAAGCAATATATACCAAAATGTATGGGTTATGCTAAGTAGTAGGGGTGAACAAAACTAAATCGACTCACCCCTTCAAACCGATCCACCCGTATTAATCGTCAAAATTGAAGTTTAAGGTCGGATGAGGGTTATCTTTTGTACAACCCGCCTCTATTGGGTTGGGTCCGGATTTTGGGCAACACAACCCGTAGAACCCGACCCAACCCGTGTTGAACTATTGTCATAAGTGTTCGTATACAACACATATTTGTATTGTAAATAAACACATTTGTGAGATGTGAGAAAATTAACTATATTATCATATTTTTCTTTTGTGGTTTCTCTAGTCTAATACATTTTTCAACTTAATATTAAGACGTAGATTTGATATAAGCTATAAGTCACGTAATCTTTTTTCTTGTGTGTACAATATTAGAAGAACAATATATTATGAATATGTTAACTTATAATTAATTTAGCTTACTTTGACAAATATGTATGAAACAAACTAGACATGAAGTAAATTGCATTTCATTTAAATCAAACAATATTTATGCATATTGAAACTTTTTGTCTCGATTTATTTGTTTAAAATCCTAATGTAGTGATTTTTGTGTTGGGTTGGATATTTCATTAAAAATATCTCCAATCCAATCTAACTCAATCATAAACAAACTGTAGAATTTTAAATTTTTTTTGGATTGAATTTAACATTTTCAAAATCATGATATATAACTTTGGTGATTAAAATGACCAAACTCGAACCACCCGAGCCATCTACACTTTTTCTTTTTGTGAAAAACTAATTCACTATTTAATCATTCGTTTTTTCCGAATTGGAATAGGAATCCTTGTCGAATTAGAGCAAAAAGAAACTCCTGCTTTTAAACGGTTGCCTCCCCCCTACCTATTTTTGCCGTATGATAAGTTGATTCACACATAGTTTCCGGTCGTCCTTTCCGGCGATAGCGAATTCCTTCCTTTTTTCTTTAGGGTTTCCGAGTGGCCACTGCAATCAAACTCCGGCGATCGGAAGACCGGATTCTCGTTTCCACCAGACGGCCGGCGCCATGGCAATCAAATCCAGGGAGGATTACAGGAAGCAGAAGGAACTGGAAGAAGCCCGCAAAGCTGGGCTCGTCCATCCCGAGGTTGACGAAGATGGGAACGAGATCAATCCTCACATCCCTCACTACATGGCTTCCGCGCCATGGTATCTGAACCCCGAGAAGAAACTACCAGGTCTGAAGCACCAAAGGAAACGGAAGAATCCGTCCGATGCTCCTCCGATTCACAATACCGAATCAGCGTGGTACGATCGAGGTGCTGAAGTATTTCAGGCAGAGAAATACAGGAAAGGAGCGTGCGAGAACTGTGGAGCCATGTCGCACGACGCCAAAGCCTGCGTAGAGAGACCTAGGAAATCAGGGGCCAGGTGGACTAACAAGCACATTGCCTCCGATGAGAAAGTTGAGACTATTGAGCACAATTACGCCAGCAAGCGTGACCGTTGGAACGGGTATGATACAGCGAGGTACAATCGTGATGTTGTTGCGCGGTACGAGGCTCGTGATGCAGCTAGGAAAGTGTTTGTGGTGGAAGGGAATGAAGGCAGTGACTTGAGAGTTGATGAGTCCGAGCAGATGGACTGCTTTGGTAAAGTTGAGAAGAGGGTGAGGAGTGGTGGTGGTGGTGGTAGTACAGGAACTGTTAGGAACCTGCGAATTCGGGAAGATAAAGCCAAGTACCTCTTGAATCTCAGTGCCAAATCTGCACATTATGATCCGAAAACCCGTTCGATGCGTGGGGATCCGCTTCCAGATGTGGATCCGAATGACAAGTTCTATTGGGGGGACAACAGGTACAGAGACAGTGGTGAAGCTGGGGAGTTGAAGCAGCTCGAAAGTCGTTTGTCGAGGGGGGAGGAGGAGCACTTGCTGCAAGCTGCTCCTACCCAAGCAGAGTTGTTGTACAGGAACTTTCAGGTGAAGAGAAAGGAACTGGAGGCTCGAGCCAAGGACGAATTGCTCGAGAAGTACGGGAATGCTGCTGCGAATAGTCAAGATGGGATCCCGAGAGAGATTTTGCTGGGGCAGAGTGAAAGGCAAGTCGAGTACGATCGTGCTGGGAGAGTTGTTCGCGAGGGATGCGCGGATGTGCAGCTTCCCAGAAGTAAGTACGAAGAAGATGTCTACATCAACAACCATAAGACTGTGTGGGGTTCATGGTGGAAGGTGGAGGATCATCGTTGGGGTTTTAAATGTTGCAGACAGACCATTCGAAACAGTTATTGCACTGGCACCGCCGGTATCAAGGCTGCTGAAACTTAACTGATGAAAGCTGACATTGCCCAGAAAGAGGCCGACAACGAAGAGTTCCCAGTACTAGTACCAGTGGAGGAAAAGGAAGAGCAGAAGAAAATAGAAGGATAAGAGGAAGAAGCGCAGCAGAAAACAGGGAGGAAAGTAGATATGGGCAAACAAGTGATAAACTAGGGAATTATGATATATATTACGAGGATAACTTAATAGATCAAAATGTAATTGTCCTTTCGATCATTGCTGCATTTTAATCAGATCATTTTATTGACACGGCAAGAACGCCTTCCTGCCATCATAATATTTACAGTAGTTTTTTGTTCTCCCATGTATTAAGCAGCGCTTAAGCAGTTCTCCCAGGTGCCATACTTAGAACTGAAGCTACCTCCGCCGCTCTGCTGGGCGTGCTCTGAGATCACTGCCCTGGCACATACATCCCAAGTATGTGCGATGTCCCCGAGAGACATTGGTTGCGAGAGGCTACGAAGAGAAATGCCGAATCTCGACTTGGCCTTCACCGATAGATCCTCGTACTCCTTGCTGCACATCAAGGTCGACACAGGTAATGAGGTAAAAACGAGCTGGAAAAGGCTCAACGTGCAAGAAGATAATAACAAATACACCCACCCTCATTTATTACCTGACTTCGACAGGGAACTTGTCCAGTAGAATTGGGGAGCAATTTGGATAGTTCATAGGCACAAGCAATCTGAGAGGCTGAATTGGTGACTGTGAAAAGGAGGGAAAATGAGTAGGCAGTTTTATAGCAAAGGCTTGATGTCAACAAAGATTGTGAAACACTGACCATTTGAGCCGAGTCATACTGCGATTTCAAGTTGGGGCTAAGGGCTACCGCACTGAATGAACACTTTACTAAAGTTCCTCCCCCACCGTCTTCAGTAGCAGCAACAGCAGTTACTGCAGTTGGATTGACATCTTCATCGCTGATATCAACCACAGTGTCAATAAGTCCCTGATTTATCTCCCTTATCTCTTCCAAAAGCGCATGGTTTGCCTGCAGGAGAGCATTATGACCAATCAGCATATAATAGCTTGAAGCCTGTTGCTCAATTGGATCAGCATGTGATTGGATTCATGGACTAGTTTAAATGGATTCAACATTCAAGGATTGAATTCATGGATCCAACTGGCATCTAACCCTTGGACCATTATGAAAATTTTGAAAAGTTTAGGTACTAAAATGCCATTATAAAGAATTTTAGGTAACAAAATGCAAATTTCAATGAATATTTTTCATAAAAATTGAAGTTTAGGCATCAAATTGTAATATATATAAATAATAAACTGTAATTTCCAACAATCCATTCATCCATATTTTAGTGCATGCATTGAATTGATGCATTGGAATCAAATCTAAGTGAGATAAAAGTTATTCTTCTCCTACATGCATTAAGCTATCAGTTTTTTTCTTTCGTCTCATAATCTCACTAGAGGGAGTGGAGAATCGATATCTTTTTTACCAAGCCAATTAGGATTGAATAGTAAGAATCTAGGTCATCAAACAGAACATTGTGTAAATGTAGCTAGACATCGGAAAGAATGAAGAAATCCAACATTTAAGAGTAGCTGGTGCCAAAACAAGTTCTGTGAGTTGTGGTATTAAACAACCTGAGCTTATACCGAAAGCTTACCTCCAACCTAGGCCTCTTGACACCAGATGTTGCGGTCGACTCGAGATCAGAAGTCTCTGGTCCACTCAACTGCTTGCTGTCGCTCACGCCGCCGGCAGACGACGCGACATTCAAAGGCATGGCACTCGTGTATCTCTTCATTTTCCTCGTCCCACTAATACCATCTTGAGTGATGACATTTCTTGCTTGAAGACGGCATTTAGTCATCGCCACTAAATCCTCACCTACTGCTGCTCTAGATCCATTACCAGGGGCTGATCCTGCAATTCTGTCAATCATACTGACGACCGAGCCAATGTCGCTCACAGCTGCATTCAATGCCTTGGGAGAAATAGACTTCACCTGATACAACAAGTATATTGTAACTCCCACTCACAAGGAATAAGCTCGGCAAAAAGCGTACAAGGCACTAAATAGGTTTTGTTTGGATTGATGATTGTAGTGAATTGTCACTAAATCTACCAAAAAAGGGTGAATTATTGGGACCATAAATTTCAGGAAACAGATAAGGGGAGAATCAGAAGACACGCACTCCAGTATCCACTCGTAAGTATTAACGTCCTGTCTCTTTCTTTTCTAGAAAATTCCCAGGCTCAGTCGAGCTCTATAAAGTGATCCATAAGGGCAACTTGGTATTTTAATTGGAATTTACTCAAATCCACCCCATCATACGTAGATTAAAACATTCATCCAAACAGTACATTCTTCCAATCTGTCTACTTTAAGATAAATCCATTTAACAATCTGTCTATTTGGAACAATCTACCCATTGCACCAATCATCAACCCAAACAAACCCTTCACTTTTGAAAATTGGTTGAAGATGAAAGAATGGAGGATACAAATTGGAGAGATGACTAACCGCTTTAATTAACCGGTCAAGTGGCTGCTCTGAAACAGATGGCCTTCCAGAGACAGTTGTCAAAGCATTGCCATGAGCCCCATCAGGAACAGAGAACTCTGCAAGCAATGGTGAAGCAGAGATCCCAGGAGTGCCAATCGCAAGAGATGATGGGTGTTGGTGTCCAACATTACCAGCATTCGAAAGGGAAGAAATCCCTGGTTTCTCGGAATCTCCAGGCATAGGAGATGGAGCCAAAGGAGTGGAAGGCGATGGGACAACAAAAGGTGAATTTGCAGGCTGTAGAGGAGTTCCAGTTCCTGGAAGCGAAGACAGTAGGTTCTGCTGGTCAACCTGTGGAGAAGAATGTTGTGGTAACTGTGGCGAAGGAGTTTGAAGCAGCTGAGGCGAAGAGATGGGAAAAGTGGCGCCAGACTTCATCTGCTGAGGGTAAACACCACGCTGACTGGATGAGAGATGCTGCTGAAACACGCCTGGTTTAACTCCCAAACCTTGTCTAATTTTCACGTCAGTTGCATCATTGATCTGATGTAGCTGTGATATTTGTTGCTGCTGCTTTACTTGCTGATTTTGTTGCTGCTGCTGCTGTTGATGTTGTTGTTGCAGCTGTTGTTGATGTTGATGCTGCTGTTGTTGATGTTGATGCTGCTGCTGCTGAATCATATGCTGCTTTTGCATTAATTGTTGCTGCATCTGACGCTGTTGATGTTGTTTAAATTGATGCGACTGTAATATCTGTTGATCATGCGGCTGCTGCTGCTTCAGATGCTGGTGCTGAAGCATATTGTTCGAATTTGACTGAAGAGGAAGGTTTGGCTGCAACATAGTCAACCCACTTTGTGAAGACACGGAGCTGAGACTTGCGGGCTGGGAAGAACTAGGATTCTGTTGTAGAGACCCCATAGCACCCTGTTGCGATGAGGCCATAGCATTTCCCTGTCCAGAATCAAGATTAGAACCTGCCTGCATTGAGTTCATCATGTTCTGCTGTGGCGACGAAACACCAGATAAACTATGCTGCATGCTTGCCATATTATTGTTCTGCTGCATGCTTGCCATATTATTGTTTTGCTGCATTGCTGACACAGAACTTTGTAAGGTCATGGGATTCATTTGATTTTCATGGGATTGTGCTTGAGTGATTTGGGACGAAGATTGTTGTAACGATTGCATGTGAGAAGAGGGAAGTTGCCCTTGCTGCATTTGAGGCATAGGTTTCCTGGGCCTATTTGTGTTTAAGAAAGTTATTATCTGTCTCTCGTAGGAACTAAGCTTCTCCTTGAAACTGATCAAGACATTGCTTTTTGATACTTGTAAGAAAGATATCATGCGCTCCAGCATAGTCTTAAACATCTTTAACTTTTCAAGCTGGTCTGTCTTGGGTTGCTGTGGAAGAGAATCATGCTGGAGAGAAAAGAACAACTTATCAGCCTTGGAGAATTATCAGAAGTGAAGATAAGGTACACAAAAGCTGGATTCCTTAGTTTTAAATGCAGAACGATGAAAAAATAAATGCAGAATTATGAGTAAGAAATCAAGAAATCTACATTAAATGCAGGAACTCTAAACAAAGGCAATGAACACATCAAATACACTGAAACCAAAGAGCAGAATGCCTACTGCAAATCATCACTCTTCGCTTAGGCTATATAGATGCTATAGACAAATGATGCAACTGAGATATTGTTCAACAAACAGTGAATAATAGACACAATATTTGGTTAACAGATGTAAAAAGTTAAAAGCTACCTGCTGCAGCTTTGCAGCGATTTTCTGGTACATTTCATTTAACTCGGGTAAGTACATCTCCTTCATAGTTTTGATCTACAAAGGAAAAATCAGTACAAAGTTGTCAACATTTGAATGCAGAGGAATACACAGATGGGCGAAAGAACTCTGCCTATATAACAGCATAAACAACCTTTTGATAGACTTCCTCTTGCCAATCAACTCCATTTGCCTGAGCAGTTTGCGCCGTAGAATCTTGAGATGCTACAACGAAACAAAAATTAGTAAGGATAAACTTACCTGGCACAACTCCAAGCAACTCCATTTTTATCAAATGAGATTACACCTAGAGGACAGACTCAGAAATATACTTGATGATGTCTCAGGAAGTACTCTTTGTGATTGATATAGCTGCTTCTGCTGATCAATCACATTTTGAGGTTGCACCAAAGATCCTGGTGCATTCCCAGAGGCTTGCATCCTTTGCTGCATTTCCCTTTGCAGTGGATTAGACTGTTGTTGTAGACCAAGCTGCTGCTGCAACTGCCCAGGCTGTTGTTGCAGACCAAGCTGCTGCTGCTGCTGTGGTGCTAGTGATTGTGTCTGCTGGCCTTGTGTTGGTAATAAATTAGGAGAATTTTGTTGTGTTTGTTGCAATAGAGGAACCTTGGGTTGCTGCTGCAGCATATTTACAGCATGCTGATTGTTCTGCATACTTGAGTTACCAGACTGAGCTCCAAGCAACTGTTGCTGCTGTGTTGGCTGCTGTAGACCAGAGAAATTACTCTGACTACCCAGCTGTTGCTGATGCATACCAGAAAGGTTATTCTGCTGAGTCATCGAATGGTGCTGCTGCTGTTGCTGCAGACTGTGATGGTTAGTCTGTTGGCTGAGCAATCTCTGCTGCTGCTGCTGCATGTCCCCAATATTGTTTTGTTGCCCGGAAAACTGATTCTGCTGCATGGTTGCAGCATTAGCCTGTTGCCCCACCAGCTGTTGCTGAGATTGCATTGGCTGCTGCTGCTGTTGTTGTTGCTGCTGCTGGGTTGGCAATAGCTGCGGCTGCTGCGGCGTGGACAGCAATTGCGGCTGCATCATCTGCGTCTGCTGTTGATGAATACCAACACCCTGTTGTTGCAGTTGTTGTTGCCTGGTGACAGATTGTGGATGCTGCTGAAGGATGGATTGTGCTGACTGTTGGGCGGAGGATAGTTGATTCTGGGGAAGATTAGATATAGGAGTTGACTGCATCAATGAAGGCTGCATAACAGATGATGTTTGCATGCCAGATTGCTGAGTTGGCTGCATAACATTTTGTTGAGGCTGCTGTTGTTGCGAATGTTGTGCTTGTACCGACGGGTGTGCTTGATTTCTCTTAAGCATCTGATGTTGGAAGGATTGCTGATAAAGATAAGGATTCTGTGACTGCTGTTGTTGCTGCTGGCCCATAACCTGTTGCCTCCCAGCCATCTGTCTTTGAGGATTACCAAACATGTTTGGGGGAACCCCCTGCCCCATTGAAGAACCAACTTGGTTTTGTGCAACATTAGACATGTTCTGCATGCTACCATTCTGGCCAACGACATTGATTGGAGTCTGGTTTATACCAGAAACAGGAGGCAATGAAGACGGTAGACCAGCAGAACTTTGGACTCCTGTAGAAGTCATACTGTTCTGCATGTTCTGAGCTAACAACTGTTGGCGTCCTTGAGCTTGATTACCTGGCAATGGAATGGGAAGTGATTGCCCTTGGTTGTGAACTTGGGGCTGCAAACTAGGAGATGCTGTCAAGACACAAATAAACAAGAAACAAAATAAGAGAAATAGGAACAACAGCAATTAGCATAAACCAGAAAGTGCTTGCAGAAACATATCTCTTTATACCATTTCCCCCAAAGTTTGACATAGATAATAAGAAGTCGAAGATGGTTATTAACATTCTCCCCATCGTAGTAAAACAACTAACTAGAAGTAAAAGGCCATGCAAGTTAATAATCTCCGACTATAGTAGAAAAGAACAAGAACTCTGCCGTACCTCCTGGATCAGGGGGCTTATTGCCAGTGCCAGCTGAGCTAGGCGGCAAAGAAGTGGGTATAGAATTCTGTGATTTGTTCTCCATTGTGAGCATCTTCAAAGATATCTTGCGTAAATAATCAGACTACACAAAGAAAAGGAAAAACATAAAATTAGTGCATCATCAATCTTATCTTCGAGGTACAGTTATAGGCAGGAAAGTTGCTTATCCTAAAAGCATGCGACTTCATGAAATTTTGTTACAAGAATCACTAGCCTTTATCGAAATACCTGACTAGTTGCAGCAGTATAAATCTTTTCCTCAAATCGTACAGCGATTTTCTTCAATTCGTGTTGCCCATCTTGACCAGAAAGAGGTAGATGCCTCCTTAATGTCTCCATTCTGTTCCATAATTTAGTCACATTCACCATCAGTGACCACCGAGAACAAAAGTACGTATTTACAAAAGGAAACAAATAATCAAGAGGTAAAACCCCACAAAAAAATTCTTAAAACATATATATGCCTTGAGAAATCCATAAGCTGTTATCAAACACCTCTCACATCCAATACATAGTCTTTATCCATTTCCTTTTTTAAATTCATTTTTTGTGTCCAAGGACATCCGTACCATTCACACAATGCGCCTAAATCCCATAAACTTTCTGAAAGAAACACAATTCAGTTTCTTCCTTTCATTCATAGAGCAGCTCTAATAAACTACATCCATGTTTCCCCCGTTGGTCATACCAATTTATCCTGTTATCTCAGAAACTATAAGAAAAAAAAAATAAGCACATGAAACGCACAGAGCATAGTTTAGAATAGAACAGAACAGAAATAACCACTCAGGAGCACAAAAACATTCAACTCACATTTTGTTCACGATTCTTTGCCGTGACTCAACCTGCAATGTAGCTCTCCAGTCACCCCCATCCATGGGAGCTTCTCCGCCAGGAGCAGCAGGCCTCCAGTTATTGCCATCCATAAAAGATTATGTCCTTCACAACCCACAAAAGGATTCAGTTGCAGAGTTCATAAAGCAACTCATTCAATAGACATCCACTATACTACCACTAGGCCATCCTCTACGACCCACCAACGAAATGTACAATACGAATGTTCAGTACGTGCGAGTTAATCTATCAACTCGGCACGCACAACGAATCAACAATTTGATCACCTTAGACGAGACACAAAGACCCAAGATTTCAACATTGAGAGGCAAATGGAAAGATGAAACAACTGGTCAAAACTAAAACCATAATCTGAACACCTCATCCAATCAATCTCCTCCCATGACACAGAAAATTCCTCACACACCGATCAATACCTCCGGCTAAATAGCGCTCGTTCCAGTTTATCCGCCTCGAGGTTCCGCTCGCAGAAGAATGAATAGAGATCAACGTTGAGATAGCACGAGAGAGTAAAATGGAGCGGATCGAAAGAGAGGGTCTCCCTTCTGGTCGAAGGGAAATTGATAGGAAGAGATAATCGGAGACTTTTCGCGATTGGATTAGGGTTCGTTAATCTGTTTCTGATTTGGTCGGAAGTCGGAAGTCGGAACAAGAAAGAACGAGGAAAGGGAGGAAGGCTAGTCCTGTCTATGTAAGTATAAAATAATTTCGCCAATGAGATTGTTCTGGGCCCATCTTTCTCTCAAGTATTTTATGGGCCAAACTGAAAGAACTCGAGCCGAGTCAACAGCCCAATGGCCGAAATTATCTACACATAATCTAGATAATAAATAAAAGCCGAATGATGAAAACTGTTGCTCCATTTCAAATTTCCTGCAACGAGAGTGATTATAGGAAGGACATTTTGGTCTTCACAATTACTTATTTTCTTATTTATTTATTCATAAAAAGGCATGCACTGGGATTTGAACCTTGGTCTCTTTAAAGGCAAGCAAGGACCATAACCAATCACACCAAGTATATTTGTTGTATCTATTTAAATTCAAACATACACGAACCTAAATTATGAAAATCATATGACTTTTTTAACGATTAGTTGGCCACTGAATCTCCCGTAAGTACTTATTTGGTGTTTTAATAATTTGATTATTTTAGTTGTAGTTTAATACTTAATTTAAATTTCTATCTATTTTATAAATATACAATAACCCTAAAATTGCAGCCCAAATATCACTGGTTCGAACATTGCATATCGAATTGCAATATTAAACATGTAGAAGCAATATCGACTTCTTAAATTAATATTATTTTTCAGAATTACTATGGAGAAATTATATCTTTGTGCAAACTATATGAGACTGGTTCTTTTAATGTTTTAGTCGGGATAACCGCTACATTTTAAACTTCTTCATAATCTGGCATGATTGGATCCAATGATCATTATACAAGATTGTGTTTAATAGGGTGGCTCATTTCACCACTTTTTGGCGTGTTAATGAATTTGTAGGACAATGACAGGTCTACATCTACACTCATCACAATCTACACATCATATAAATGTGAAATGTGAAATGAGAAAAGAGGGATTCCATTTCAAATTTGATGCGTACAGAGCAATTTTTTAGGGGTAAATTTAGAAGATGCCAGTGCGGTCGGTCTGTTGAGCACGAAAGTAAAAATATGTTTTCATTTAAACGGGCCCAAACTGTTATTTGGCCCACTAATCGTGCACCCATCGCCAATGCAATCAAATTTGGGATTTTGATCGTAAAATCGTAGGATTTTAGGATTTTACTTAGGGATTCCGATCTTGATTTTACTATAAAATCGGTGGACCTTAAAATCGTTTAAAATCGGGACTAAAATCGTTAAAATCGTAAAATAGTACCGAAATCGGGATTTTGATCGTAAGAGAACAAAATAGGTGGTTTGAGCCAATTTAAAATAAGTATAACTGTTTCAGCGAAAAGGGCAATGGAATCTTCTCAGATATTTTTCTATTAGAAAAATATTCAAAAATAATAAAAATAACCAAATTAGGGTTCGGTTAATCTCTTTCCCTTCACCCCATTTAACTTATTGGTAAAACACCTGTCCTAATATTGGAAGTATGTAAGAACTAACATCATTATTAACTAATTAATTTATTAATGAATATATTTGTACCAAGCCACTAACATTACTTATTTTATTGGAGTTCAATTATTTTTAGTTTTAAATCATACTTAATAGACGATGTCGAAATATTACTTTGAGTTAAACAACCTAGACATAACATGAAAATAAGAGCCAAACCCATGAACTATATCCCTTCATCATGAATTATTTTGAGTTACACATTAAATAATAATTAAAATAGTGATTTTGGAACATTAATCTTGAGAATTATCTTATGGAAAAAAAATCTTCTGAATTATCATTTTAAATGCTATGTGTCTTTGTGATATTAATAATTTACCTTATTAATATTCTTATATGCTATGTTCTATATGGTACTTAAAATCCTACGATTTTACGATTCGATTATACGATTTTGATTTTACCTCAGTTTTCGATTTTAGGTAAAATCTCGATTTTAACTGCTTTGCCCATCGCAGCCTCTCCAAATCTTCCTATTCTACTCGCCGGGTCATCTCCTCCACTACAAAATATCTCCTCATGTACTCAAAGTTCTCACTGAAACCTAATATCTACAACTTAGGCGCAGAGGGAGCAACCGATGGATTGTAGCGACCCCCACTATTTTGATAGCTAATCAAGAAGAGCGCGTTTGTTTAGTTGTATGGTGATTCACTTAATTAACAATTTTTATTCCATTGACAGCCTCCTCTCCACAATTGTATTGTGTTCACGAAGATCTGAAGGCGCAAGTGCAACAGGTCCAGGGGTAAACAATATGTATAAAGCGTTGGCCAAATTGAATTGAGTCATTCTACTTGGAATATGAAGATTTTTGCTTAATTGCTTTGGTTCGTGATGCAACTATGTTATGTTTGAAGGTAGACCAACGCAAACAACAGCACAACTTCAGGGCTATTCTGCACATTAGGTAGTTGGGGCATTAATTGATAATTATTTGAGATTATTCCTACAAGTACATAATTTGGAACGTGCCATTATATTGCATTGATTAATAGTTGTTTGAGATTTTTCAAATGAGTGATTTGACATGTTAAACTCTCTTATTTTTGAAAATGGAGTCTTCGAAGTGGAATATGAAGATTTTGGATTAAGCTTGGTTTCGTAACGCCCTTATGGGTGTTTATTCTCTAAAATGCAGCTGTCTTTCAAAGTGCCAGTTGCAAATGGCAAGTCAGGATACAACGATGATACCGGTACACGTTTATATCATTAGTAGGTAGCAGATTGTGTCCATTCTACTATATCATTTAGCTAAATACTTAGTTGTTCTTTTCAACTAAAAATTATGCTTAAATGCTGTGATTGGCCTCAGAAATGTATGTCTTTGCATTAACTGTTAATGATTGTGAGTTTTGGTTTAATGGTGAAAAGTCCATTTATTTAGAAGTCTAAATTGGGCAAACCTATTGGACAATAGGAATGCCATACATTAGTGTCGTGGGAGGTTTGTTTGATGTCTCAGGGTGTTAGATTTTTAAGAAGGTTGTTAGTTGTGGCAGAGAGTCCCTAAAGCTAGCGAGGTATTCCTATGTGGGCTTTTTCTTTGTTTGACTTTTTCTCGCCTTTCTTCTTATCTCTTTTTCTATTTTTGGTTTTTGTGTGCTACCTTCAGTTGCTACGTCTTCATTTGTGAGCCATCTATACTTTTCTTATTCAGTGCCTAAAAATCATATATACTCGATTGCATAGTAGTTACTAATAGATACATTTATACCAATAGAGAGATTTTAAGTTTTATCAGTTGTTAGTTTTAATATTTACTTACATTGGTTGTTTATGTAGTTTTCTTTGTAATATTTCTCATTATACAACTAATTACTATGGCTACGTAGTTGTATAAGTGGGGGTTGGACATGATAGTTCTTAGAAGCATCAATACTTGAAGGTTATTATAATGACCAAATTCTAAAGTTATGGTTTGCCTTCAACTTGCTTGGAGCATTTCAATTATGCATCAATTGTTCTCTCCGTGTAGTTAACTCTCAGACAAATCAAAAATCTTGCTGATATGTGCTTGATTGTAGTTAAATTTAGGGTTCTACTGCATTGTTGCTTTACTCTTTTTTCGTGGTTGAGTCTGTTTAAAAAAATTTAGTTTGATTTTAGAAAATTTTGCTTCTGCAGTCCTGTCTTGCCACCAATGCGTTCAATAGATGGAGACGGGAGAGGCGAAGGCTATTTTTGTGTTGTTGTTGCTGGTTTAGGGATCGGTTTGTGAAGAAGAGGGAGAAGAGAGGGGGAAAGGGAAATGCAGGAGAGGGGGATAACTCTTTTCTCCGACAAAAATGGAGTGAAGAAAGGAATTATGATCAGTAAGAATATGGTTATCTTACATAACGGTCTCTATTCTGTTTGAATTGAGCTTGAGAGGCAGTGATAAGGATGAGCTGCAACCAATTCATAGTGAGAAGAGAGCTATGAACTGTGATCATGTCTTATTTCAAGTTAGAAGGTAGTTTCAGTATAAGGATTATTTAATTTGACAAGTTGTTTCGTCCATGATTCTTGGTAGTTTCAGTGCCATTCTAGCCAATGTTTAGTCTGTAATTTTTGAGAATTGATGTGCGAGTAATGACTTTCACTTAGCTTCAACTATTATGTGTGTATTTATTGGCATGTGATAGAATTCTCTTTTCCTTTTCATTGAATTCATTTTCATACTCTAATTGTATTATTTGTACATAGGCAAATCATGCTCGAGATGGCAACTCGCTGATATGGCTGGTGCAAGGAATGAAGCCATCATTAGAATTCAGACCGACAACGGGGAGGGATGCCCAGGACTAATTCAATGATGATTGATGATGGTATAATAAAAACTGCAGTCTGCATCAACACCAATTTCTAGGCCTAAGTAAAGGTATTCAACCCAGAACTCTGCTTAGCGCTAAAAATTGCCCTCACCCAACCTTGATCCTGTTTGACCCACTTCTGAAGAGTCAAGATATATGACTAATCCTCCCCGTTCGTATTTTCTTATTGACTCTTTCTGACCCTGTAGGTTGGGGCGGGTCGGGAAGAATTGGATTAGTGGGTCGGTCCTAATCAAGTGGAATCCCAATCCCTTCACTCTTACTTGCTTTCTCTCCCATTCCACAAGTGGGTAACATACAGTAATCCGGCCAACGGGCCGGGTAATAAGCTAGTATAATATAATACACCGAAGGGAACAACGGGAGCCCCATTTCAAATTTTCTGCAACGAGAGTGAAAGTAGGAAGAACATTTTGGTCTTCACAATTACTTTTTTTATTTATTAAAAAAATACATACTGAGATTTGAACCATGATCATTTTAAAGAAAGACAAGGATCATAGTCAATCACACTAAGTACATATGTTGTTTCCTTTTAAATTAAAAACATATAATAGCAGGGTGAAAAAAACTCTTCCCCCATTTCAAATTCCCTGCTCCAGGAGCGTTTGTAGGAAAGGTAGAATAGGGAGTGTCAATTTTTTTCTCTTTCCTCTGTGGAACGGGCCAACTTACCGTACACATGCGGTTTTAAACGGGTCCAGGAGTGTCAATTTTTGTCTTTATACCCTTTTATTTCTCCGTGGTGATAAAATATATATGAAAATGCAAAAATAATACTCCTTTTTATTGAAAAAAATAAAAAAATTTAACAATAAACTAATGCATGGTATCTAATGGGCTAACCGCTAACCATAAAACAAAAGAGTTGAATGGGCCTGACCTAATGGGATTTAGCCATCAAGTAAAACAAATGAACATCATTGGTTTCCCATTCTAAAACAAGCTATTTTCTCTGACATAATATATATTATGCTATTATTTTATATCTTAGTGGCTAAAATATAATGTATTTTAAAGTTATTCAATGGTTCAACCTCGACCAATCCAATTAGTCCAATTTTTATCATTTCAAATATATATTTTATAATTATTTGACATCATAATGATCAAATTATAGTGTATTTTATAGGGAATCGTTTGGTATTTGTTAGTAAAAAACTAAAGGCCAAATACACTTGTATAGCCAAAACTTTGACGGTTTTGCCAAATATAGCCACTTTTGGCGAAATACCAAAAATAGCCATTTCCGTCCAATTGTTTGACGTTGTTAGTTAACGTGCTGACTGGACTAACAGCAGTGGTTGGCGTGGCATATTTTATTAAAATATAATGTTAGGTGGAAAATAATTAAAATTTTAACTTATATTTTTTATCAAATTAAATTAAAAAACCATAAAAAAAATAAAAAAAAAATGTCTTTCTCCCCACCACCACCGCCTGTTCATCTTCAACAATACTTCCTACCAGAAGCTTCCTCTTCTGCAATAAGCTTCCTCTTCTGCAATCACTAGGATTGAAGCCTTCCATAACCCAAACAACAAACAATTAAGTGCTCAACCCTAGTCCCCTCATCACTCTTCGTTCTCTCCTTCTCTCCCGACGACCTCCCCAGTCCCCCACTATCGGCAGCTGCCGTGAAAAGTAGTTTTTGCCTCAAATCTTGACGGCCTCTTTTCTGCCCATAAAACATAAACCCAAAAAATTCAGAAACAAAATCGTCGCCATCTCTTCCTACCATTTTCATATCAAACCCCCCAAATCACACAATCAAATATCCAAAAACCCATAAATCCCTAACTCTCCAGATCGGCCTTCCTTCCTCGATCTGTGAGTCTGAGACAGAGGAGACGATGATAAAGCCAAGAAGCCCCAAAGATGTCGTCGTTCTTAGTGGTGCGACCCAGATGGCAGATCAAGCGACCCAAATCCCAAAATCCATAAATCCCTAACTCTCCCACAGACCAGCATCGTCAGAAGCCGCCATGCCGTGCCAGAGCGAGAAGAGGATGAGCGGTTGTCTTTGCCGCCAGCAAGATGATGCATGATTGCCTTTGTCGAAGCCGGAACGGAGATGGAGGAGTGAATCGGGGAGACGAGCCGAACTGGATTGAGGGGTGATTCGACGGAGGGGTGGATCGGCTGGATGGGTGTGTTCGTCGATGAGTGTTGTCGTCGATCTAGAGTGATGGCGGAGGAGTTTCGATGAGAAGATTGGATGTACATCTTGTGGAAAGAAGAGAAAAGGAAGAAGGTGGAGGGTTTCAGGGAGAAGATTGAGATCGATTCTTGTGGAGCTGGAAAGAAGGATAAGGTAGATGAAGTGGGAAGGAAAGAAAATAAAAAATTAAATTTGTATTGGTGAAGGTTTTGTTGGTGAAGATGAAGTGAGTGGAAAGAAAATAAAAAATTTTAAAAAATAATTTGTTAAAAAATTAAATTTTTAATGTGACGTGGCATCCCACTTGTCAATGGATGCTGAGGTGGGAAGGAAAGACATGGTGAGGTGGCAGCCACATCAACTGTCCGTTAAATAGACTAACGGTGTCATTGACGCCGTCAAATTATGTAACGGAAATGGCTATATTTGTCATCAAACTTTCAAAAATCTGGCTATTTATGGTATTTCTCCAAAATTGGCTATAATTGTCACAATCGTCAAAGTTTTGGCTATGCAAGTGAATTTGGCCAAAACTAAACATAAAGATCTATTTGGTTATTTTAAACATTAGAAGGATCCTAAACATTTTCAGTTCCTTTTGAATTTCTATGGTTTTCTTCCCGAATAAGTGATGTGCAAATGGCGAATTGTAGTCGTCTCTTTTCTTTCACTATTTTTTATTTTCAAATAAAAAGTTTAAAAGTAAAGAATAATTAGAATTTGACATGGGTCGGTCAAACAGGCTGAATTTCAAGTTTTGGCGCATTTGTTTTATGCATTGCAAATTTATTAGCATGTTGATGGAAATGGCTTGGAAAAAAGACATATTAGTTGTACCTTTGCAGAAATGTCATCAAATGTTTGAATGCTTAGTGAATCAGGTTCAGTGACTTTTGTGGTGGTGTATGTGCTTGACGATTGCTCGATGTTGTAACTACTTAATTTGAGAGTAAATCTTTTGATTTTCCCTATGAGTTGTGATACCAGTTCTGGTGGTTGCAACATGTTGTCGTTGTTGGCCTGTAAAAGTTGTTCCGTCGTGATGCTAAATACCTTTCTTTCTTTTTTAACAAATTGTGTAGTAGTGCTTTGAAACAAACCACCCATGAACGCTACGCTTATTATGGTCTGTTCTTACTTCCGGTGGTGAGAAATTGTGAATTGAGAATCATATTCGCCTACCGCACTGTGTCTGGCTGGTGGCTGCTTACTGTGTTCTCTAGAGTTATGAAACATACTACCCATGATTGTTACCCTTAAGAGTCCATAACTTTGTGAAAAACCAAATTTAGGCAATCAAAGGTGGTGGATGTGTGATGATTTTTTATGGCTTAATTGTTTGTGAATTGGATATCTGATCTTTGTATGATTAGAGGGGATGTTTTCTTAATAGAATAATCCATTTTAATTCATGTTTATTTTTAACATGAACTTTAGTAACTCAAAACCTTCGAGACACATATCACCTACTGCATTGTATCATTTTTCCTGGGTGCTTACTGTGTTGTCAAACTTCTTTGTTGCTGCTGTTGCATTTACACTAACAGGGGAGTTAAGAACCCATGAATGTTTCCGTTTGACAAAAACAAGAGGACTTACTTCTAAATCGTGCACTAAAGATGATTGGAGGAAACATCTCTGTTGCAGTTGATATACTGGAGACCATAACAAAAGCAACGTATAACATCAAAACCAACCATCTGAACTATTAGCATTGTTGCTTTACTCTTTTTTCGTGGTTGAGTCTCCTTCAAAAAATTTAGTTTGATTTTAGAAAATTTTGCTTTTGCAGTCCTGTCTTGCCACCAACGCGTTCAGTAGATAGAGATGGCAGAGGCGAAGGCTATTTTTGTGTTGTTGTTGCTGGTTTAGGGATCGGTTTATAAAGAAGAGGGAGAAGAGAGGGGGATAACTCTTTTCTCCGACAAAAATGGAGTGAATAAAGGAATTATGATAAGTAAGAATATGGTTATCTTACATAACGGTCTCTATTCTGTTTGAATTGAGCTTGGGAGGCAGTGATAAGGACGAGCTGCAACCAATTCATAGTGATAAGAGTGCTATGAACTGTGATCATGTCTTATTTCAAGTTAGAAGGTAGTTTCAGTATAAGGATTATTTAATTTGACAAGTTGTTTCGTCCATGATTCTTGACAGTTTCAGTGCCAGTCTAGCCCTTGTTTAGTCTGTAATTTTTGAGAATTGATGTGCGAGTAATGACTTTCACTTAGCTTCAACTATTATGTGTGTATTTATTGGCATGTGATAGATTTCTCTTTTCCTTTTCTTTGAATTCAGTTTCATACTCTAATTGTATCATTTGTACATAGGCCAATCATGCTCGAGATGGCAACTCGCTGATATTGCTGGTGCAAGGAATGAAGTCATCATTAGAATTCAGACCGACAACGGGGAGGGATGCCCAGGACTAATTCAATGATGATTGATGATGGTATAATAAAACTGCAGTCTGCATCAGCACCAATTTCTAGGCCTAAGTAAAGTTATTCAACCCAGAACTCTGCTTAGCGCTAAAAATTGCTCTCACCCATGCTTGATCCTGTTTGACCCACTTCTGAAGAGTCAAGATATATGACTAATCCTCTCCGTTCGTATTTTCTTATTGACTCTTTCTGGCCCTTTAAGTTGGGGCGGGTCGGGAAGAATAAGATTAGTGGGTCGGTCCTAATCAAGTGGAATCCCAATCCATTCACTCTCACTAGCTTTCTCTCCCATTCCACAAGTGGGTAACATGCAGTAATCCGGCCAACGGGCCGGGTAATAATCTACATCTACACATAATATAATACACTGAAGGGAAAAACGGGAGCCTCATTTCAAATTTCCTTCAACGAGAGTTAAAGTAGGAAGGACATTTTGGTCTTCACAATTACATTTTTTTATTCATTAAAAAAATACATACTGGGATTCGAACCATGACCATTTAAAAAAAAGACAAAGATCATAACCAATCACACTAAGTACATTTGTTGTATCCTTTTAAATTAAAAACATATAATAGCAGGGTGGAAAAAACTCTTCCCCCATTTCAAATTCCCTGCTCTAGGAGCGTTTGTAGGAAGGGTAGAATAGGGAGTGTCAATTTTTTTCTCTTTCCTCTGTGGAACGGGCCAACTTACCGTACACATGCGAATTTAAACGGGTCCAGGAGTGTCAATTTTTTTCTCTTTCCTCTGTGGAACGGGCCAACTCACCGTACACATGCGAATTTAAACGGGTCCAAGAGTGTCAATTTTTTTCTTTATACCCTTTTATTTCTCCGTGGTGATAAAATATATATGAAAATGCAAAAATAATACTCCTTTTTATTGTTAAAAATAAAAAAAATTAACAATAAACTAATGCATGGTATCTAATGGGCTAACCGCTAACCATAAAACAAAAGAGTTGAATGGGCCTGACCTAATGGGATTTGGCCATCAAGTAAAACAAATGAACATCATTGGTTTGCCATTCTAAAACAAGCTATTTTCTCTGACATAATATATATTATGTTATTATTTTATATCTTAGTGGCTAAAAATAATGTATTTTAAAGATATTCAATGGTTCAACCTCGACCAATCCAATTAGTACAATTTTTATCATTTCAAATATATATTTTATAATTATTTGACATCATAATGATCAAATTATAGTGTATTTTATAGGGAATCGTTTGGTATTTGTTAGTAAAAAACTAAACATAAAGATCTATTTGGTTATTTTAAACATTAGAAGGATCCTAAACATTTTCAGTTCCTTTTGAATTTCTATGGTTTTATTCCCGAATAAGTGATGTGCAAATGGCGAATTGTAGTCGTCTCTTTCTTTCACTATTTTTTATTTTCAAATAGAAATTTTAAAAGTAAAGAATAATTAGAATTTGACATGGGTCGGTCAAACAGACTAAATTTCAAGTTTTGGCGCATTTGTTTTATGCATTGCAAATTTATTAGCATGTTGATGGAAATGGCTTTGAAAAAAGACATATAAGTTATACCTTTGCAGAAATGTCCTCAAATGTTTGAATGCTTTGTGAATCAGGTTCCGTGACTTTTGTGGTGGTGTATGTTCTTGACGATTGCTCGATCTTGTAACAACTTAATTTGAGAGTAAATCTTTTGATTTTCCCTATGAGTTGTGATACCAGTTCTGGTGGTTGCAACATGTTGTCGTTGTTGGCTATAAAAGTTGTTCCGCCGTGATGCTAAATACCTTTCTTTCTTTTTTAACAAATTGTGTAGTAGTGCTATGAAACAAACCACCCATGAACGCTACGCTTATTATGGTCTGTTCTTACTTCCGGTGGTGAGAAATTGTGAATTGAGAATCATATTCGCCTACCGCACTGTGTCTGGCTGGTGGCTGCTTACTGTGTTCTCTAGAGTTATGAAACATACTACCCATGAACGTTACCCTTAAGAGTCCATAACTTTGTGAAAAACCAAATTTAGGCAATCAAATGTGGTGGATGTGTGATGATTTTTTATGGCTTAATTGTTTGTGAATTGGATATCTGATATTTGTATGATTAGAGGGGATGTTTTCTTAATAGAATAATCCATTTTAATTCATGTTTATTTTTAACATGAACTTTAGTAACTCAAAACCTTCGAGACACATATCACCTACTGCATTGTATCATTTTGCCTGGGTGCTTGCTGTGTTGTCAAACTTCTTTGTTGTTGCTGTTGCATTTACACTAACAGGGGATTTAAGAACCCATGAATGTTTCTGTTTGACACAAACAAGAGGACTTACTTCTAAATCATGCACTAAAGATGATTGGAGGAAACATCTCTGTTGCAGTTGATATATTGGAGAACATAACAAAAGCAACGTATAACATCAAAACCAACCATCTGAACTATTAGCATTGTTGCTTTACTCTTTTTTCGTGGTTGAGTCTCCTTCAAAAAATTTAGTTTGATATTAGAAAATTTTGCTTTTGCAGTCCTGTCTTGCCACCAACGCGTTCAGTAGATGGAGATGGCAGAGGCGAAGACTATTTTTGTGCTGTTGTTGCTGGTTTAGGGATCGGTTAATGAAAAAGAGGGAGAAGAGAGGGGGAAAGGGAAATGCAGGAGAGGGGGGTAACTCTTTTCTCCGACAAAAATGGAGTGAATAAAGGAATTATGATCAGTAAGGATATGGTTATCTTACATAACGGTCTCTATTCTGTTTGAATTGAGCTTGGGAGGCAGTGATAAGGACGAGCTGCAACCAATTCATAGTGATAAGAGTGCTATGAACTGTGATCATGTCTTATTTCAAGTTAGAAGGTAGTTTCAGTATAAGGATTATTTAATTTGACAAGTTGTTTTGTCCATGATTCTTGGTAGTTTTAGTGCCATTCTAGCCATTGTTTAATCTGTAATTTTTTAGAATTGATGTGCGAGTAATGACTTTCACTTAGCTTCAACTATTATGTGTGTATTTATTTTGATCAAAAAAAAAATTATGTGTGTATTTATTGGCATGTGATAGAATTCTCTTTTCCTTTTCTTTGAATTCAGTTTCATGCTCTAATTGTATCATTTGTACATAGGCAAATCATGCTCGAGATGGCAACTCGCTGATATGGCTGGTGCAAGGAATGAAGTCATCATTAGAATTCAGACCGACAACGGGGAGGGATGCCCATGACTAATTCAATGATGATTGATGATGGTATAATAAAAATTGCAGTCTGCATCAGCACCAATTTCTAGGCCTAAGTAAAGTTATTCAACCCAGAACTCTGCTTAGCGCTAAAAATTGCCCTCACCCAACCTTGATCCTGTTTGACCCACTTCTGAAGAGTCAAGATATATGACTATTCCTCTCCGTTCGTATTTTCTTATTGACTCTTTCTGACCCTTTAAGTTGGGGCGGGTCGGGAAGAATCAGATTAGTGGGTAGGTCCTAATCAAGTGGAATCCCAATCCATTCACTCTCACTTGCTTTCTCTCACATTCCACAAGTGGGTATCATACAGTAATCCGGCCAACGGGCCGGGTAATAAGCTAGTTATAATATAAGAACAGATGAAACAGTTACCGACTGATAACCGTTAACACCATGTTAAGTGATATGATCCTAATTGGCCAGCTCTACACGTTTAATTTACTTGACAAAGAAGCTAACGAAGTTTGGAAGAAGAAGGGCAGAATTTGGCCAAATCAAAATCCGTGTTTAGGGTACCTCTCTCAATTGGCTTGGTGTAAATTCAAGGTTAAGGGTTTGTTTTGCAGATAAAGTTGTCATGTTTCCAATGGTACTGAGCGGGTGGAGAGTTGGGGAATGAGTTGAGCGAATCCCACTCCACCAATACGCTCGAAAACGACTCTGGATAATTTCAGTGTGTTGAAATCAAGTCAGAACATTCCCGAATAAAGAATCACCAAGTCGATTGTTTGCCTCTGCAGCTGCTAGAGTTCTACTCCAAAACAGGATATCTCGTCGGAGTGGCTGAGCCCGAATCGAGCCAACCCAATGATTCAGGACAGTTACTGGATGGTCAGGGAAGGTTTAGCATCGCAGCAACTAGTTCAAAGCATGCCGATTCGGAGAATCCAATTCGGAGCAAAACTCTTCTGAAAACGTTCGAACAGGGCATGAGAGAGAACGAATCGGTTGGACTAACCGGGGAGGTGTCGAACTTCGAAGCCGGTGTAGAAAGAGTCACTACCATCCCAGAAACATCAAAATTTGGTTCATTGGACGTGCTTGTACTTGATTTGGAAGAATCAATTCATCCAGAAAGGCCTCTGCCGACGACGAGCCTCTCTTATGTAGAGCAATTGAGCTCAATTCGAGCAAAACCCAGGATTCAGAATCGTACAAAGAGCCCCAAGGACTGTGTAGGAGCGTTCAATTCCACCCAAAGATCCCTGAGTCGAAAACGCCCAATTTGGGATTGAAAATTTTGGGTTCCCGATTTTTGAATTTCGACAACAGCGGGAAGGAGAGAATCGAAGATTCGAAGATGGTGGAGATGATTCGAGCCTAGAGAATGGTCCAAAGCTTCAATTGGAAGCCTGGAGAAGACTATGGAGTTGATGGATTGGATTGGGGATGCCATAATTCAAAACCCCCCAATTCATTCGAGCAAGAACAGGTACGCAGAAGAAGTCCGACGACCTCGAAATTTTTCCAATCGCGTTCAGGTGAAATTGATCGTCGAGGAAGGTTCTGTTAAAGCCCAGGAAGATTTTCCAACAACAATGCAAGCTTCAAAGTCCATAAAACAGATCGTAGTTGAAGTTGAAGTTGTTGAAATGCTGCAGAAGAACATATTTGAGCAGTCCACTTTCGATCCAATTTGTGATCAATTTTGTGCGGATTTTGAGAAGAGTTCTGAACAAGCTTTGAGGGCAAAGCTTTTTGAAGAGGGGAATCCTGATATGATCCTAATTGGCCAGCTCTACACGTTTAATTTACTTGACGAAGAAGCTAACGAAGTTGGGAAGAAGAAGGGCAGAATTTGGCTAAGTCAAAATCCATGTTCAGGGTACCTACTTTGGAGGCATGTTTCTCTCAATTGGCTTGGTGTAAATTCATGATTAAGGGTTTGTTTTGCAGATAAAGTTGTCATGTTTCCAATGGTATGCTTTTTGGATCCAGAAGATGTCATTAAGGTTGTTTTCCAAGGCCTCAAAGTTGCTACCTCAAAACTGGAAAACTGCCAGAAAATGGTTAAGTCTGAAAACTGTTTTATGAAGCCTACTTTGGAGCTTAATTCGAGGAGTATGGATCTGATTCAAGTACAAAGGCTTCCACAACATGAAACCAGGTATGTTTGTGAACAAAGGGAAGGATTGGATGAAGAATTGGAGTTTGGGAAGGCCTCGAACGAAAGGCGCGAAGTTAGTACGAAAGTTGCCTTTTGACTGTTTTGCGGGCAGCTTACTTGTGCGCCAAGAAAGGAAGTTTATGGCCGAATTTTGAGTCTTTTTTAGAGTTTGTTTTTACCATAATTGTTTCCTAGTTCTATTAGGTGTGTATTAGGATTTTATTGGCTTTAAATAGCTTTCATTCTCACGTTGTAAATGATAGAGTTGATTGAATTGTCTTATGGTACAACTTGAACCTGTACCTTTATGTCATGGTACAACTTTAAGTTGTGAAGTTGTACCATAATATAATGGTACAAATTCATTTATGGTACAACCTGAACTTATATATTTAACGTTATGGTACAACTTCAAGTTGTACATTAAAACACCAATGCTTTATAGCATAGTAGAAGTGCTCTTATAATTTTCAAACAGAATTTCCCCCCTTGAATGGGTGCTGAGCACCCACTACCTCAAATTAATAACTCGGAGACGAACCCCTCCAACCAAATCGTACATGACTCAGTTGCGAATATCCAAATCAAGAATCGAAATACAATGATTAGTCAACGAAAGCGAGTGACCCTTCTGAGCAAGGCAATCTGCGAGGAAGTTGCCTTCTCTATAAATATGAATGGTAAGAACCGTCCAATCCCGACGAAGGAGAGCACGAAACTAAAGGACCAAAGAAGCATGATGTTAGGTCGGCTCGTCCTGGCTAAGAAGAAGGGTTACTACCGGCGACGAGTCAACCTATACTTCCACTTGTCTTTGACCAAGGCGCCATGCAAGCTCAACACCCTCAATAGCGCCTCGGAGTTTCGACGATGGTAATGGAACAACTTCCCATGTTCATGGCATAAGCACCCAAAAAGCGACCCTGTGAATCTCGCACAACCCCTCCGGCTGCTACTCGCCGGGAAGACAGTAAGAAAGATCCGTCGGATTTAGCTATGACCCATTCTGCGATGTCGATCGGTCTCCACCCTACGATCGCAATTTGACGCGACACCGCAGTCTCCAGATTGATAAAGCATAATGAAGGGTTGTTCGATATCTGAGAAAAATTAATTAATTAATTAAAATTAAAATTTCCTCTCCTCTTTCTACTATTGAGTGTTTCAACGTGAAAAAATTACTACTAAAAATATACAATTATTGAACTTCGCAGCGATTTTGATGGCTGGTATTAGGGGTGGAAATCGGTACGGTATCGGTATTCCAATCCCGAATACCGAAAAATCGAACCGAATTATACCCGAAAGTCAATCCCAATCCCTAAATAATTTCGGTATCCCAATCCCAATCCCTAAATATTCCGGTATCTCAATCGGTACTTCGATATCCCAATCGGTATTATCAAATACGAAATTAATTATATTTGAAATAAATAATTAAATATATAAACTAGGTTTGATTGTTTAATTTAGAGCAAAGAGACTAAGCAAAGAGTCTTGAGTTTTCCTAGAGCTAGGATATGGATAAGGAGAAGAAGGAGAGGTGACATGTCAAGTTCTTGTCATTGGTAATCTTTAATTTGACGAATTGAAAGCTGAGAGTCGACTAATACTAGTGTTTACTTTTTGGTGTTATAAAAATAACAAGTTATTAGGTGAGAGATGAGAGTGACTTAAATTGGAAAGTCAAAATTGAGTTGGATGTGGACTTTTGAGTTGTGAAACAAAGATGAAATGATCTATGTATAATTAAATGACACTTTTGATAGTTGAGGGTTGTGTAGTAGTGAATGAGAGAGTCTAGTTGAGAAGATAAGATACACACTAGCTTATATTTCGGTATATACCGATCCCAATCCCGTAATCCATAATACCGAATTACAATTAAAATTCAATCTCAATCCCAATACCAAAAAATAATACGTGTATTCGGTAATACCAAATATAGACAAATTTGGTACGGTATTCGGTATATCCCAAATACAGGTACCAAACTTCCAGCTCTAGCTGGTATAGTAGTGTTTGTATAATGTTCCGCTGTTCACACGTAATTAACAATTTCTATTTAGTAACTATTGGTAATTTTTAGTAAGAATAATTATAATTAAAAAAATACTACGTAAAGATAGTTTAGAAAATAAGTAATTAGTTAGTGACTAGTGCTTAGACTAATTTCCTTGTCTTACGTATTACGAAATAATCAAATACAATTAAACATATCTCCTCTATTCTCCTCCTCATCGTCTACATCCAAGATCGATACGTCCATATCTCACAGCTAGCCGATAACGATGCAGCCAACTAAAGTTTACCTTGAAAACAAGTTAAACCCAATAATGGATAAACTTGCAGCTCTGACAAAGACGTAATCCAAGGTTGGACCAACACAAACAAAAGGAGAGAGAGAGAGAGAGGGAAAGCTAAGGCATTAATGCACGGTCGATACTATTTCAGTTGATGTTTCCTATACTCATTTACTTGCACATGCATATGGCACTATGGTAGAGGAGATAGGTGTTAAACACAAGATCAAGAGAAGGATAACCAAACACGAACACCGATTCACGTGGTATCCTCAACGAGTATCGTTGAGACTACTCCACGGAGAGGAGCAACCTCTCAGAGTCAATTGTATTATCCGAGAATCCTTAGGTTACAAGATCGGCTAACATCACCTATTTATCATAGCCGAAAACCCCTATCTCAGGACCTAAGTGTAATTAACCAAATACTTCTAGCACAAGGATTAAAGGCTAATTACAATTGACACCCAATACAATTAACACCCTCCCTCAAATTGATGATGCTTACGCAACATCAATTTGTATGCTAGGAACCAGTATCGAGGCGTAGCCACTGCCTTAGTGAGTAAATCAGCCGTCTGATCTTCAGAAGTGATGTAAGACAACTCGATAACACCCTCAGAAACCAGCTGACGAATGTAGTGAACATGCACTTTAATATGCTTTGTTCGATCATGAAGAACAGGATTTGTAGCAATACGAATAACACTCGTATTATCTGCATATAAGCGCATGGGAAGTACACAACTCACTCCAAGCTCCTGGACCAGGCGACGAATCCACACCAGTTCTGAAGTCACCTCTAACATGGATCGATACTCAGCTTCAGTTGACAATTTGGAAACCCTCTCTTGCTTCTTACAGCGCCAAGAAACAAAAGAGGATCCAACCTTCACACACCAGCCAGAGGTAGAACGTCGAGTATCAAGACAGCCAGCATAGTCTGCATCCGCATATGCTTCAATCACAGGATCACCAGTCGAAGGAAAGAATAAGCCAACATCAGCTGTCCCCTTTAGATACCTTAACAGTCGAGTAACTGCCACCATGTGGGTAGTCCGAGGAGCAGCCATAAACTGACTAATAACCTGTACTGCATATGAGATATCAGGTCTAGTATGAGTGAGATAAATCAAACTCCCAACCAGACTTCGATAAGAGGAACCATCAGGAAGCAAATCACCATCAGACTGACGCAACTTCAAGTTTTGCTCCATTGGAGTTGCGCAAGGCTCACATTCATCCATATGAGCTGTCTCCAAGAGATCTGCAATATATTTCCTCTGACTGACCAACAAACCTGAGGACGATCGATGTAGTTCAAGACCCAGAAAATAAGAAGCATCCCCCAGCTCCTTCAGATTAAAGGCCTCATGGAGATTATTAGTAAGCTCCTGAGTCCCAATAGTATCATCTCCACTTACCAACATATCATCAACATAAATAAGCAAAACAGTGAGACCACGGTCAGTACGTCTCAAAAACAGGGATGGATCATTATCACTTTGATGAAAACCAGCCAACAAAATGGTATCATGAAATTTCTCAAACCATGCCCGTGGAGCCTGCTTTAAACCATAGAGAGATCGACGAAGTAAACATACCTTCGATTTGTCACCAGATAAGTAACCAGGAGGACACTCCATATAAATCGTCTCCTTCAAATCGCCATGAAGAAAAGCGTTCTTCACATCCAACTGCTTAATACACCATCCTTTCATCGCTGCCATAGCAAGTAATGTCCGGACAGTTTGCATTTTTGCAACTGGAGCAAAGGTTTCTTCATAGTCAATACCAAATTCCTGACGAAACCCTTGAGCTACTACACGCGCCTTAAAACGCTCAAGAGAACCATCAGGATGCAGCTTAATATTATAAACCCACTTGGACCCGATAACAGGAGCATTAACAGGACGTGGAACAATATCCCAAGTGTGGTTTGCCTCAAGAGCATGTACTTCAGTAGTCATAGCTGCATCCCAATGAGGATTACCCCTAGCCTGCTTATACGTTGCTGGAACTGGAATAGGTGACGTCGAAAAGGCTACAAAATCCGACATATGGGCCGGCAATTTCCCTTTATTTGCTCACAAGGAGCGACGCGGCTGGGGAGGTTCCTCGTTCTCAACGAGATGTAAATCCAAGGGAGGAGATGTTCCCCCACTCGAGGAAGAGGACGAAGTGTCCAAAGCAGAACCCATGCGAGCTGAAGAGCTAGCAGTAGACAGCGGAGAATCAAGCTGAAGGGAAGTGGTTTCATGTGGCGGAGTGGGTGGATCAGGTGGGTCAACTTCAAGGGGATGGGCATCAGGGAATGAAGGTAAAACTTGAAGAAATTCCAGGTCAGGTCGAGAGGGGGAATCAGCCACAGATCCATAGTACGGGATATGCTCAAGAAACGCAACATTACACGAAATGCGAATTCGACGATTAGGTACATCATAACAGACGTACCCTTTGTGTTTGTCGCTATACCCGACAAACACACACTTCACGGCCTTAGGAGAGAGTTTGTTACTTTCACGGTTCGGAAGTAGAACATAACAAGTACAGCCAAACACCCGAAGCTCCTTGTATGTTGGGCATTTGCCGTAGAGAGCTTCATAAGGACTCCGTTGACCAAGGATCAGAGTAAGCTGTCTGTTAATTAAGTGCAACATAGTGTGAATCGCCTCTACCCAAAATGACGATGGAACACAAGACTGAAACAGTAACGCACGAGTCAGTTCTAGTACGTGACGATGTTTACGTTCAACAAGTCCATTTTGTTGAGAAACTCCTGGGCAGGACTGTTGAGGAAAAGTCCCATGATCTTTAAACACTTCCTGCAGAGGACCAGAAATGAACTCGCCACCAGGATCAGAGCGAACTATCTTAACAATCTTTCCAAACTGCGTTTTAACCATCTGTATGAATTACTTAGCCACTTTAATAAGATCAGAATTGTGACGAAGGAAATAAACCCATGCAAATCTTGTAGCCTGATCCACAAACAACGCAAAATAGCGAAAGCCAACACGTGATGTCACAGGCGAAGGCCCCCACAAATCAGTATGAACTAGATCAAACGGATCTGTATAAACCGTAGTACTGGAAGCAAAAGATTGTTGAGATAGTTTGGCCTCAATGCAATGAACACAATCACGAGAATCCGAAGCTGAACTTCCCGATAATAAATTTTGTTTAAACATATCCAACAAACGAGCCGAATGAGGATGGCCTAACCGACGGTGCCATAAATCCCAGTTTGACAATTTAATAGAATATCCAACAGGGGAAAAATCAAAAACTTTTGGGGAGCATGCTGCGCCTTGAACAGGATCCAAACTTCCTCTACTAGCCGCGCCATCATCCAATTTCGGAAATCCAGAGTAGCTATCCAAGGTGAACACACGCCCGACTTTAGTCCCTCGGCCTATCTCCCTTCCGGTGTTCGTGTCCTGCACAACACAACCACGACCATCAAAGGTAACACGACACCCGTCCTCCGCAAGCTGTCCCACAGACACAAGACTAGGCACTAATTTCGGAACATAGAGCGTATCAGAAAGATGAACACGAGACTGTTGAACATCCCCAATCCCCTGGGCGGGTAAGCAAGTAACATCCGCCACTTGAAGCATGATCGGCCGATTAGGCCGTAAGGAACAAAAAGAGGAACGAGAACCTGTCATGTGGTTAAAGGCGGCAGAATCAAGATGCCATGAGGGAGAGGAACAAGAATGCATACCAGCAGTAAAGACCGAACCCAGAGCAGTAGGAAGAGCCTCCTTGATCGCATCCTGCACCAATTGACGGATGTAATCAGGAGTTACAGAACTGACCGACGATAAAGTCGCGGGCTGGGCAGGAGCAAGAGTGGTCGCATAGGCTGGACCAGAAGAGGCAGCCGAAGACACTCCACCAGAAGAGGATCCAGACGACCGATTGCGACCACGTTTGGCGAGGATGGGGCAGTCACCAATTTTGTGACCAGAAGCCTTGCAGTAGTTACAAGAGTTCCGGCGCAGACAGTGGTTTTGGATATGCCCCGGCTCCTTACAGTGGAAGAAAACTATCTCCCCTGTCGTCGTACGAAACCTAGGCCGTTCAGACCCAACAGCAAAGGCAACATTGTCAGTCGAGGCTGCTGAAGAACCAGATTTCCTAGCCGAGACAGCAAACGCGGAAGCCGAATCGGACTGGTGAATGTCAAGCTTCGCTTGACTGTGAAGTCTAGTTTCCTCCCGGACGAGTTCGCCCAAGACATCTTCCAACTTGGTGACATTCCGATGCAGTAAGGAGGCGCGAATGCCCTCAAATTCTCCCCGAAGTTTCATCAAGAACTGCATAACGCGCGAGTTAGCGCGATCCTGGAGGACTTCAGCAGACGCCACCGGCGAGAGCACGGAGGACGTAATGAGATCATGTTCCGTCCAGAGATTGACGGAAGCCTGGTAGTAGGACCTGACATCGAGGTCTCCCTGTTGCAACCGAGCCAAATCCAGCTCAACTTCAAACTTCCGCGACGGGCTGGATTGAGAGTGAACCTCGGAGAGATGGCGCCACATAGCGTGCGCCGTAGGGAAGGCACGAAGGCTAAGAGCGATCGGAGGGTCAACCGATCCCAAAATCCAAACCATGACCTGGGCGTTGCTGACCGCTCAGTCATCCCGTTCCTTGGCCGATGCAGTGGCGTCCGGTTCGGGTTGCGTACCGTCCAGAATCGAGGAGAGACGGCGCCCTTGCACAAACAAACGGAATTGCAGTTCCCAGAGAGCAAAATTCCGGCCATTAAACTTAACTGAGATAGAGTCAATTTTCGAAGCATCCATGATGAGCAAGTCCAAGTAACCACCAAGAAGAAAATCCCGAAAGCAACCAGAAACCCTAAAGGCGCAAGAGCCGCGCGAAACCAGAAGGCGAACGCAAGAAGTAGAACGCACAACAGCAACGATTAAACCCAGGATCCGAGAATGGGCTCTGATACCATGTTAAACACAAGATCAGGAGAAGGATAACCAACACGAACACCGATTTACGTGGTATCCTCAACGAGTATCGTTGAGACTAATCCACGGAGAGGAGCAACCTCTCAGAGTCAATTGTATTATCCGAGAATCCTTAGGTTACAAGATCGGCTAACATCACCCATTTATCATAGCCGAAAACCCCTATCTCAGGACCTAAGTGTAATTAACCAAATACTTCTAGCACAAGAATTAAAGGCTAATTACAATTGACACCCAATACAATTAACAATAGGGCCTTCTTCTCCTTCTTCTGCATCACTAGTTTGTTTCATTCAACCTCTATACATTTCTATATATATATATATATATTTATTTATTTATTTCTGAGTGAAGATTGAAGAGTAAGGATAGCATTATAAAAGAAAACCTCAATTGTCTAGCCTGTGCAACAACAACAATGGCGCCATCTGCCTCCAGACCAGCTTCCCAGCTCAGGTTCATACAGCACAAGCAGGAGGCATTTTGGTTCTACAGGTTCATCTCGATTCTGTACGACCAAGTGCTCAACCCTTGCCAATATACCGTGGCCATGAGGGAGGACGCCCTCGAGGCCGCCGATCTCAGCGACCGGAGCATGGTCGTGGTGGATGTCGGCGGCGGTACCGGTTTCACGACGATGGGGATTGTGAAGCGCGTTGATGCCAAAAACGTCACCGTTTTGGACCAGTCGCCGCACCAGCTGGTGAAAGCTATGCAGAAGGAGGCTCTGAAGGAGTGCAGGTTCTTGCTGGGCGATGTTGAGGACCTGCCCTTTCAGACTGATTATGCAGATAGATATACTTCTGCTGGGAGGTATTAATATTTCTTTCTCTTACTAGCAATTGATTTGTGGCCGACATCCTATGTCATAAACCAGTTGGTTTTAAGGATGCAAAGTTTGGCTCTAGAATAGATACTGCACTGACTTGGCCCGATTCGTTCTAAACCTGAGTGAATTGTTTATCTACATGGTCGGTTTAAGGTCCAATCGTTTTTTAATTATGTTAGGATTAAGTAGGATCGCACGATTAAGGTTGCGGGTAAGTTTTTGGCCCTATAACCCATAGCAATTACTATCAGTAACGTGAAATTCCGTATACCAACACATTAGATAAGTTTGTAAAGTTTTAGAAGTTTAGGTACTATAATGCAAGATAAAAAAATATAAATATACTAAAATGTAATTTTACCCCAAAATTTAAGGACCAATTTGTACAAAATAAAGAAGGAAAATAAAAAAATATATAATTTTCAAAAAATTAGTGTGTTGATTTGAGCCGACCCACTGACTCGACATTCCAATGGGTTAGTCGACAGGGGTTAAAAAGAAAATAGGGATGGGGAGGGTCAGTTTTATAAATAATTGACCCTAGAAGGGCGGGTTAGACAGGGTTCTTACTGGGTCAGAAGGGCTTGTTTGGGCCCTAGTTGGTCCCAATAACTCAAGACGTTGAGAGAATGTTAATTACGCATCATGCACTACTCTTACATAACCCGCTCAAATGAAAGCCAATGCGCACGGGTTTGAAGTCTACTAAAAACAATCATATATACCTTGTGCTTAAATCAACTATCATATTGAGGGGTTGTGGAAATACGAAACACAGGACCACCTGGCAAAATCAAATTCTAACACTCTTGCAATAAATTAAAACAGCTGGTTCCAAATAATTCGAGTCGTTAACCATGTATCACTCGATTTCTTACGAAAATTTCAACTTCATTATTATGTCTCTCTATCATGGTAACTACATTTTGTGGAAATCTTTGTATGATTGTATCAGTATTGAGTACTGGCCCGAGCCACAGCGCGGGATCAGAGAGGCATACAGGGTGCTGAAGCAGGGTGGAAAAGCATGCCTGATCGGCCCGGTTTATCCTACATTTTGGCTTTCTCGCTTCTTCGGCGATGCCTGGATGCTGTTCCTGAAGGAGGAAGAGTACATCGAGTGGTTCACCAAGGCTGGGTTTGAGGACGTTCAGTTGAAGAGAATCGGCCCAAAGTGGTACCGCGGTGCTCGCCGGTACGGACTCGTAATCGGATGTGCTGTTACCGGCGTCAAACCTGTGCCTGGAGATTCTCCTCTGCAGGTAATAACCAAATCGTCAACTTCTGGTTTTGCCCCCTTCTTGAGCAATTGCTGTTGGTAAATCAGAATTCGATGGAAACGGTTGTATTATTATTGTTATTGAGATTGTTAATTTGTTGCACAGCTTGGTCTGAAGGCCGAGGATGTGTCGAGGCCTGCAAGCCCGTTTGTGTTCCTGATGCGCTTCGTTCTGGGCACCATGGCGGCAATATATTATCTATTGGTACCCATCTACATGTGGATCAAAGATGTAATTGTGCCCGGATGTATGCCCATCTAAGAAGAACAAGTGAAGCACCAGCTAGAAAGATGAAAACTGTTCAAGGAAGATTTGGTGGAGAATCATATGCAATATGAATACTAAGCATGACATTTTGAATTCCATAATAAAAATGTTATGGGAGAACACAGTACAATAAAAGTACAGTTTCTATAATGATTTAAAATTTGAAATTCGATTGTTCTCCCAACATAAATGAAGTTACACCTGCAGGGTCTTCTTTAGCATGGGACATTCTTGTCGATTCACTCGATATTTTTGGCTAAATTATATATTCGGGCACTCAGTTTATCGATTTGTTTCACGTTTATCATAAAAAAGATCTCCATTGCTTGGTAGCCAGTAGCTTTACATTTGTGTTTCACTGCATAGTACATACATACGAAATTTTTTTTATACAACATACAACAAATATCACATTACATATACATTAGCTAGTAGAGTGTTGCAGGTGTGGATCGCGTGAGATGTATGCCGAAGGGTTCTTGATAAAGGAAGGGATGGGTTGGGAGTGCAGTGGAAGAAAAATAAGGCTTGAGGGTCGAGAATGGTTCTGTACGTGGAAGTTAAGAGGAAGAAGAATAAAAGTAGGGTTTGGGGAGGAAGATCTCGGCAGAGGGAGGAAGATAGAGAGAGGGAATTTCACCAAAATTATTATTATTATTATTATTATTATTATTATTATGCTTCCCCTCTTCAGAAACAACCTTCTTAATATAATGAGAATTCCTTCTATAACTACCCTTAATTATCCCCTTTAATTATTCTGCCCAAATCCCCTAATCAAATCTCCCAAATAACCTTAATTATCTTCAAATTATAAAAAACGCTCATTAATCAAAAAGTGCTAAAATTGAGAAATGCCAAAGAAATAATCCTGCAACAATCTCCACCGCTTCAAAGCGACCTTGTCCTTAAGGTTGTGTTCCACCACTTGCCTTGCTCGCCTCGGCCTCGACTTCTTCAGCTTCATCCTCGAAGGTTCCCACCAAGAGCATCAAATTGGCGTTGGCGCAACGCTGACCTATAGTGAATCTTTCGTTGCAGTTATAACATTTCCCATCGTGTCGCTTCTTATCCATCTCGGCTGGAGTTAACCTAACGGTGTGAGACGAGGCCCAGTTCGTCCTGTCGGTCCGCCCCCTGCTGTTCCGGTTGCTCCGGTCCCATTGCTCGGGTTCGCCCCGTTGGATCCGATTCCCGCAGAGCCGGTCGTTCCCCGCTGCCACCCATCGTGGCTGAACTTCCCCCGATGTCGCCTCCTCCACTTCCGGTCTTGAATGGCCTGTCGCTTGTCTTCTGTCCGAACAACTCCTCTTCTTTCCTCTTTGCTATGCGGAAAGTGGTGCGAAGCGAGTCTGGTTCAAACATCTTTACTGCCGCGGCGATCTCCGCCCTCAATCCCGCCAAACAAATCCCTACTAGCGTCTCTTCTGGAATTTCATAGCAGAGATTACCCAAATGTTCATATTCAAATTGGAACTCACTTACATTGCCTGTCTGTTTAAGCTTGACCAGCTGTTCAGAAGCAGACCCATCCGTCACGTTGAAGCGTATACTGAATTCCTCTTTGAATCGATCCCAAGTAATCTCCTGTCCGACGGTGGTGTAAGCTGGCTCCATCCAATCCCACCATTGCTGGGCGCCTCCGTCGAGATAGAAGGCAGCCAGATGAGCCTTCTGTTCCTCCTTGGTTCCTTGGTGTCAAAACCAGCGATCTGCTCGTGATAGCCATGCGTCGGTGTCCTCCACTCTTGAAAATCGTGTGAATTCAATCACCGGTAGTTTGGCATGGAACATGATCCCTCCGTCGCTGCCATTCCTGCCATAATCTCCTCCGCCTCCGTACGTCATGCGACCGTAGGGCTCGTGAGGTCTTCCGGCCTCAATCATCTCCCACTCTTCCCCATCATTGATCTCCACTGGTTCATCCTCGTTCCTCCCAAAGCCCTGACCACCCGCCAAGCTTCCGCTGCCTCGGACGGTACCTCGCGCCTTGGGTGTGCCAAGGGAGGGAAGCTCTCGTTCCACTCTCTGCTATCACGCGGCAGACGGCCTCCTCCTCGGCTCGCCTCGTGTGTTCCGTCGCCGCTCGCCCAGCTCCGGCCCAAACCTTGTCGTTTGGCCCACGAACCCAGCCGCTCTCGTCGTGGCGGTTGCTCCATGCCAACGTCGACCTTGTGAACGCGAAGGGTCTGTCTTGTTTCAGGCCGCCCTCCGGGCCTTGCTCCATCTACGGTAGCTTTCCCCGGTTCCTTGGTAATATTAGGACGTTTTCGGGTAATAGGAGAAGACCATCGTCCTTCCTCCTTTCGTTCGCCGCCGATGATGCCACTCCCCCACTCCTCTTCTCACCGCCATCCTCGTCGCCTTGGTCGGTTTCCCGTCGCTCAGCTGTGGTTGGAACCACTGGCGCAACAGTGGTGGTGATGGGCCCACCCATCCTCCCGTTGTTGGCCTTCACTTCCGCCAGGAATTGAGCTAGTACCTCCGCGAGGCCATTGAGGCGGGCTTTCATGGTTCCTTCGGTCTCCTTGGCATTGCGGTTCGCGTGCTCCATGTGGTACTTTAGTTGTTCACCTAATCGCGCGAGCTTTTTCTGAGATTCGCTTTGCTTAAGAGCTACCTTGTGGAGCTGAGCCATGACAGTCTCCACGTCGATCTCGTCATTCACCGCTCCATCTTTTCCTGATTTCTTCGACATCTGTCTAGTCGTAACTCAATCCTGACTCTGATACCAATTTGTTGGAGGTGTGGATCACGTAAGATGTATGCCGAAGGGTTCTTGATAAAGGAAGGGATGGGTTGGGAGTGTAGTGGAAGAAAAAGAAGGCTTGAGGGTTGAGAATGGTTCTGTACGTGGGAGTTAAGAGGAAGAAGAATGAAAGTAGGGTTTGGGGAGGAAGAGAGAGAGGGAATTTCACAAAAAATAATAATAATAATAATATTATTATTATTATTATTATTATTATTATTATTATTATGCTTCCCCTCTCGAGAAACAACCTTCTTAATATAATGAGAATTTATTCTATAACTACCCTTAATTATCCCCTTTAATTATTCTGCCCAAATCCCCTAATCAAATCTCCCAAATAACCTTAATTATCTACAAATTATTAAAAACGTCCATAAATCGAAAAGTGCTAAAATTGAGAAATGTCAAAGAAATAATCCTGCAACATCCCCATTAATATATTGCACACTTTTGTAAAAATTGCTCCAATTCAATATTCCTCTTCTCCCTTAATTTGTGGTAAGGGTATAACTGTAATTGGGCCATATATTTTTTCCTCAGGCGTGGCCTCGCTGGCTGAACAGATTATTCACTTCCGCTGATATGTTATTTTTTTCTCCCTTTGGCGACCCTACTTAACTGCCGCTCCTCTATTCCATCGAAGAATCAAATTGCCAGCCATTAACTCTACCCCTCATTTGATTGTGATTTCCCTTCTCTTCCAGCAGACACATTTTTGTCCATTCTGATATCTGCGTCTTCCGGTCATGGTTTGCGGGCGGTTTTTCGTTTTCCTTCCCGCAGCAATAGCGAAGTGGGCTTGAAGGTCAGTTTATTCCTCCATGTTTGTCTTTTCTTCCCAGCAAAACTGCTATCGTCATCGTCTCTGAACCGGCACCACTCTTCGATCCATCTGATTCCTTTGGTTGATCTTAACAGAACCAGAAGTAGGGAACCACTCAGTGTCAGTATTGGACATAGCTTTCAGTCATAAGGACATCCGAGCAGGAGTCTGAAGTTCATTAGTATGGGTGGATCATATATATATTTTCTTGAAATAGCACTCGAATATATTAGGTTATGTTTAATCCTTTTCTTACTGTAGCTCCTTCTCATACTATTTTTGTTTAATCTCTTCATGTTTACATCAAGCACAGGAGTTATCCAATATATAAAATAATCCATGTTTAGATGTTCATGGTTTAGCTCACTTCGTGCATGGAATCATTAATGGCTTAATTGCAAGTTTGGTCACTCGAATTGCTACAAAATTTTACGTTTGCCACTCAAATTAATTTATTCCATTTATAGTCACTTAAATTAGTTTAACAGTCCAAGTTTGGTCACTGGCCGTTAGTCTCCGTTAACTTTTGCTGATGTGGCGGTCAACTCTTATAGTTGACCGTTAAATGAGTGACGTGGCGATTAAAAAATTAATAAAATTTAAAATTTAAAATTTTCTAATTTCCAACTCATTTTACACCCATTGAAAAAAAAATGTCCGATCAATTTTTTCCCCCCCTTCCCTTCCCTTCCCTTCCTTTCCCTTTCCTCTGCTCAAGGACAAAACGAAATTCAGAGATAAGTGTTGCATGCTTCCTCCACCGAAAATCCTCTCCTTCCTCTGACCAATTCCTTGACACCTTCCTTTCCAGCAAAGCTTACCTCTCTTCCTTCCTTTTCCTGAACTTCCACCCCTGACCAACAATTCCCCATAATCCCCGAGCTTGGCGCGATCAAGCATCCATGGAAGATGAAACACATCACAAAAGCACCCAACAACTCACTTCCTCGTTTCTCCACTCTTTCAGGGGAGCCGCCAGGGATCTAGGTGTCAACAATCCAATCTTCTCCCTCTCCGTGTCCGTCGATATCCAACCAGCCGCCACTGCAGTGATCCTGGACCTCGAAACGGAATCGGCGGCCACCTCCCTTCTCTCTTCTGATCCAAATCTCTTCAAACTATCTAAATTGCTCACCGACCTCAAAACCCTTCACCGGGATCTCGAGAAATTGAGTGGGTACAGCTTGAAATCCATCCTCCGACGCCGAATCACCGCTTGTAGAATATACCAGCTCGGGTCCAAGATCGAGGCGGAGATTCAGGTGTATTTCGATCGGGAGCAGATTCAGAAGCTTGCGAGGACGCTCCAATTGACGGAGGGTGAGGAGGAAGGTGAATAGGCAGAGGACGAGGAGAAATTTAGGTTACTTGAGGAGTTTGTGGAGCAGTTAGGTACGAGATTCGATAGCGAGTTCCAGGAATCAATTCTGAAAGCGAAACTCTTCTCAATCCTCGAATCGCAACTGTGCGAATCGGATCGGTGGCCGACGACCAGAGTCAAGGAACGCGTGGCGCGAGACATCGTCGGGTTGGTCCGGTTCAACAAGGACGTGCTCGTCGACCTGGTTCTAATGGGCCCGACGGTTCACCGGAAATCCTCTCCTTCCTCTGTTGTTGGTTTCGCGATGAATCGGAGGAGAAGTCGCCGGAGGAGAGACTATACTTACTGGACGGAGAAAAAGATCTAAATAGCAGCAACGGACCTCAGAAGCTGTGAATTTTGAACAGTAGGAAGCAAAAACAGAGGGAAACAGAGTAGAACAGAGAGCAAAGCTCCGCTCAATTAAGCGTTGCGACAGAGACGAACATAAGTGCAGCGCGCGAGATTGGGGAGAGGTCGTCGACCTGAGGGGAGAGGAACGGCTACGTGCGGTGGAAAAAAACAATTAAAAGGAATTAGGTTTTTTTTATTTTTATTTAGGTGGAAAATAAAAAATAATTAAATTATTTTATTAATTTTTTAATCGCCACGTCACTCATTTAACGGTCAACTATAAGAGTTGACCGCCACATCAGCAAAAGTTAACGGAGACTAACGGCCAGTGACCAAACTTGGACTGTTAAATTAATTTAAGTGACTATAAATGGAATAAATTAATTTGAGTGGCAAACGTAAAATTTTGTAGCAATTCGAGTGACCAAACTTGCAATTAAGCCAATCATTAATTGTTGGTCTTTATTTAGTACTCTTTTTCTTTCACTTTCTATGCAATACCTTATTATCGATAATGCAATTAGTTTCCATGAATTGTAGTAGTATAATTTCTTCGTACCTCTTCCGAACAATATTATACACTGAGATATGCATGTACCTCTATCTGATTAATGCTTTAAAACGTGCATTAAGAATCATTGGCACTCTTTTTCAAACGCAACATAGATAAATAATTGAGACTGGAAATTAAGTAATCACTTACGAGGAGTTTTTTTTTTACAATACCAATCATCATTTCATTCCAAACCCACGCAAGTGAGAAGCAATACAATTACAATAATGGAGCGACAAGATCGGCAATGACAATCCATTCCGAAGGAAGGAGATCGAGACGAGAGTTCCTCGCAATCCAATCAGCCATGGCATTGAATCGACGGGGAACAAACTCAACCGAGATCCAAGGAGAGAGGCAAAGAATGAAAACAACCCGGGCAAGAGTTGCCCGGCATTGCCATGGCCACATGCTCGGATCTTGTCTCAACGCAATCGTCAACCTCTGACAATCGGAACGGACACACGTTGGGACTGGATCCTGAGCAGCCAGGATAACTGCATTAAGAATCGCAGTCAATAAATTTTGGCCAAACATAACATCAACATTGGAAATTACTATCATAGGTCAATTGCCTTGGCCAAGAAAATTGATTAATCTATCACATTAAATGTTTATAATGCTCAAAACTGGAAAGTTGAATATCTAAGTTGAGACATATATGTATACCAAAATTTATTATATTATAATATGCGAACTGTCTATTTATAAAGAAAATACTATTCCTTATTTCATTAGAAAATTCCAAAGCTTGCAGACTAAGCTGGTGTGTTGCATTCAGGGTTCAAGAAGGCGCGCCTAGGCGCACGCCTAGGCTCAATTAGGCGCTAGGCGGTGGAGGATTGCCTTGACTTGGCCATAGGCGTTGTAAAAGGCGTTGTTAGCGCTTAGTAGGTAGGAATAGCGCTTAGTTTGCGCCTAGTGGAGAGAAGGCGTTCCTGGTTAAGCTTAGGCGGTTAAACCCAATACTCTTCGTTTTGTCCTAGAAAATCAGAAAATTGCCTCTTGCCCTAGAAAATCAGAAACACGGGAAAGGGGATGAGCATGCTATGTATGTATTCATAGATGAGGATGAGGAATCATATTGTGCACCCTCGAGTACTGTTACAGATGCAATGGCGCGTGAACAGAGTGAGCTTCGCAGGAGTGCATGAGTGAGAGAGCTCCATGATGAAGAATTAGAGTCTGAAGAGGAGGAAGAGGAGATTGCTTTTGAGGATGATGAAGATGAAGTGGTGGCTGGACAAACCTACTTGGATGATGAAGAATGAACATTTTCCTATGAACTTATTGACTATTGTTTAGTATTTCGACATTTTATAAACTTGTGATTTTAGGAAGTGGTCACTATTTGCTTGTTATTTGTTATGTTAAGTGTTTACTATTAAGAACTAGGCATTGCTAATTTTATATGCACTTGGATTATATGAATAATTCCAGAAAACAGGAAATATTTGAGAACTTTTTCCATTTATGCTCTGAACACCTAGGCGCTCCTAGGCTACGCCTAATCAGGCAAGGCGCAAGTCAGGAGCCGAGCGCCTGCCTTACGCCTAGCGCCTTTTAGAACCTTGGTTGCATTAAGCTGTGTTTGGTATGAGCGTTGTTTGAGAATGTAGGGTGCTCGGCCAGCTCGATCTCTTATAGAGATCAGTAGTATAGTGAGAGGTGAAGTTCTATGTAAGGTGAATGGAGATCCAGATTTGCAGAGAGTTCTCGACTCCTAGACTTAGTATAGCAGTATAACAGATAATTTTTCTTTCTTTGATATAGTAGTTGTTAGCTGATTGTACATGGTGTTGTTTGAGAGGCATCTTGGTTTACAGGTGCCCTATGCTTAATGAAATTTTTCGATTTCCATCTAAAAAAAATATTACTAAATTTTGATGTAACACAATCGGCCAACGGGCTGAACATAATGCTAGTAGAGAGAGAGGTTGAACCGAATATTCATTTGCAGAGCTGGTTCAGCAAGCTCTATTCCTACTACTGTAAATTTCAATCATGGACCCAAGTTGGATATGAGAGCTTTACCCTACAATATTCATTTGCATTCCGCCAATACGTCTCCTCCATCTTGCTGTTCAATGATGTATGCTGCATAATTCACCAATTATTATCATAGGATGATATGTCTCCCTTGTGCAAATGAATTGTCTCATTGAAGTGATTGTAGTGGACATAATATGGTTGTGAATTGTGATAAATTGATTATTGCAAATTAGCATTTAACATAGCTCAAGATTATGCAAGATCACCTTCAGTTCAACTCTAGTGATGGTTTCATTATAAAAATTCACCTTAAACATACGAACGCATGGACAATGTATAAGCATATAGTCTACCTTTTTTATTTCATTCTCAAATTTTTACTGATTCAATTTTTTTATAAATTAATAAAATAAGTGAAGTTAATATTTCTCACCATAAGCAAAAAAATTATAACCAACAACAAAGCTTTTATATACACTATTTTATTTATATTTAGTTTTTATACTAACATAATGGATATTTAATTCGTATCTGTAAAATATTATCATATATCATTTTCTTAAATTTTGTATCATTACCTACAATTTATATTCATATATTGATAGTTTGTAAAACATTATTTTCTGTCAAGAAGTAAATGATCCAATGGGTTGACCCGAATTAACCCGCAATCCAATAAACCTGTAATTTGATGCACCCGTAACCCAACCCGATCCGTAACCCAATTGACCAGTGACCTGATTGAACTCGCAACTCAATTAAACCCAACCCGATTAGACCCAATCCGAACCCGACCCAACCCGCACAATTGACACCTCTCACCTCAAAATGCAACTTGTCATTTAAAGTTGAATGTTACACCAATGTTATTAGAAGTACAATACAAATGTGATTCCGTTGTTCTTATTGCACTTGACTAAAATTCAATGGTTGTTAACCTTTATGGGTTCTTATTATTTGGCTCAAGATAGGGTGCATAATGCACCCATCAATAACCAAATCTGAACCCTTCATTTAGAAAATCTAGATCTAAGGATGGAGAATTAAATGTCATTTTTATTTTCACTAGTTTTCTTAATTGACTCATATCTTTTTCGTTTTAACTCGGATTTTAATTTTTTTTGCACAGATGGAACGAGTTCATCGTGCTCTACAAAATGAGATCAATTTTCAATATTTTTTGAGGAAAAAAAAAATTCTGGCCTCTCGGTACCAACTGCATACCATATGGTATTTTCTTCGTTTTTCATTCGTTTTTGAAAACGTTTGCACAGCAGGGACGAGTTCATCATGATCTATTGGATCTACAAATTTCTGGGTGAACAAATTACAAGATCAAAAAATACCATACAATACCACCCTGGTACGGAGTGGTATTTTATGGTATACAATGTTAAAAGTCGTAAATGACAATTAATATACTTCTACTATCATGTATTCAATCATCCTACAGTCTTGGTTTGTTCATACCACCATGGTACGCTTTTCAACCCATAGGTATGCTCTTATTTCAATACCAGTCAATATCATATGGTATAGACTGGTAAAAAATGGCTCAATTTTTTTTGTTCGAAAAATATATCAAAGTGGATATCATTTTGAAGAGCACAATTAATCTGATCTAACTGTGCAAAAAAAATTAAATTTCGACTTAAAACGAGTGAGAAATCGTCCGTCAAAGATTAAGGAGGGGAAAATTAAAGGCTTTCCAGGAGAGAGAGGATGCTGATGTCATGCTGATGTGGGCGGGTTACTCACCATAAGGTTACTGACCTGATCCATTCCCTTATTATTTTTCATTATCATCCTAGAGCATTCGAATAAACCAATTATAGGATGCGTGGTGATAGTTTTGTCAATTATTTATTTTTGTTAAAAGTAATACCAAAACAAATTTGCAATTTAAAACTTATTTCATGATGGCTATCCGTTGTTGAGGGAACGGATCAGGTCAGTAACCTTATGGTGAGTAACTATGAGTAACCCGCCCACATCAGCATGACATCAGCATCCTCTCTCTCCTGGAAAGCCTTTAATTTTCCCCTCCTTAATCTTTGACGGACGATTTCTCACTCGTTTTAAGTCGAAATTTAATTTTTTTGCACAGTTAGATCAGATTAATTGTGCTCTTCAAAATGATATCCACTTTGATATATTTTTCGAACAAAAAAAATTGAGTCATTTTATACAAGTCTATACCATATGGTATTGACTGGTATTGAAATAAGAGCATACCATGGTTTGAAAAGCGTACCATGGTGGTATGACACAAACCAAAACTGTAGGATGGTTGAATACATGATAGTAGAAGTATATTAATTGTCATTTACGACTTTTAACATTGTATACCATAAGATACCACCTCGTACCAGGGTGGTATTGTATGGTATTGTGTGGTATTTTTTGTCTTGTAATTTGTTCACCCAGAAATTTGTAGATCCAATAGATCATGATGAACTCGTCCCTGCTGTGCAAACGTTTTCAAAAACGAATTAAAAACGAAGACGATACCATATGGTATGCAGTTGGTACCAAGAGGCCAGAATTTTTTTTTCCTCAAAAAATATTGAAAATTGATCTCATTTTGTAGAGCACGATGAACTCGTTCCATCTGTGCAAAAAAAAATTAAAATCCGAGTTAAAACGAAAAAGATATGAGTCAATTAAGAAAGCTAGTGAAAATAAAAATGACCTTTAATTCTCCATCCTTAGATCTGGATTTTCTAAATGAAGGGTCCAGATTTGGTTATTGATGGGTGCATAACCATGGTTACGCACCCTAACTTGAGCCCGTTGTTGACCCGGTGCTTGGTGAACGCTCAATTTGTAATGCAATCCACTATAACGATAAACTAAATAAAAAATAAATTAAAAAACCCGATGCAGTAATCAATCTATCATGCTAACAGTTACCATAAGGGTTAATTGTATGGTTGGTCGCTGAGATTATAAAAACATGTTCAAGTTTGGTCACTCGAAATATTTAAATTCATTGATGGTACTTCAGTTTACTGACACCGTTCACGTTTGGTCACTCTCCGTCCAACTTCGTTAACTTTTACTTGTATGACAGTCAACTCAAAAAGTTAACGGTTAAATGCATGTAGCAATTTAAAAATAATAAAATAATAAAATTTAATTTTTAAAATTTTTCATCTCATTTCTTACAATTAAAAATAAAACAAAAAATTGATGAAGACCAAATCACTCCTTCTCTGCTTAATTTCCAGCTCTCTCTATCGGGCGGAGATTTTCTGTGTGCGAGGCGAAATCGTAGGGTTTTGGGAGACCGAATCGCACCCAAACTTCCAAATTCTCGAATTCCCATCTCTACTTCTCTGATGGTCAGAAGAGGAAAAGTGCTTGGCTCCGTCAAGGACAAGAAGAGCACCAAAGCCGACCTGCAGTTCCCCGTCGGCTGCGTCGCTCGCTTCTGGAAGACCGGCAAGTACGAAGCTCCTGTCTACCTTGCCGCCGTCCCCGAGTACCTCGTTGCCGAGGTAATTTCCCCACTCGCTCCTCTTCTCAATTCGAATCGCTAAGAAATCTCAGATCTAGAACCTAACCGTCGTTGCGTCGGTGATTTTTTCTCTCTCTCAAGGTTCTGGAATTGGCTGGAAACGCGGCGAGAGACAAGAAGACGAGAGTCGTCCCGAGACACGTGCAGTTGGCAGTGAGGAACGACGAAGAGTTGAGCAAGCTGCTTGGATCCGTCACCATCGCTAACGATGGCGTGATGCCCAACATCCACAACATGCTTTTGCCCAAGAGAGCCGGCGCCAAGGGTCGCTCCGCTTCTGCCGCCGACGAGTAGATGCTCTGTTTTCATGAAGTTTGATATTGTGAATTGAAAGTTAGCAGAGGAAGTATATTAGGTTCGTTTAGATGTACGGGTTACTTCTGTTTTCTTGGAGGGGTTCTGGGTGATTTGATCATGGTAATGAATCAAAGACAAATCATTTTGACATAAAATTAAGCAGAAATCCTCTGCCCGATGGAGGAAAGGAGAGCTGGAAATTAAGCCGAGAAGAGCGATTTGGTCTTTTATCAGTTTTTTGTTTTATTTTTAATAGTTAGAAATGAGATGGAATTTTTTTTAATTTTAAAAAATTTATTATTTTTAAATTGTCACGTCACAAATTTAATGCTCAACTTTTAGAGTTGACAGCCACGTAAACAAAAGTTAACGGAGTTGGACGGGAGTGACCAAACGTGAACTGTTTAAGTAAACTGAAGTACCACCAATGAATTTAAATATTTCGAGTGACCAAACTTGAACATCTCAGTGACCAACCGTGCAATTAACCCGTTACCATAATGCAAAAAATTTCTGTGCTTAATTATCTTGTTCATTTTATGACATTCATGTTTGGCAGCCGTCACAAAAGGGCCATAAACCCCAAAACAACCAACCAACGTAGTGGCTAATATCGTGTATGTACAAAACCAATTCCTAAATCAAATATAGGGGAGGGGGAAAAACAGAAAAAAAATCAAGACTTAATGAGTAAACAAAATTGGGTTAATACTTTATTCTGACCCAAACTATGATCATATAATCCACTTTGGCCCGTGGTTTGAGAAATTAACATCATGGCCCGAACTTTGCAGCATATAGTCTCATTTGGCCGGAAGCGTGGTTTGACCGTTTGTTTGGACTGTCAACACCGTTGACCGTTAGTCAACTGTCCAGGTCACCGCCATATAAGCACAAAAAAATAAAAAATTTGAATTTAAATTTTCTTTTATTATTTCCTTTACCTAATTAAAAAAAGGCAAAATACACTTGTGTAGCCAAAACTTTGACGGTTTGGTCAAATATAGCCACTTTTGGCGAAATACCAAAAATAGCCACTTCCGTCCAATAGTTTGACGGTGTTACTTAACATGCTGACTGGACTAACGAACCATCCGACGTGGCGATTTTGGACCGTATGTAAATTCCACGTGGAATTACATTAAAAAAAAGGAAACAAAAAGGGGTAAAATCGTTTGGCCTTCAGTCACTTCTACCTTTTCATTTCCCCCTTCCCCCGACGCGAGTTTCACCCAAACCCTCCTCTCCGTCGACAATGAACGGTGCTCACCTTCTCCAGATTGGCGCTGGTAACCGTCGCCGCCGCCGATGATTCCCTTTTCGATCGATGATTCCATTTCCCCCTCACCAGAAAATCTCTCTCCCATCCCACACCCCAGCCTCCCTCCACCGAATCGGCCATGCATCCGGCCGGTTCATAGATCCTCTGCTACCACGTTCCAGGGACGCGATTCAGAGTTGGTGAGGTCGATTTCTCGGATCGAAACCCAAGATTTCCCAAGATGAAGTTTCCGGAAAAACCCTAATCCTCAAGCTTCGTGATTTTTGATTGAGGGCGATTTCTAGGATTGTTCTTTTCATTCGAAGTGGAGAGGCAGTTACGACGGAGGCCAACGACGGAGGCGACAGAAGCATAGAGCAGGATGAGGCAGAGAGGCGAGCATCACGACCGCCATAAAGAACGATTCGGCTGCATTCTCTTCCTCTTCCTCCATTTTGAACCTAGATCTACTTTCATCCATCAATCGTTTTCTTCTTCTTCTTCCCTTATTTGTGTCCTCCCTTCTAAGTTCCCAATCCTTTCGATGATCGATAAACCCAAATCGTCTACCGTCTTTGATTGATACCAGATTTGCAACTGCTGCTACCATCGTCGGAGCTTCTCCATCTGCAGCTGGTCTATCGTAGGCGGCGAGGCAAGGAGTGGACCGAGAACCAGGGCTGGATTTGATTCTGGTTAGAACCTGCGATTACAATGGAAAAGGATAGGCTAGCTAAGAGGATTTGGAGAAACAGAGGATATGATAGACAGGAGAGGCTAGCTAAGAAAAAACAAATCAGAAGGAGAAATTAAAGCTTAGATTTGATGGTGGTTCCGTCTCTTAAATGCACAACTCTAGGCATTTTTAAGAGAGAAAGAAGAAGAATTGGGGCTGCATTTGATTATGGCCTGGGCATTTTTGAAGATAGAAAGGAGATGATAGTGACGAGAGAGAAGGATTTCTGGGAAGAAGAAAGGGGAGTCGATTTCTTGTTCGTTGATTGATACTAGAAAAGCAAAGAATTGGTTATTATTTTTCTTTTTATGATTTTTTATATAATTTAATTAATAAAAGATAAATAAAAATGATGTGGCAATGATATTGATGACTTGTCGCTGACGTGTTTGATGATTTGGCATCCTAGTCAGCCTAACGCTAACTTAACTGACGGAGTTTCTAACACCGTTAAAGTTTGTAACGGAAATGGCTATATTTGTCACGAAACTTTCAAAATTCTGGCTATTTTTGGTATTTCGCCAAAAGTGGCTATATTTGACAAAATCGTCAAAGTTTTGGCTACACAGATGTATTTTGCCTTAAAAAAATGAAAAAAACAAACAAAACAAAATTATTTTCGGCCACCCAGCACCTTATCCCCTCGCCTCTTTCCTTCTTCGAGCAAAACCAAAAAAATCCCTAACCCTTACCATTCTTCTTCTCCTTTCTTCCCCGATGAGCGGCATCCTCTATGATGTTGTACTGCGGAGTCGTGGGATTTCTTCTTGGTGGAGAACCAGACTCCCTTTGCGACGCTCTTTTCTCCGCCTCCAATCCTTCCCGCACCGCCTCCGAGCATCTCAAGCACGACACTTGCCCCAATCGACTTCTCCTGGTCCAGATCTGAGCAAAATCCAAATCGAAGACAGCGTGAAGAAGCTGATGAGCCCCAAGACTTCTCCTGGTCTAGCTCTGAGCAAAACCCAAATCGACTCCGCCGTTGAACATTTAACCGATTGGGTCTACGAATCGTGTGGGACCGTTTCATTCTCTAGCCTCGAGCACCCAAAGTTTCGAGATTTCCTCAACTAGGTCGGCCTCCCGCCGCGCCGTGTTTCTCACAGCCTCTCCGCCGTCAAACTACGCAGAGGATGTTTGTGGGAGACGGTCAGAGGAATCTGGGGGAAGTAAGGTATCAAAATGATTTTGAGGGAGGTGATGAAATGGGAAATGGCGAAGAGGATATGTAGAGGCGGAGGAGAATGATTTTTGTGGAGGAAGTAAGAAGAAGAGAGGAAGAAGGAGTTTTCTGGAGGAAGAAAGAAGAACAGAGGAGGGAATTGAGAGATGAGTGGGGCGGATGAGAGATGGGGAGTTCTTTTTATTAATGGCAGTTTTATTTTATTATTATTATTATTAATGGTAGTTGACAGTTTGAGTTTTATTAATTATTTAATATTTTATTAATTTTTAATGTCTACATGGCATCCACGTCAGCAAAACATGCTGATTCACTAAGAACATCTCCATCAATGCAATTGCAAAAGAAATTGCATTTGTGTTTTTTATTGTCAACTCAAATTTTTTGCAATCCACATCACATTCATTTCATTCACCTACATCAATGCAATTAACTTGCAATTGCAAATATAATTAAATATAATGTTTAAATTATAGAAAATTAAGTAAAAGAGAAAAGAAAATAATATAAAATACAAAATCCCCATTTTTTTAGGCTTTTTTTACTTGCATACCATTGCATTTGTTGCAAGCTTGCAAATATGCAATTGGTAGCCACATCAATGCAATTGGTTTTGCAATTGCAAACACCTATGTAGAGGTGGCAATTAGGATCCAAATCCATGAATCCAATCCAATCCATCCACCAAATTATCCACCTAATCCAATCCATTTAAATCCAATCCATTTGATCCAAATCCAATTGGATTGGTGGATTCATGGATCAATCCATGGATCCAAATGGCAAATTACGATTTGGTACCTATATTTTTTATATTTTACATTTTGGTACCTAAAATTTATATTTTTATACGAAAAATATCATTGGAAAATTACATTTTGGTACCTAAAATTTTTCATTATGACATTTTAGTACCACAACTTTTCAAATTTTACATTTTGGTCCAAGCCTTAGATGTCATTTGGATTCATGGATCAATCCACCAATCCATTTGATCCAATCCATGAATCCACCAATCCATTGGATCCAATCCATTTGATCCATGGATCCACCAATCCAATCCACGAATCCACGAATCCGATCCAATTGCCACCTCTACACCTATGTCATGTCATTTTGCAATTGAGAATGCAATACCAATGTGGATGCTCTAACGGTAAACACTATTGACCGTTTAATTTGACGAAAATTCACAAATCGGGCCAATTGAGTATATATGTTGCATAGTTGAGGCCAAAATGTTAATTTCTGAAACCACAGGCCAAAGTTGATTACATGGTCATAGTTCGGGCCAAAATAAGGTATTAACCCAAGAACAAAATTCAACTTTGTTGTTGCTTCGTGAAAGGTTGACTTTTTTTCTTGTACTAACCGCTTTAACTACCCCAAGAGTTGCAACTCTTGACTCGAACATCATCGATCTGATGCAGCGGAGGTGACATCGGCAGCATTTGAAAGAGAAGAAATGTCGGGTTTCACATCGTTCACATCATCGATCTGATGCAGCGGCGGTGACATTTGCATTTCAGAAGAGCGGAGCTGTTGTCGCATACGCTTGCTGGGCCTATGCTCGTTCAGGAGAGCTATGATCTGCTTCTCGAAGGAATCAATCCACATCTTGTAACCGAGCAAGACGTCCTTTTTCGATCCTTGTAGGAAAGACATCAAGCTCTCCACCTGAGCCTTGAGCACAGGTGAATCGTTATGCTGCAGTGCAAGTGAGTCATGATCAAGATACAGTGGCTAATCGACGAGGAATTGGTTGAACGATGTGGAAGTAAGTAGTAACTTACGTGCTGTAACTTCCAATCGAATTTCTTGTACATTTCATTTAACTCGGGTAGGTACATTTCCTTCATGGTCTGGATCTGCAAAGGAAAAGATCAGTAGGGGAAATTTGTGGGATTCAGCTGTTGGCACTTGAAATGCAAAAGAGTAAACAGATAGGTAAACCGAGTATGCAAAATGTAACATCATGAACAACCTTTTGATAGGCTTCCTCCTGCCAATCACCTCCGTTTGCAGGACCAGTTTGTGCCATGGAATCTAGCGACGCTACAACAAAAACCATCGTTAGTCGGGATAATCAACTGGCACATCCATTCAGGGTATATACTGTGTTAGTCAAGTCACGCAAAGTGTTGAGGAATGAAATTACACATCCAAGGACAAACATATTTAATCATAAGCATTCTGCAGAAAAACTTTGCCCTACGTATGAGCAATTAGTTGTTGAGAGTTGCTTTCGATAATGTACATGAACATGTCAACAAACACACCGTAGAAGGTAGCTGTGTGGCCTCCTGCAGACATGAGAAATTACATCGGGAAAACAAATTGTTGCTGATGCTTACCAGAAAGGTTACTCTGCGTGCTTGGGATAGCAGACATGGTTCCAACAGGCTGTTGTTGCAGGATTAGCTGCTGCAGAATTGAGAAATTACTTTGAGGAATTGATTGTTGCTGATCTTTACCAGAAAGGCTACTCTGCATCCTGGAGTTACCAGAATGAGTTCCAGGCAGCCGCATCATTTGTGGCAGCTGATGGTTAACATAAAGGTTACTCCATGTAGGGGGCTGCAATTGAGTCATCTGCATAGTGCTTGCTTGAGGCTGCATATGTCGTTGAAGTTGTGAATGCATCAGCAGCTGTTGTTGGAGCTGTTGCAACTGGTCTTGGATGTGTATTAGCTGTTGTTGGAGCAGCATCAACAGCTGCGCATTGCCAAACATGTTGGATGGAACCCCTAGGGCCGTCGAAGTACTACCAGCTGGGTTTTGCACAACACCAGGCATGCTGTTAGCACTCTGGCCAACGACGTCGATTGGAGTATGATTCGTACCAGAAATAGGAGGCAAGGAAGACGGTGAACTAGCAGAAGTCTGAGATCCAGTGGAAGTTATAGTGCTTTGCAGGTTTTGAGATAACAACTTTTGTTGTACTTGAGGTTGATTAGCCGGCAATCGAATGGGAAGTGACAGAAGGGGTTGGATATTAGGCAATGCTGGTCAAGACCGAATATAAATCAGAAACCAAAAAGAGAGAAACAACAAATTACGAACAATAACGGCAGAACTTAGCCTAAACCTGAAATGTAATCGCACTAAGAATTCGGTATAGAGTATAAGAAGTTGATGATGATATTAGCATTCTCCCTGACATGATAAAATAACTATGCACTAGAAGTAAAAGTTCATGCAACTTAACAATATCAGTCTATACTAGAAAAGCACTGGAACTTCGTGTACCTCCTGGATCAGGCGGCTTACCACCAGTGCCAGCTGAGTTAGAAGGAAAAATATTTGGTATAGAGTTCTTTGATTTGCTTTCCATCGTGAGCATCTTCAAAGATATCTTGTGCAAATAATCAGACTAAGTAAACAAGAAAGAAAGAAAGAAAGAAAGAAAAACATAAAATTAGTGCATCATCGAGCTGATCTTAAAGGTATAGTTGTAGGCACAAAATTTCCTTCTTCCATAAGCAATTGACTTCATGAAAATATTCTACAAGAATCACTAGTCTTTGATGAGATACCGGACTAGTTGCAGCATTATAAATCTTTTCCTCAAATCGTCCTGCGATTTTCTTCAGTTCTTGTAGCGCATATTGACCAGAACAAGGTAAATTCCTCGTTAACGTCTCCATTCTGTGTCATAAGTTAGCCGCATTCATAATTAGTGACCAACGAGGATAAAGATATTTAGTTACAAACAAAGCACTAATCGGGAGGTAAAACCTCAAGTTGTTACCAAAGTCTTCATCCAGTTCTAGTTCATTACTCACATTCATACTTGTGTACGAAGACATCCCTTCCATCAGCTCTACGTGTTTGGGGATTAAGGCATATGACACTATCCGAAAAGAGCAGTACTCACTCAATCCAGAGAGTCTTGAACCAACTGATCTAGTCAGACTATCCACTTGCTATACATACGAAAACACCTTAGGTTCAAGACAAAGACAAGGGTAGTCTACTTGGTTTGGCTAAGGGATAAGAGCGTATGGTAGTACGTAATTCCACCAATTGCGGATAGTAAATTCCCCAAGTAGTGACCAACGAGGTGTAACAAATTTTCCTCACTGACTTCATTGTCCGGTGGCAAATCCGAGCTCCCAAGCCTGCGCTTTGCGCTGTTTCACGGATTTAGAGACTGGGAAACCACCCAAACCAACTCACCTTTCACACCTGATTCTTCTAAGTTGTGATACCAATCCAAATTTATTTATCTGGTTCTCTCATAAAGACATAGCCAAATGTTCGTGCCCGAAATACATTCATAGAGCTACAATCAACTACGTGCATGTTTCATCCTTTGGTCGGCTCAGTTTATCATAAGGTCTTGCAGGAATATAAAATAAAACAAAACAACACATGTAATGCACAAAAGCAAAAGCTTAACCAGAATAGCAATAATCACTAAGCAGCAGAAAAGCATTCAACTCACATTTTGAGGGTGATCCTTTCCCGAGACTGTGGCGGCAATACAGCTCTCCAGTCCGCAGCAGCTTCTTCACAAAGATCAGTGGGCTTATCCCCAGTGTCAGCAGAGTTAGACAGCAAAGAATTGGGCATAGAATTCTGTGATTTGCCCACCATTGCGAAAATCTTCAAAGAAATCTTGCGCAAATAATCAGACTACATTAACAACCAAGGATAAACACAAAATTAGTGCATCATTGATCCTATCCGCTAGGTACAGTTATAGGCACAAAAGCTCCTTCTTCCATAAGGACATGATTTCCTGAAGCTGTCTTACAACCATCACTGGCCCTAAGAGAGAAACCTGACTAGTTGCATCACTATAAACCGTCTCTTCAAATCGTTCAGCAATGTTCTTCAGTGCTTGCGGCCCTTTAGCACCAGAACATGGTAGATGCTGCTTTAATGTCTCCATTCTGTGGCATAAGTTATCCATATACTGTCAGGGACCAACGATGATAGAAGTATTGAGTTCCATCGTCTAACAAACCAAAGCTTAATTAGAATGGCAAGAATCACTCAGCAGCAGAAAAAGGAAAAATGTTCGACTCACAGTTTGTCGACGATCCTTTGCCGATACTCCGGCTGCAGATTAGCTTTCCAGCCACCCTCACCGACCGGAGCTTCTTTCCCGTGATCAGCAGCAGGATTCAATTTATCGCCAGCCATAATAAAAGAGTGTATCGCCCTCCTTTGCACAGACAACGCAAAAAAGAAAAGAAAAATCAGTTGCTTTCATGAATCACTCGATCGATTCTCCCCTGTCCAAGCACATCTTGAGAAACCCTAAACACCAATTACGGATAACCTGAACTTCGCACTAACAATTTCATTCACTACTACTCTTAATCTATTACCACTACGCCATCGATTACGATCCACTGACGACGAAAGCCAGAATGAAGCGTCTGGCGCTCAATTTGCAGGGCAAGTATCCGTTAACGAATCACATTAGCACGTACAATACAATGGATGAACAGAAGCCGATTGCCTAGGAGTAACAGCTACTATATATGGCACCGTTATAAAAGCTTGCGATTGGACAGTCAAGAATTTCCGACTAGAAATTGTGAAGAGACTGATCAAATACCTCCGGCCAGATTTTCGATCGTTGCGGTTTCCAGCGACGAGGTTTCGCCTTAAATTTGCAGAAGAAAGGATTTAAACTATGCGGGAGAGAGATGAATCAGAGAAATTTTCGCGGTTCAGTTATTAAGGTATTTCTTGAATTTTTTTTAGTAATAATTCGAATGTTGGAGGTGTAGTTTTTCAAGTTATAATGGGCCGGACTGAAACAGAAAATTGCAGGCTAACTGGCTAAGTGAGTGGGCCCAAAGTGCGAGATGGCAGACTAACCAAAACCGATGGTCGGCTTTTTTTTTTATATAGGGAGGCTCGGCTTTTTCACCTTCAAGAGAATGGTATAAGACCTCTAAAAGTTCGTATTCTAAAAGACTTGAAAAATGTTTTTTTTTAACATAAAAGTAAAAATTCAAAACCTTTTTTAAAATAAATTAAGTATGCTTATCATATTTTAATTTTATTTTAGAAAATAAATTTTTTCATTTATATCATTTTAAAAATAAATTGATATATAAAATTATATTATTTAATAAATTTAACAAGATCCATTATACTACTTTTTATTGTTTAGAATTTTTCTTCATTCTTAGTCATTTTACATAACGTCTTATATCAAAAACACTTTTAATAATTTTTCAGTCAAACACTAAACTGCTTTTTTGAAAAATACTTCTCTAAAAGCTCCAGCCAGAGGCTACTTCTCCAAAAGTTACAGCATGACCAAACCAGCCCATATCCTTTCAATTGTTAGTTTGAATCCATTTTGCCTCTATTTTGTCCCGTTGTCTGTGGTGTGGTATGATTGGATAGGCTTTAATAGTGTGATGAGATAATTGGTGTTGCTATTGTTAACCGTGACGGATGGAGCCAGAAAATTGGCTAACGGGGTATTTTTTTCATACTAATAAAAATTAACTACATAAACTTAAAATGGAATAAAAATTCAAAAACGTAATAATAGTCATATAGTTACAAAATAAGTAGTTTGCCACACATCGCTTACAACAAATTGCGACAAGATTTATATTTTGAAATGCATTACGGCACAATGTTTTGTCCAAATAGCACACAATTTTTGTGTATATCACCAAAGCCTCGTTCAACATCTCATCGTTTATTCGGTTCCGTTGATAATCAAATAAACATATGAAAACAATTTGTGTTTATTTGTTTCCAGCTTTTTTTTTTCCGAACTCATTGACCCGTGTAATCGTATTTGACCAAGCGGTAGATCACAATGAGTTCAACTTATGACAGAGAAATTCCATAAGTTGTATTATTGGGATGTTTTAAGTTTAGGATGGATAACACTTGCAAATAAATGTAAATATGTGGATTGAGTGGATTAGAGGTTCAAATCCTCATTAACTTAACTCTATTGGAAAAAATTTCATCCCAAGTTAAGGGTGTAGAAAGCACTCCTAAGTCCTTACACAGCTCCGTCAGTTGTTGATCAAAGATTCTCGTTCCAAAATCACCTTGCCTCCCATCATAGCCTTGGACATCTTCAACTTCTCAAGTCCCCGACTTCGGCGGGAGTGAATCATAGTGGGGCAAAAAAGATCAAATTATCAGCCCTTCAAGAATTTGCATTACCCCTTGGCAGAAATCGATAACAGATCCCCAACTAAAATCAAAAGAATGGTCGTATATGCAAATTCCATGCCTAAGGCTTAATGCAAACCATATCCTCATTGCTTAGGCTCTACAGGCGCTATAAATACTTGGGATGTGCAGATCAGACCAAAGGATTGGTTAACAAATGGGGGGACTAGTAGCAAGGTACCTGCTCGGAATTTGTACCAATTTTCTGGCCCAGTTCCAGTAACTCGACCCGGGTTATTGCAACTCCAGGGTATTGTCCTGTAAAGGAAACGCAAGAAAGAAATTTGTTTTTCGGCCAAACTGTTATATAAGCAGAAAGGGAAAACAAGTATTGTGTACCTTCTGACATGCTTCCTCTTCCCAATCGCCTCCCTCTTGCGATACCACATACCAGTTTGACCCGTCGAATCTAGAGATATTACAACGACGAAACCAACATTAGTAAGGAAAAGTAAATGCAACGATATGTATGGATCTTATACCCATCCTTAAGATATTTATGCTAGACCACTACGGACTGACAAGTGACAACTGGTTGTTAGATTTGCTCTTTTGATAGTGTAAATGAACATCTCCAGAAACTATCTTTGTGTTGGACATAACTGATTTTGCTGATCAATCGCGTATTGCGGTTGAACCAGAGAGCTTGTTCTGAGGCTTCCATGATTTGATGCATTTCCCTCTGCTGTTTAGCATGTTAATGAGTGTTGATTATAGTTCTGCATGCTTGAGTAGCTACAAGAGTTCTAAAAAGCTACTGCTGTGTTCGCTGTTGTAGACCTAAGAACTTACTTTTAAGGACCCAACTGTGCAACATCAGATATGTTACTCTAGATGTTAGTATTCGGCCAACAACATTGGTTGGAGTTCGATTCACATCATAAACAGGAGGCAATGAAGACGCCAAACTAGCAAAACTTTGAACACCTATAGAAGTCATACCTTTATGGATTTATCTGTGTATTCTGACATAGCAACTGTACGGATCCTTGAACTTGATTAGCAAGCAATGGAGTAGGAAGTGATGGTCCATCATTCTGCAATTTGCTCTCCATGTAGGCCATTTCGAAGCTACTTTACTCAAATAATCATACTACATCAACAAAATAAACGTTTGACATAGAATTAGTGCATCCTTGATATTGTATTGGAAATATAGTGATAGGCACTAAAGTTCCTTCTGTATTCATTCGACATCATGAAATATTCTGCAAGCATCACTAGCTTTTAGAGAGATACCTGGCTAGTTGAAGCATTATACATATTTTCCTCAAATCGTATGTCAATGTTCTTCAGTTTCTGCCCCTCATGACCAGAAGGTAGATGCCTCTTCAATATCTCAGTTCTGTGCCATAAGTTGAGACACGTTCACAATGGTTGATCAACAAGGACAAAAGTATTTAGTTATAAAAGAAGCGAAATCAGGAGGCAAAACCATACATTGTTACCACATACCGACAACTCGCGATACATACATATATATAAAAGTCTTTATCCAGTTCCAGTTCCTTAATTCATATTCATACTTGTGTCCAAAGACATCCCACCCATCAGATCTACGCCCCCAAAACACCATAAACTTTCTGAAGGTAGCACATGACATTTTCGGGGTTCAGTTTTTTCCTCTCGTCCATGGCATTTTTTCCTCTTGTCCGCAGACTATCAACCGGTCGTCTCTAGGATAAAACAGTTGCTCTCGTATACTCAGCGGTTTTGTGCAAAAATCGGACCTCTATGAACACTCTCTCAATTGTGTTTCTGCTCGATGTGGTGTGTTTCGAGGGTCTGAGGGGTCGGCTATTTATAGGAGCCGAGTCCCCCATAATAATCCTCTTTCGTGGGGAATAAGTCACGGTAATTAAGAAGATAATCACTCCTTAATTAAAAAACCTAGTCGGGTAAGATAAATCTTACTGGATTATCCTTCGAATAATTCTTTTTAATCGATTATCCTCTTCCAACTCGTATTTATCTAGGATAAAGAATAATCGATTAATAATTAATTTATAGATAATTAATAAAACCCATTATCGAATGCCATCACCGCGCTTAAGAGTTTGGCAAAGGATGGCAATGGCGCAAGAGAAATTTTGGCCCAATGTCGAATGAGTTCCCTCATTAGAGTTTTAAAGGATGAAGCATCAACCCCATTTGCGAAAGGTACCGCTGCACTTATGATGATTCTGCTCAATTGCAATCCCAAGTGGGAACAGTTCGCTAATGCTAAGGGGGAGGAAGTCGTTCCTAGCCTATTAAGTTTGCAGGAGACATGGGAAACTGCAAGTCAAAAGACAAATGCATTTGGGGCCATAGTAGCTTTCTAAGACTGGAGGATGGAGTTATTGTTAGAAACGGAACAACAACCAAGAACGAGGATACCGAATCTGGAGCTGAGTCGTGAACTAGGTTGCTCTCTTTAAGACGTTCGCTGCAGTACGCTTGATGCGCACGGCAGACTATCAACCGGTCGTCTCCAGGATAAAACAGCTCCTCTCGTATGTTCGGCGGTTTTGTGCGAAAACTGGAGCTCTATGAACACTCTCTCTATTGTGTTTCTGCTCGTTTGTGGTGTGTTCAGAGGATCTAAGGGGTCGTCTATGTATAGGAGTCGAGCCCCCAGAATATTTCTCTTTCGTGGGGAATAAGTCACTGTAATTAAGGAGATAATCACTCATTAATTAAAATCGAGTCGGGTAAGATAAATCATGATGGATTATCCTTCGAATATTCCTTTTTAATCGATTATCCTCTTCCAACTCGTATTTATCTAGGATAAAGAATAATCGATTAATAATTAATTAATAGAAAATTAATAAAATCCATCTGCAGAATCTGAAGTGCTCCATCGTGTGTGGCTCAAGAGCAAAATGCCATCACCGCTCTTAAGAGTTTGGCAAAGGATGCCAATGGCGCAAGAGAATTTCTGGCCCAAGGTCGAATGAGTTCCCTCATTAGAGTTTTGAAGGATGAAACATCAACCCCATTTGCGAAAGGTACCTCTGCAGCTATAATGATTTTACTCAGTTGCAATTCCAAGTGGGAACAGTTCACTAATGCAAAGGGGGAGGGTCGTTCGTGGACTATTAAGTTTGATGGAGACAGGGGAAACTACTAGTCAAAAGACAAATGTTGTTGGGGCCACAGTAGCTTTCCAGGACAGAAGGATGGAGTTATTGTTAGAAACGACACAACAGCCAAGAATGAGGTTACCGAATCTAGAGCTGAGTCGCTCTCTTTAAGACTTTCGCGGCACTGTCCTCGATGCGCACGACAGACTATCAACCGGTCGTCTCCAGGATAAAATAACTCCTCTCGTATGCTCGGCGGTTTTGTGCGAAAACCGGAGCTCTCTGAACGCTCTCTCTATTATGAATCTGCTCGTTTGTGGTGTGTTTAGAGGGTCTGAGGGGTCGACTATTTATAGGAGCTGAGCCCCCCCCCCCAGAATATTCCTCTTTCGTGGGGAATAAGTCACGGTAATTAAGGAGATAATCACTCCTTAATTAAAATCGAGTCGGGTAAGATAAATTCTACTGGATTATCCTTCGAATATTTCTTTTTAATCAATTATCCTCTTCCATCTCGTATTTATCTGGGATAAAGAATAATCGATTAATATTTAATTAATAAAACCCATCTGTTGAGTCTTAAGTGCTCCATCGTGTGTGGCTCAAGAGCAAAATGCCATCACCGCGTTTAAGAGTTTGGCAAAGGATGCCAATGGCCCAAGAGAAATTCTGGCCCAAGGTCGAATGAGTTCCCTCATTAGAGTTTTGAAGGATGAAGCATCAACCCCATTTGCGAAAGGTACCGCTGCAACTATAATGATTCTGCTTAGTTGCAATCCCAAGTGGGAACAGTTCGCTAATGCAAATGGGGGGAAGTCGTTCCTGTACTATTAAGTTTGATGGAGACAGGGGAAACTGTTGCTCAAAAGACAAATGCAGTTGGGGCCATAGTAGCTTTCCAGGACTGGAGGATGGAGTTATTGTTAGAAACAGAATAACAACTAAGAACGAGGTTACCAAATCTGGAGCTGAGTCGCGGACTAGGTCACTCTCTTTAAGACGTTCGCAATACACCTGGCAGCTTATAAGTCATATCTCTGAAGTGACTCAAGGGTTGATTGAGCTTCTACTAAGTCATAAATACGTACTTACAGCAATTAGGCTCCTCAAGCATTTAAGGGATCCAGGGCTCAAGAAAGAATGCATCCTCATTTTGTTGGGTATTTGTCAGGGTGCCAAGTGTTGCTTTCTTGTGACTAGCAAATCCTTGCTCGCTATCGCTTTACGTATCAGGAAAATAAATATTTTAAAGATTAATAATTTTAATATTGACCCAAAAAGTGAAAGTAATCTTATTTCATTCTTAATCATTCTTTTCATAGGTTTGTTATTTACCATAGCATATAGTCGATGAACTTACATAAAGTAGAAGGGTCGTCGAATAGATTATTTATGTTTAAAGTTTAAACTTCTTTCATGATGCTATTGTTTCAATTTGTATGACTAGTAGTTGATCCTGCTGTAACTTTTGAAGAATGAAGCAGTTTCTCTGGATCTTCTTAAGAAGTATTTAAAAAAAATGTTGAGTGTTTAGCTGAAAAACTATCAGAATTACTTTCTCATATAAGAGGTAATGTAAAATGACTAAAAAAGATTTCTAACATAAAATATGAATACAAATTCTAAAAAGTATCAAAATGTTGTTTCGATTTGTATGACTAGTAGATGACGGAAGAAGCTTGAGAATGTTCGAAAGAGTAAGGGAATGAGGTTTCAACACACATGATGAGAGGAGGCGAGAGTTTGAGGAGAAAAAGAAGAAGATAAGGAAGAAACGGAAGTGTTTTATAGGATCTTCTTTATTTACATTTGTTTTTATTTTTAATTAATAAGTGACGTGGATGTCACTTCCACTAGATTGCTGAGTCAGTGACAGAATAAATGTTATATTAACGGGTAACACAAATTTCGGGTCAAATTCGTTCATTAATTTGAAAAGTTGGTCATACTGTCTTATAGGAAAATTCGGACCAAAACTATCACTAATTCAAAACTTCGGATATTAACCCAAAAAACTAATAAAAGGAGCGCAAAAGAGAAGAAAAAACTGTCTCATAATCCGAGTCCAATAAGTACACTAATTATCTCGTTCTGTTTTTTTGCTTGTTGCTATATAAAGGGTGTGACCACGGCCGTATACGAATCTTCCCCTTCTTTCTCACTATTGGAATTAGTTTTTTTTTGGGATTATAGGTATAATGTGCCCCGATACTATGACGTTTTTATCAAACATGTCCATTTACTATTTTTTACATCAAGCATGCCCTTTTCGCACTCGAGTGAATAATAATCAATGACAATTATAATATTTGTGCTTCTCTTTCAATGTGTATACATGCTGGGCTGGGCTGGGCTTGGCCTTGAGGATTTTTTTTATAGAAATAGCAATGTTTAAAAATAAAATTATAAATATAGCACCCAGCTCTGAAAAATTGCAAAAATAGTACTCTATCTAAAAAATTGCTATCCCACCTAGTGATTTAGGCTGTCTCCAACCCAAGGAGCTAAAATGCTAAAAAGCCAAATTTGGCTCTTTTTCAAGCTCCAACCCACAAAAAAGTTGGCTGTCAAATTTGGGTAAGTTGGTTTAAAGAGCTAAATTTAGCTTTCTCTTGGGTTGAAATGCCAAATTTGGCCGGACAAAAAGTGGTGGCCCCGCTAAACACACGTCCGACATCTGTCTGTCACAACTACTTTTTTTCTTTTTCTTTGCTCAACTCACAATTGCCATCACGATTCACGTGGACATTAAATTTTGAGGCTGATTTGGGCTATAATAAAGATTAAGCCCAACGAAGCAAATTAATGGCTAATCTCCAACTTAATGCTAACAAATTAATGACTAATCTTCCCAAAAAATTTGTCTTGGAATTTAAAAAAAATTCATAAAAAAAATTGTTTTCAAAAGTATTAACGAACTATCAAAAAATTGAAGTGAAATATAAAAATTAGAGACTAAATAAGTATGTTTTATTCAAATAAATTGAAAAAGGAGTCATATTTGACTATTTGGGGAGCTAAATTTGGCTTTATGGGTTGGAGTTAGTCTTACACAAGAAAACTTCAGGGTAAGGGACAGTGGCGGATCCAGGGCTGGGCCAACCCAGGCCCCGGTTCAACCCTCCTCCGGATCCAGAGTTAGTGTAGTGCTTATAAATTTTTTCGATTTAGGTATTTAGCTCAGTGCTATTTAAAATTCTGTCTAGTTTTATTTGATAATAGGATTTTGTGTAACTAGGAAAATGGTTCAGTTGAACATATCCAAACCATTATTCTAAATTTATACTAAATTTTCTATAGCCCAATAATTTTATTTGAAAAATGACATGAAAACCTAAAAGTGTAAAGTTTCATTAAAATAAAATAAAAAACTCTAAACTAAAGCACACCCTTCCTTGCAAAATTCAAAAAAATTCCCAATCCCCCCAAAACAAAACAAGAACGAGGAGACGAGCAGACCCAAAATGGATTTCTCTGCCTGCCCGTCGAGCTGGTTTTCTTTCTATTCTTTTGATTAAGAAAATATTTACAAATTTGCTGAGTCATTATTTAGATTACCTCAATTGAGTGGGGCACTAGATTCTAACCGTTCTTTCTGGTGTTTTGATGAAGAAAATATTTACAAACTTGCTCAAGAGTTTAGCCTCGAGACTTTGAAGGCTATGAGATGCATTCTTTGGAGAATGCACTACTCATGTGAGGAAGATGAAGTTTCTTCTCTTGCAAAATTATTAGAGAAGCTGGAGGAAATAGAGGTGGACATATAATACAAATTGATTTGTCGGTTGATTTGTCTAGTGTTGACCTAGCCGTTTCAACAACTACCATGAAGAGAATATTTTCAGCAATGGAACATGAACATTGATTTGTGCAACAAAATGAGCGATGAATTTCACGTTGATTACTTAGCTATTTTCTTTGTAAAAGAGTATATTATCAGTATGGATGGTGTTTCAGCCAAGAAACAAGAGAGCTCCCGATCTGTGAAAGGGCGGGGGTGGCCCCCTTTATCTACACTCCAACGATCAACATTAGTATAGTGATAGAGAAACTTGGAGAACATGTATAGAGAGAGACAACATAGAGAGAGAAGTGATATGCCAAAGTGTCAAGAGGAGAAGAAGAGATCCTTTACTTGGAGTGCTTGGTAGTGTATTTATAGGCCAAGCTTTCCTTCTTCATGTGGGCTTTAGTTGTAGGATCATGAAGATACTTTGTGGGTTTGGGCCCATACATACTTGATGGGTTGTAGTTGTGGTTTGGGCTGGGCCAAGCCATGTTTAATGGCCCAACAATTGTCCCCCAGTTAGGTATCCAGTAGCATACTGGATGCCTAACTAGAAGTCTTTGCCTTGCAAGCTTTACTACGAACTTAGAGTTGCACGCTTGATTGTTTAAGCGCCATCTTGGCTCCTGGCTTAGCTGACTCATGTCCCCCAACATCATGTTTGCCGAACAATCTCGAAATAAGAACTTTGCAGAGAATTGACAATAAAACATGATATGAATCATAGAAGAATTAACTCAAATTGTGGCAAGTAACGTATTGTTCCCATGACGTCTATAAAATCACGACATTTTAGGCTCCCGGTTGAGGACTTATTTACCTTACACATAAACTTACTTCTCTTTCGACGTCTAACAAGGTTATGGCGCCCTATGCACCTAACTGGAGATTCATTTTCTCCAGACAAGATTTTGAAGTTGCATGTTGTCCCTCCAATTATCCCCAGGATCATAATAGCTTAGGAATTCCGAGAGAAACTATGTAGAGAATTATCAATGTAACATGATGTGACTCATAACATAGTTAACGATATAACTCAAGCAATGAGATAAAACTATTTACTGCACATATGATGCCTAACAAGGCTATGACATTTTTCGGCACATAATTAAAGATTTGTTTGCCTTAGAAAAAATCCCGAATGCGCATGCACATGTTACCCCAACTGTCCCCCAGTTAGGCGCCCAGTGGTACACTGGACGGCTAACTAAAGTCCTCACACTAGTCAAATTTCATGTAAGATCCTTTAGTGTTTTGTCCCCCAGTTCATGTCTCCTATTATCGTATTAGTTACACAAAGAAAGGATCACAAATATTCTAAATGATGCAACATGATTTCATTCATACAATAACTAAGAATATAATTTGAGTAGAGATAGAAAAGACTTAGTCACCCAGTTAGGCGCCCAGTGGTCCACTGGACGACGAACTAAAGTCTCCTGACTTGTCGAATTTCACAAAAGATTAATTGATATGTTGTCCCCCAATGCTCAATAACGGAAAGAGTAACAAATATTTTGCAGTACATTAGAACTTGAGTAATGCAGTGGTTAGGAAATTAACCCAAGGAGGGATTGAAAATACTTAGCTTACTCCTCGATGCGCTTCCTTGTACATATGGAATCATTGCCCAAAAATCGGGTTGGAGCCAAGCCATGCGCAGTGAACAGCTGGGGCGCACTCATTTGTGTCCACGAACTAGGTGTTTTGAGCGCATGGGGCACATTGAATCGAAGAAGAGCTGCATAAACCTGGGCCTTCACAAAGAGAGATTCGCCCCTGCCAAATACTTGCCCTTGTTTCTACCTCACTTAGAGACACCAAACACTTCTCATGGCCAGAATGTGGGGCTTCCTCGCTTTATTTTCATTTTCCATATACCTTTCTTTATTCCATGACATGCGCCTCATTCTTGCTTTCCATTTTTCTTGACATAAATCAGTAGGCATCTAGCAAGAGCGCTCAACTCCATGAGCCTCAAGAATCTTCGAACACTTAGGCTTGAATCACCATCCTTTTATGGACGTCCAGCACAAACGACCATCATTCTTGAGGGCGCCTCTTCCGTCTTGTTGTGGTATTCCATCACCCTTTCTCCTTTTCTTTTTAAGCAGGCATCGAAACACATCTCTAGCAGCATGTAGACTTGCATCCAGTACATGTTCATGGCGTGATATATTAGCCACCTTCCATCATCATGCTACTTTCTCTCATGATAGGCGCTTAACAGCCACATGCTGATCATAACAGCTACATCGTACATAAGAGCTTCACCTCGTCTGGCGCTTGAAGTCCCTATATAGAGAACTCTTGATGTTCCAGGCGCCTCAAATATGTCAGGTTCTTTGAGAACCATGCACGCTTTAGGTATTGCCGGTGCTTTAAATGTTATCTAAGCGCTTTATCTCCCTAAGAGATATGTCCAAGTATAAAGGATGCTAGACTCGAGCCTAGAGAACATTTCAAGCCTGTGGCATTTTAATTTTGCAGACGCTAGGAGTTACCACCGACACTATATTTGGACACGGAGAGCATTTCCAACCAGGGACGCTAATTTTGGTCGCATAGAATACTACCAACCATGGGCGCTATATTTGGGCGCGGAGAGTTTCGAACCATGGGCGCTATGATCAGGCGCTGAGAGTATTTCAAACCATGGGCGCTAATTTTGGGCGCATAGAGTACTTCCGACCATGGGCACTATATTTGGGCGCGGAGAGTTTCAAATCGTGGGCGCTATGATCAGGCGCATAGAGTATTTACAACCAAGGGCGCTAATTTTGGGCGCTTAGAATATTTCCAACCATGGGCGCTATATTTGGGCGCGGAGAGTATTTCTAACCAAGCAAAAAATATTTCAAGGCCAAAACAAAAATTTATTAAACAAATTAGAGAAGTACTTACTTAGCTGGAGTGTGATGAGGCGTGCGTCAATAATTCAAAACAATCATGCACATAGACTCCAAGCATCCTCCTTCACTCTTTATTCTTCTTCTTTTTTCTATATTAAAGTGCACGATCAAACGTCAAACATATTATGTATCCAGATGGTGTGGGCGCCTGTCTTGTATTTGATTGAACATGAGTTCAATCTTTGAACTCCAACTTTATTTTTGAAATAAGTGGGATGCGCTGGGACAATAGACGGGCCGCCTTGCGGACATGATAAAGCGTGGGCTCGGCGCCAGCCCGCTGTTGCAATTTGTTGGGATTGGCTTCTTTCAGGCTTAGACTTCCGTGGTTGAGTGGGCTAATGAATGCCCCGCCTGTCTTCTACGTACAGAATTTTGAGAGAGAAACAAAAGGTTTTTTTTTTTCTGTGAATATTTTCGTCTGTGAAGACAGCAGAGACTGGGCGCCGTTTGCCGTTTCGAGCTCCCTTCAAAGCGCCTATTATTTTTAGGTCGACGTTGATCAAGCGGCCCGGTTAAACTCCTTTGGCTCTTCTTCCTCCTGTTGATTGGTAGGCGCCTGCCAATTAATTCCATGCGACATCAAAGGGATGCCGTGATCAAGAAGCCTGTGCGCTTCCTCCATCTGCAAACACATGAACATGCAACTCCACCGCCTTATGACGCTTTCCTCTGTGCGGCTCGGGCGCTCCCAATCCAATGAGCTAGTAACGGGAGATGCGACGATCGGTGGCCTGCGCGCCCCCTCCATCTGAATATGCTAGAACTTCCATCTGCCCCCTGACGCCATCCTCTTTCGAACTCGACGCTTGAGGAATTTGGGGTTTTATCGCTTTGGGCGCCCTTCTTGACGCCATTCTAATTCTCGACGCCCTTGCCTCAGGATATCTCTATCTCGCTTTGGGCGCCCTCTCCCCTATTTTATTTTGTGGAGGCGCATCTCGTTCACGATCAGGTATTGCCTTCATCTTAAGACTCTTCCTCTCTTGAATTTTTCCTTAGCAGTGGGGATGAAACGCTGCTCACCGGCGCCAGCTGAGTCTTGATCGAGAGGAGGACGAGGTTGACTCGAGAGGACGCCTCCTCAATTTAACGAACGCCAATAAAACCAAGACAAAAGTGGATTTTGGCTTTTCGATAAGGGTTTGGGGAGAAGAGATAAATGGCGGATTGAGTTAGATCTGGACTTTCCGAACTCTTTCCCTCACCAGACCATTCACCAAAAATCACAGGTTGACGATCTATTTTCCATTTTTCGCAGGCGCCTCATGACAAGACACAATGTTTGTTATCTGAGATCCCCTTCCTGGCGCGCCAATTGTTTCAGCCAAGAAACAAGAGAGCTCCCGATCTGTGAAAGGGCGGGATCTCCTGGCCTTCTTCTCTTCATTATGGAGCTTTTTGTCTAAGCTAGCACTTGGTTTCTAACTCTAGTTTCAGTTTCAGGCGCCCAGCTGTCGTTTTCTTTCAATTTGGATGCGAGACGCAATTATGCGCCTCGATACAACTTGGTGAGGCGGGATCGGAACTCGGTCAACGCCGGAAGGAACTTGACCAAAGGGAACAGATCCGGCACGGCGAAACCGCCCAGCGCCTGGCAAAGCCCCGAAACGATCTCCATGAGATGCCTTAATTTGCTACTTGGCCCACGGTTGTTATTTGCATAAAGCGTACCACTTTGTGAGATATAAGGCGCCTTGTAGTCTTGTGGTAGAGTGGCTTTAGTCACACAGGAGGTGGGAGGTTTGATCCCTGCTTTAGGCGCTTGCATTTTAGTTACTGAACTGCGCGCTTGGACTTTATTCTTGGTTTCGAACTTGCGCCCCAAATTTCAAAATAAAAGGAGGACCTGATGAATAACTGACCACCTTCCTTTTTGCTAGTAAGCTAGGCTTCTTAAAGCTCATGACGATGCTCACGTCCAGTGAAATTGGGCGCTTGGAGCCTCGACCGGCTGCCATGATCCAATCCTTGACATATGCAAGCGCTTACGGCCTCTCATAAACTAGACAGGGAAGCATCGAGTTGAAATTGGAGATGAGCGTCCAGCCGTTAGCTGGACTTGAAGACACTCTTGACGCTCATGACGATGCTCTTTCAAGTATAGGCGCCGCGGTGAAATGAGAATCAACATGGTGTCAAGCCAAAATACGGGATGATCACCCAGACGTCACCTGGATTTGAAGAAACTCTCGACCCTCATGACGATACTCTTTCAAGTATAGGCGCCTCAGTGAAATGAGAATCATCGTATTCTATTGGTATAGGCGCTCGACTTTACATAAAACTCGATCGACGACAAATGATTTTCACATCTCTAATGGGCGCCTCATCTCTTCAATCTTCTTCTTGTCCTTGTCTACTGTGCCTCTAACTTGGACACTTGGTGATGCTGATTAGTGTCGTAGCGCCTCTCACTTCCATTTTTTTTTTTTTAAGCGTCTCTCGTTCAAATCTAAATCGGCAATTGGACTGTATAGCGGGTCATACACTTGCATTCCTCTACCCTCCCTTGTCTTGTTCGATGTTTTTCTTCCCTTCAAAATGCAAAATAAATAAGCATAGCGCCCTTCCCTTTGATTATTTGTTCGTGTGATCATCCGCCGGCGCGCCGCCCTCTTTCCCACAACATCGGACCTTGGGCGCCTCATTTATAGTTTGGGGAACGAGCCTTCTTTGGGGAACGAGCCTTCTTTCCCACACCTCTTTCTCGTTGTAGCTCCGGCACCGCACCCGCCTCCGGCCGCTTATCGTCATGACCCACTCAATTGGGCGCTTCTCAATTTGGAAGAGCAAGAAAAAGGGAAGCAAAATTTTAGAGGTACGGACACTTTGCTGGTTCAGTTGTCTTCCGCAAAGTTCAAAAACTTTGTGTTGATGCTCAATGAGTAGGTGCCTAACACTTCTCTTGATATTGAGTGCGGATTCTTTGTAACAACAGTAGGCGCCTGCAAAACCCGACGGCCCTCGAACATTGGACCAGCATATGATGAAGTTGCTCGAATTGTTGTCGTCCACCCCTATCTGGCGCGCCAATTGGACCAGCATATGATGAAGTTGGGCCATTAAACATGGCTTGGCCCAGCCCAAACCACAACTACAACCCATCAAGTATGTATGGGCCCAAACCCACAAAGTATCTTCATGATCCTACAACTAAAGCCCACATGAAGAAGGAAAGCTTGGCCTATAAATACACTACCAAGCACTCCAAGTAAAGGATCTCTTCTTCTCCTCTTGACACTTTGGCATATCACTTCTCTCTCTATGTTGTCTCTCTCTATACATGTTCTCCAAGTTTCTCTATCACTATACTAATGTTGATCGTTGGAGTGTAGATAAAGGGGGCCACCCCCGCCCTTTCACAGATCGGGAGCTCTCTTGTTTCTTGGCTGAAACAGATGGAGAGTATATTATTGATGAATTTGCTAAATTAAAAAACCTTCTTGTACAATTGACGTTGGACTTACAGTCTTCTGAATCCTAAGCTCGGGTTGGGATTGAGACCTTCTGAAATTGCTTCGGCGAACCCATCTTTGTCCTTGAACAAGAGAACTATTTGGGAAGCTACTTTCATCCTTGTTTTTCTCTTCCTTTCCACCTCGCCGGCGAGAAGCTTGTGTTCGCTTGGAAAATATGACGGTGATCGAGAAGCCGGGAGAACTGGAACAGAGTTTTTGGGCTTTTTTCTGTGTGGGCTTGGGCTTAGTGATATCTTCGTATAGTTTAGCGGGCAAGTTTTTGGGCTTTGTGATTACTTGGTTTAGTTTAGCGCCTAAGTTCCTCAAGCGCCCACTAGCATTACTTTCACGGTGGAAGGTGCCGCCGTTAGATCTCGAATTTCACCCCACCGGAGGTTGCCGATCGGAGCCGTCTCTGCGGCGACAGAAGGACAATCGGAAGAACTAAGAGAGAGAGAGAGAGCTAGCAAGGAATCGCACGACATGCAAAAAGCGGCGCAAGCATGGTTCGGCGGAGGTCCGAGCAGCAGCAGTGGCAGCAGCTTCGGTGACGGACTGGATAAGGAGAAGCCGTCCTTGCTCGCCGACTGGAACGCCTACGCCGCAGCTCAGGACGACGCCGATGCCGATCCCGATATCGGCTTCGATATCGAATCCGCCGTCCGATCCACCAGCGACAAAGTCACCGGGACTTTCAGCGTGTGAGAATCCTTTTCTCTCGCTGGCGATTGTTCTTTTCATTTGCTCTAGGTTTTTTGCTCTGACCACTACTCCGTTTTTGATTCGTTATCGAAATTCAACCCTCTCTTAGCCTATGCTTGGATAGATAGCTTAGAGGAAGTTTTCACTTAAGCGAACTATTTTCCGGATCATCTGAGTGTGACGTCTCGATGCTCCTTGTGTTCGTTCTATTTTGCTTCAGCTCGTGATATAGAAGCCATGAAATTTGGGCCTGTCACTAACTTCATTGCTCTTGACGGTGTACTAGACCCCCAGTGTTGTAGAAAACTTGGCTACCACTCCATTTCATTTTAGTTGCAGTGCCCTTTCAGAATTCTCACTTTATGGCTCAATTTTGAACTATGAATTCCCATCTGGGTTGGTTCTAGTTCAGAACTAGGATTTCTGCATCCTTTCTTCATGCTGCTAATTGGATACAGGGCTACTAGTTTTAAAGAACACTTGGTGTTGCTATCTCATGCGCAGTCTTGAAAAAAGGTGATAGATTTCATGTTAGTTAAAGTGGTTTCAGCATATTATAGACACAGTATTTTCAGCTTGAAATAGGGTGCCATGATTTCTGGATTTCATTTTGTTGCTGCATACTAGTAGTATGCGGCAATTGATATTCGTCCTAACTCGTGTTTGTTTTTCAGGGTATCGAAAGGAGTGAGGGATCTGCCGGGAAGTTTGAAGTCATCCACTAGCAATGTCCCTTCTGGGAAGTCTTTCATGTACTTTGGCGTACTCCTTGCCTCTGGAGTGTTCTTCGTCTTTCTAGCATTCACAATGTTCCTCCCCGTGATGGTGTTGGTTCCCCAGAAATTTGCAATCTGCTTCACCATCGGCTGTGCTTTCATAGTTGGTTCGTTTTTCGCTCTCAGAGGCCCCAAGGAGCAGCTTCTACATATGTTCTCCAAGGAGGTACTTTTCACTAGTTAATTCTCCTATGGAGCAATCAAATAATTCTAAATGACGAGTCTTACTGACGTTTTGCTTCGTTATCTCGTCAACAGAGGCTTCCCTTGACTTTGGGATTCATCGGCACAATGGTTGGAACAGTCTATGTATCCATGGTGCTCCACAGTTACGTTCTTTCAGTCGTCTTCTCAGTTCTACAGGTACCCTTTAACCCGATCCTCTTCCACTTTGATTTTGCGCCATTGATTGTAAAGCTTCCTCCATGGATGCCGGACGTATACAGCTCTCACACATTCTCCCCCTGCGCTTCTGTCAGGTTATCGCGCTATCATACTACGTCATTTCTTACTTCCCTGGAGGATCTATAGGAATGAAGTTCATTTCTTCAACTCTTACATCTTCTGTAATGAGATGTTTTGGAAGGTAATGCTCCATTTGGTTTTGCCTTTTTTGTGCAAGGCTTCTGAATTCGTAACATTTAACAGAACGCTGATGTTGTAAGGAATCCAATCATTCTAAGAGCAATGTGATATTGAGCTTGTGCTACTTCTTCTATACATAGCTTTCCTGTCCCGAAACAACTAGCTAGGATAAAACAGAAAATTCACTTTCAAGTAATCGAATCTGCAGCCAAAACACTACGAAACAGTGTGAAAGGAAGGCACCTATCCCCATTCCTATCTCCTAAATGCTGCTGCTATAACATAGCTAAGTAGAACCGAGTCTCCTAAATGCTGCTCCTATAAGATAGCTGCGTAGAACTGAAATGAACCGTAGGCTGCTGCTATAAGATTGCTTAATAGATCTGGGCAGTGGTCATTGGTTCATACAGAATGTTGACTGCTTATGCTCTTGATCCCGTCTTTAGTTTTGGGTACATTGCTACACGTCTCTGGACCATTCTTCATCTCGTTCTCGCTACTTCCCTCTTGGTTGTGGGATGCCATCGAACTTGAGCTAATGCTACTCCCATCAGTGCTCGTTACTCCTATCTGCTTTCCGGGAGGCCCAACCTGAATTGCTTCGATCGACAACACTTTCACCAGGTTCTTGAAACGCCGCCTGAAAGTTGGAATGCGTGACATCGAAGCTACAATCCCTTGTAGTCTGCATGTAAAATGACAGAACCAAGCATGTTAGGATCCAAACTCACTAGAGTTCTTGCCTGTGGAGTAGGGCTGGTGAACGGGTATATGGAACTTTGCCCCCTCTCCTTGATGAGGTAAAGAACATACCTTCTGATTAGGGCTTGTAACTGAGCTCTTCTGACATGGTCGCCACTCGGAAACCCTTCTTCGTCCCAGTCTTCAGGTCTCTCATTCTTATTCACCATTACCAGCTTCCTCAAGCTCATCTCCTCATTGTCATTCAGCTGAAGCTTTCTAAGTTGCTCTTTCATGATCAACAATGGTTCTATGAACCAATCGAAAACTTTGTCCCTTGGCCCGTTAGCTGCCGTCAACTCCACATCATCAGCTGCAATATGTGCAATTAGTATAATCATCTCAATAACTACTTACCACATTCACGTTAAACCGACAAGGATGGCTTATAACAAAACACATACAGATCACCAACCCAGATGAATCTTGCTTTGCTGAGGTTAAAAGGCACTGTAATATGGTCCAAGCTGGCAGTTTGATCCCTAACTTCTTGCAATTACCCTTCACAAGGCACTCTTTAATGTCCTTGGTATCTATCAACCCTTCGCGGAGGAGTATTTTTCCGTTCACTTCACATGATTTGAATAACCAGTCCCATATCTGTCGACATACTTATACATCAAGTCAACAACTGTACTGGAATTTGTAGCAAGATCTAGGTTGCATAGAACCAACCATACCTGTACCGGCTTAAATTCCTGAATGGCCCGTTTCAGCGATCTTGTCCTCTCCGGTACAAGTCTTGCGTTGAGCGAGTTTTGCCTTCTCTTGTTCATGCTCCCCTCATTATCACCTAGTTTAGGACTCTGGTTCTTCCGATACTTGGGCCTGGCTGTCCATGAATCCTCAAAGTTAAAACTGTTTGATTCAATTATTTGGCACCTAATTGTACCCTCTAGTAGATCAAATAATGAACTTATCAATCAAATACACCTTTACCTGGGTAGACAGGAACCTTCGCTCAAGTAGAGCAGATCATTGACATACTCGTCGAACAATGAAACCACTGCAATAATATAGGCAAGTCCTGACTGGAATGAATCTTCCTGGAAATTATGGATCTTGGTTTTAGATAAAACACCAAACGAACTTCAAATCGAAACCCTATCAAAAGTTCCACAGCAGTTAAAACTCGAACACATGCGCGCCGATATTTCCAAAAAGGTGTTCTGATTCAAACCTGATGGACAACAACTCCACTGTACAATCCCAAGAAGAAGCTGGACACTACAGCTGCTACAACCGACGCCACGACAGCTAAAGGCCACAAAAGAATCGCAAGACCCGCAAATGGAACACACACAGTCTCCAGGAACGGCCCTTCTCTACCGATCAGGTCTTCCAGCAGCCGCTTCCATCCTTGCAAAAGCATGTAGGGGCTTTTCCACAGGGCGAGAGCAGTGATCAGAAGCATATCTACCGGGACACCGATGAGGGTGACCAAGAAACTACTCGGCAGTCTCATCAACCTAGTATAAGACATAGAAAGCAAGAACATATCCCGTCTCTCCATAAATCAACTCCCTTCTTTCTTTCGGAAAATTACAAGTTCATGAAAGGGTTCTTACTTGACATCGATAGGCTGTTCATCGGGAGGCACTTTCTCGCTCAGTTCATCCATATAAGAGAAGTAGGAATGGAAGCAAAAGTCCGTAAAATCCCTAACGACAGTGCAGCTGTATCTGACCGTCGAGGCACAACCGTCCTGCGTTTTTTTTTTACAGGCATTTTTATGCAGAGCAACGTCAGAGCTACCACAAATCCACGAAACTCTCTGTTCATCGATGAAGTCAGAGTGAGAAAACAACTCACAACGAAACAATGGTGGCACTTCTGCTTGACATTCTCCCCAACGGCTTCGAAAGTAGCGAGCAAAGGCGCGAAAAACCCGTACCCTATCCCACCCAGGAGGCTCCCAACAATACCAACTGGAGGCCACAGCACCAACGGCACTGGTAAAAGCAGCATCGCCACAATCTTCAAAACCAAGCCAAGCCTCTTCGTCCTACAAAAAAATTCAACATCGCAAAGTTCATTCTAAAGAAAAATTGCAAAGAACCCTACTCTCCGAAGTTGCCTAACAAAACCCCGAAAAAAACAGAGTACCTTGCTAGACAATAGTAAGTCCATAGGAAATGAGCAATCCAGAGTCCCAATATCACAGCAGTGTTCCCAATTAGTATGATCGCCGCCGAAATGGGACCGATCACTGCAGCTGTTCATAGAAAAAGGAAAGAACTTTTGTAAAACCTGAGAAGAAAACCCAGAACAGAAAGGAAAAACCTTTCAGTTGTGAAATACCCATTTCAGAATTAGCATAAAAACGACTGACTGTACCTTTGGCGAGGCCGAGGATGAAGAGCAGGAAGAAGAAAGGCAAGAAGGAGAGGAAGCTCCATAACTTGGAGAGAAACCCTACTGGAACGTTCATGGCTGCACCCTGGTAAAAAAATGGAAACTGTAAAAATTTGGTGGACAGGCGGAGAAACGGGAAGGGAAAGGAAAGGAGGAGGTTACTGTGAAGGGGAAGTAGAGGGACACGTGGCTGGGGGGCGGTGGCACCAAGGATACGCGTGGCATCCGGGAAAGGCGTGAGAGGCACTAAATCGTGAAAAGGACAAAAGGAGCCTGCTTTTTTGTTGTTGTAGTTTTGGGGTCGGGAGAGAGTGACACACCAAAACCACCGGTCGTCACGTTTTTTGGCGGGAACTCAACCAACCTCCACTCCTGTGAAATGCTTTTTGTTTTGGGCTGTGAAGAATGGATTTGGGCCGTGATGTTGGGCTTTTGTGATATTTGATACACTCTCGGGAGTGAGCAAGTTTTTGTTTTTAGGATTGAATGTTAGATAAAGCCTATCCTATAGTTTGATCGAAAAAATTGTTTGTTGGAGTCCAATTTGGTATAGCAATTTATCGTTATAAAATGATTGTAATGTGGTTAAATCATGATTTAAATACAAAATACTACTAACATATTACAATTTTCGTTACGAGTTTACAATCCTAGTATGATTGAGTCGAGAAAAGCTGTTATTCGATTATGAGATAAGGGTTTCACTTTGCTAGAATATCTACGTCTAACGGTTTACTTTAGTTTATGTGGTCGTGTGTAGAGTTAGAGTCTAAAGTCTTAAATTTCAAACGTACTAAACATTCCAATTCTCCGAATGGATTGTTAAATGGATTTTAATTGTGTATTGCTTGGTAATTGCAATTGTTAACATTCACAATATATATATATATATATATATATATATATATATATATATATATATATATGGTGGCGTATTCGGTGCACCCATTTTTTTGGGTGCACTCAATGCACCCGCCTCATAATTGCCATTCTAATCATGCGATTCATGTCAAAAGGGTATCAATTGTTGCTTATGATATTATGAACAAGAAGCACATGAATTTGAAAAAAATTCATTCAAAATTTACTTTAATTTGAAGGATTTAGGATTTAGGGATTTAGGGTTAGGGTTTAGGTTTACAATTTGGGATTTTGGATTAGGATTCAAAATTGAAGGTTAAGGGGTTAGGGTAATTGATTGATTTGTTATGATTCTATGTCATATCATCATATTAGACTGAGAGTACTAATTAAAGTTCAAAATTTGATGTAATATGGACACTTTTAAAGTGGGTGCACTGAGTGCACCCAAAAAAGTGAGTGCGCCGAAGTAGCCACCATATATATATATATATATATATATAGCAAAGGCTAGCGTACGCCCGAGCGTATCCTAGCCTACCGTACGCCCGTTGAATTTTGCTATTTAGACAATGAATTAACCAGAGTTTGGGGCATGATACTATACCCTAACCCCTAATGGGTGAACCCCAGTCCACAATTCACTAACCCAAAGCATAATATTCGTTTAATCTTGAAATGAAAATCAACGTTTCTGATTCGTTGAAATTATTGTTGATCTACTTTTTAAGATTAAACGAATATCATGATTTGGGTTACAAAATTAGGGACTGGGGTTTATCTATTAGTGGTTAGGGTATAGTATCATGCCCAAAACTCCTGTTAATTCATGGTCTAAATAACAAAACTTAAACGGGCGTACGGTAATCTAACCTACGCCCAGGCGTACGCTAGCCTGAACTATATATATATATTTTTTTTAACAAATGACATGTTTACCTAGAACCAACTCATGAACAAGTTGTTCGACTCATCACTGATAGTTGAATAACCTGATCAAACCAGATTGATGGCCGGTTGTAACATTTACTGATCAGACTTCGCGATTCGGTCAAACTATGATAATTGGGGGTTTAATGGTTTATTGATTTGTGTAGTCACTTTTACCTCAAGAGGCTAGTCAATGCCACTACAATATTGGTCGATACTTTGATAGTAGGCCAAAAAATATTGATACTTTGTAATAAATTGTTTGGGTCGAATGCCGTTTGATATACTACTGTATGTCTTAAGTGTAGTTTAGGGGGAAAATGATATGCGATGTCTTGGAAAATCGATATCTTACACAATCTAGTTATGAAGTAGTCTAAAAGAGTGAATTTTTAACAAAGGCTACTACTTTTTAGCCTTTAGCAAAGATTGTAAATCATATCGGAAGTTGTAGCGGAAAAAAATCAACAAAAAGACATTTTAAATTAGTATCGTGATTTAATCAACACTAAGATATTTCGAATAAACCATTTCGTACGGTTAAATAACGCCTAATTGCCTACCAATTTAGCATTGATAAGATATGGGTAAATTGCAAGGTTGGTCACTGAAAGTGTCAAAATATTCACGTTTGGTCACTAAAAGAATTTTATTCCATTCATGGTCACTGAAAGTGCTTAACATTTCACGATTTGTAACTCTCCGTTAATCTCCATCTGTCTCTCCGTTAACAAAGTCCGTTATCTGCTGACGTGGCTAACACTTTTGCCCAATCAGCTTAATTTAACAAAAAAAAAAGAGACCCGACCCGCTATGTCAGATTAGCCTAACCCAACCCATAACACGGTCAGACCTAAGAACAAACATATCCAATTAAAATTGAGAGACCATCTATTTCAATCCATCTTCCTCCTCCCCGAATTCTTCCTCTTCCCTTCTCTGCTAATTTCTTTCGATACTAGGGAGTTGAGGAGCAATCTCATTCTCAATCCCACCGAAAATGGCAGCCACTGGCGTGTTCATTTGCTATTGCAGGGATCTGAGGAACGGGTTCTCGGATCACCTGTGCGCGGACTTACCGGAATCGGGACAAACGTTGGTGAAGGGCGGCGGAAATCTGCCCAAAGTGGTGAACTTGAGGGAGGCAATCCAGAGTGCGATTGAGGATTCAAACTTCTCCGTTGCGATCCTCAGCTGCAAATTCGCTTCCTCAGAGTCCCACCTCGATGAGCTTTTTCTTTGGTTGCAGATTGAACAACCAAGATTCAATCTCCTCGGTGGCAGCGAGGCTCTACTTCTGACTAAATCAAGGAGGATGACTTTGAGAGCTCGTCGACTTCGACCTCTCCATCGAGCTCCCTCCGCAAACTCATTGTAAATCCTAAGCACAGAAGCTCCCCACGGCGAGGTCCTACTCCACAATCTAAGCAACCGTCGTCGGGTCTCCGTAGAGGCGGACCGTCTGAATTCGGGAAGGATGGGTTAGATAGAGAGCATGGTGGGAGAGTATGATTCTGATTCCCATATTGGCTAGGGATTTGATGATGATCGTGTCGGCTCTGTAGAGGCAAACTGTCTGAATCCGCAATGGCTATAGAAAGCCAGTGGAAGAAGATGAAGAGACGTGTCAATAGTGGAAGAAGAGTTTAGGTTAGGTTAGGTTGGGTCAGATTGGGTTGGGTTTTATGACGTGGCTGGTCGGGTTTTGGATTTTTGTGGGTTAGAATTGGGTGACTAGACTTTTCTGTTAGCCACATCAGCAGATAACAGACTCTATTAACGGCAATGAACGAAGACTAACGGAGAGTGACCAATCGTGAAACGTTAAGCACTTCTAATGACTATGAATGGAATAAAATTCTTTAAGTGACCAAACGTGAATACTTTAGCACTTTCAGGGAACGCGTTAGGATGATTACTCAAAATTGAGTAATCACCGTGGCTACTTAAATCTAGACCCTTAATTATCTATATTTTACTCTAATTTTAAATTGACGGTGAAGATTAGATTAAGGGTAATTTTGAGAATAAAAAAAATATCACACCTGATTTCTATCCTTTAAAAAATTAATTCTATATATTATACCTAAACCTACTCCAACCCTATTTTATATCGCCGTCAACACCTATCCTGCGGCCCTCCCACTGCCGGCAGCCGCCCACCCTCCGGCGACCCTCGCCCACCTTTGCCGTCTCTCTCTCTCTCTCTCTCTCTCACAGATGGCGGTGGAGGTGTTAGATGGTGATGCCAGCCTAGGCCAGCCTTCCAAGTCATCTCCCGGTTCCAGCAATACCTCCAGATCAACACCGCCCAGCCCACTCCCGACTACCACCTCGCCGCCGAGTTCCTCATCTCTCAAGCCGATTCCATCTCCCTCCCATCCCGCTCCATCGAATTCGTCCATGGCAAACCCTTGGTATATTTTTTTTGTATTGCTTTGTTTTGGTATTGATTTTGTCGCATTGGTATTATTTTTGTCGTAATGGTATTATTTTTATCATATTGGTATTGATTTTGTTGCAATGGTATTATTATTGTCGCAATGGTATTGATTTTGTCGCATTGGTAGTGATTAAATCTGCAATGGTATTGATGTTTTGTGAAATGGTAGTGGTTTTCTTTCTTGAATGGTATTGATGTTTTGTGAAATGGTAGTGTTTTTATTTCTTGAATGGTAGTTTTCGTGTAATGGTATAAATTTATTTATGCAATGGTAGTTTTCGTGTAATGGTATAGATTTATTTCTGCAATGGTATTGATATTTTTCAAAGTGGTAGTGTTTGTCTAATGGATTGGTACTAATTTCGTTTTTTTTTTTTTTGCAGAAAGATTGAGAAAAATATGGAAAGGAAATCTCGTTGGAGATTACGGAAGTGAGAGAAAGAGAGAATTTTAACTAATGGATTTTTGTAACTACCTTAAATGTAATTTATTAAAAAATTAATTAATATAATTTATTTTTCCATACCCAATTTACCCTTAGTAACCACGGTGATTACTACAAAGTAGTAATCACCGTGACCTGTCCCCACTTTCAGTGACCAATCTTGCAATTTACCCAATAAGATATTTTTTTGGTCAAACCGCAGTATAATTTTTAAATCCTTAATTTTTACAAATGGCCGAGAGAGAAGTAAAATAAATTTGTATAGTAGTGTGACTAGTGAGTCTATTGGATTAGCAGATGTAACCCAAGTAGTCTTGGTTCATAACGATGGAGAAAGAGAGGGAGGGAGGGAGGGGACTTCCATTTCTGACAAAGCTCCTCGTTTGCATCAAACCGTAACCGTCCATCCCAAGAATTCATTGATATTTCATGTGTGTTGACAGATTCCACAGGCCGACACCCACACTGCTTATAATTAATGTCTTCAAAACCTTCTTTTTTTCCCAAATTTCAAATACTAATGCAGTAAAATCACAATGAACCAGAAGTTACGTATCGTTGTGTTTGCTTAACCCGTAAAACATACGCTTATATGAATCACATCGATCTATGGTACGATCTCACAAACACTAAGGGGTCGTTTGGATGTGGAAATTTTAAAACGTTGAAATTTGTTTGAATTTCCATGTTGTACAAAACCAAGGAATTGACTTGTGGAAATTGAAAAAAAATTCACGTTTGGATAGGGTTTAGTTTTGTGGAAATAGATGGTGTGGAATTTGGAAAAAGAAGTAAGAAAACGTGGTAATGTGAAATTACTAGGGGGGAGATGTAGTATTCTCAATTACCATGAATGTGGTAATTGAAGCCAATTTCCATGGTCCAATTTCCATACCATTTTTGCTCTTCCAAACATGGGTTTTTAACCCAATTACTGCATTATGCGGTAATCGGGTCCAATTACGGCATAACATTTCCACATCCAAACCACCCTCTTAAAATTAGGTTGTAATGTATTTAATATTTAGTGATTTAGTCCAAGCATCCATCCATCCAATGTTATGACAGTATCAGTTACGAAATCATTTTGGTATAATGGACCCAATTCAGTACATACAGTCAATGAAGGTAAACCACATTTGTCATTAATTAGTTCGACACGTGTCCTTACAAAATCGGAAGCTTCCAAAAAGTGCTTCTCTACCTGAAACTCAAATCTCATCCCACAATCATAAACAACCTTCCTTCTTCTTCTCTCTTCCTTCTTTCCTTCCTTCAAAGTTGGGCCTAAAGGAATTCCATCGAATGCTCAAAATTAAGAAATGGAGGTTGAAGAAGCTGGAACAAGGCATCAACAATCATCATCATCCTCAACTACTACACTCGTAATTCTCACAGCGGCTTTCCTCATCGCTTCCGTCTTCTTCTTCAACAACAACAACAACAACAGCATCATCCATGGCTTCTCTCCACCTTCAAGCTTTCTAACATGGAGCAGCAACCAAGCTGCACCCAATCTCCCAAACGTAAGCAAGGGGTTTTTTCATCACACTGATCCTTTAATTTCCCCTTCTCCCTCCCTTTCTGTTTTGCATGATCAAGAAATCAACCCCCTTTCTCGGTGTAGCTTCTTGAAGGTGATCAATCTTTGGTTTCATTTTTTTTTGTTTTGTCCCTTGGACTCAAATGAATTCTTCAGGGGAGCCGCCATAGTAGCAGTCTTTTGGAGAAAGCTTGTGCAGTGACAAGGGATCCGAAGCTGGAGAAAGTAGAAGCGAGTCTAGCCATGGCCAGAGCTCTGATCAAAGAAGCTGCTGCCACGTTGAACTGCACTGCATCGTCAGCTCTACATCAAGACTCGGACTATGTTCCATACGGCGACGTTTACAGGAACCCTTGTGCGTTTCACCGGTAATAGTCCAAACCTCTGCCTCCAGTAATTAGAATAATCTACTCTTTCCTTGTCTGAAAGCAAACAAAAAAAAAAAAAAAAAAGAAGAAGAGCAAATTGAAACTGTACGTAACTTATTATCTTTAATTAGCCTAGAGATCAACAAAACAAGAAAATGTGAAAGCTCCATTAATGCGGCATTGGGTGTTCCGAGAAGAGAATTGAGGATTGGATTAATTAGTTAGTATTTTGTAGAGTTAAATAATTTATTAATTGTCTATGTGGTATTTCATTGTTTTATATATGGTACTTAAAATATTATGTTTGGTTGAATAATTTACCTATGCTGTTTTACATCTGATATTTGCCAACAACTAATTATGTGTAAAACGCATTATTTCCAAATAAGACTATGTAGGAGTTATTTTAAATAATTGATTTTGAGTATAAATAATTCACAACCCAAATAATTTGTTCCAGTAAAATATTTTCAAACAAGTTATTTAGACCAAAAGAACTCACCTACAAATTTCATTCAAACAAACCCTAACCCAATACAATAGGATAATTTGAGTTCTTAGGCATCAACAGATCCTGGTAGTATTTTTTATTTTATTATTATTATCTTCTTTAAGCTGTAAATCGAAGAAACCAATTAATAGAATGGAGAGGCCTTTCCTCCTGTCGGCTATGTCGGTAGCTATAATTTAATTTCCCCCACTTTGATGCATTCTCGTTTCTATACAAGTCAATTGTACATTCTGAACTTAATTACGAGGCAGTTGCTTATAGAGAAAGGATCGTTGCTGGACTTGCATGTGTGATCACAACTATCAACACCAAGCATTGATTTATGATATGATCAAATGAGGTTTGAATTTGATAACTTTGAGATTATCAACATCGTACGTATGAATTGATTCTTGATTTGACATAAAAAAGTTGATTTGATATAAAGTTTTTTTTAATGAACAGTTCTCAATTTTATCTGGTAGTCAAAGATATTTTGTTCGCTATATAACAAACACCAAATCGTCGACACAAGTGTTACGGTCATTCTTTAAATTTAGCAAAAATGTTTTGACCCTCAAATGTTAGTATTTGATATTTGAACATTATACCCCGAAATTAGTAAAGACAAGTGTTTGCTATCCGTGTGCCAATTCATTTTAAGTCAAATTTGTACTAAAAGTTATAGTGAGTAGTGACCACTAAGCATCTCAATCTCATAACACCTTAATCCCTCATAAAGTTTGAAGCTAATCTCTAGTTTCACTAGTTGCAACTACAAGCACTGAAATAGTAGTTTTCATTTCGAGATATATCTCTAATTTCACTAGGCAGACAAAATATATTGTTGTACATTTGCTTACACAATATGGAAACACATGCTTGTTTATAAATACGTACCTTGTGTTAGTAAGATATTCTATTAATTTAGTGATACATATAAGTGCTCATTGTATTGTATTGTTTTTTTTTTTTTTTTTTGCACTTGTACATTGAGGGTCGTATAGGATTTGTGATCGACTAATAAATACCCTAATCACCTGAGAATTTCGTTTTCACCTTGTCATTTGTTACTTCATTTTTATTTTCTCCTTATTTTCTTCTGATCTGTCTGTCTTTGTCTTGTGGCCGGCCATGATCATTCAGAAGCTACTTACTAATGGAGAAAATGTTCAAGATCTTCGTCTACCAAGAAGGCGACCCGCCATTGTTCCACGACGGGCCCTGCAAGAGCATCTACTCCATGGAAGGCCTGTTCCTCAGCTTCATCGAAACCGATCACACCAATTTCACAACCAACGATCCCGACGAAGCCCACGTATACTTCCTCCCCTTCAGCGTCGTCAAGATCATCGAGCACCTCTTCCATCCAGTCGTTCGAGACAAAGCCGTCCTCGAGCGCACCGTAGTCGACTACGTCCGCATCATATCCGATAAATACCCCTTTTGGAACAGGAGCCTCGGGGCGGACCATTTCATGATCTCCTGCCACGATTGGGTAATGTAACGACACATCGATCACTGTTCATTAACGGATTTTGTACTTTCAGCAAAAAAAAAAAAAATTCTGAATCAGTACTCTGTGTTCAATTTTTTCAGGGGCCACGAGCGACTTGGTATGAAAAGAAACTGTACTACAACTCCATCAGGGTACTCTGCAACGCCAACACGTCGGAACACTTCAACCCGAAAAAAGACGCCTCCTTTCCAGAAATCAACCTGGTGTCAGGGGAAATTCCTGACAGTACTGTCACGTCATCAGGATCTGAGAATCGGACGAATCTCGCGTTCTTCGCTGGCAGGATGCACGGCAAGATCAGGCCGCTGCTCTTCAGGCACTGGAAGGAGAAGGATCCCGACGTCCTGGTGTACGAGACGCTTCCTGAGGGTGTTTCGTACCAGGAGATGATGAGGAAGAGCAGGTTCTGTTTGTGTCCGAGCGGGCACGAAGTTGCGAGCCCCAGGATTCCTGAGGCGATCTACGCTGGTTGTGTTCCTGTCTTGATTTCGAGGAACTACGTGGCTCCTTTCAGCGATGTTCTGAATTGGGATGCTTTTTCGGTTCAGGTTCCGGTGGAGGGGATCGAGGACCTGAAGGAGATCCTGATGGGGATTCCTGAAGGGAGGTATTTGGAATTGGTGAGGAATGTGGAGCAGGTGAGGAGGCATTTTGAGGTGAATGATCCTCCCAGGAGATTTGATGTGTTTCATATGATTCTGCATTCTGTCTGGTTGAGAAGGCTGAATTTCAGAATCCCCAATTGAAGAGAGGGAAACAAGATGCAAATTATATCTTACTGACAGAGTGTAGTTGAACAGCTTATTACAGGATGAAACTTACAAATAGAAAGCCATCACATTATTTATTTCCTTGGAGTAGGGTCAGCACTTCAAGTCAAACCTAAGATTTGCTCTGGATTGAGTCAACAACTTTTTATATAGCTTAATTGGTGTATCACACGTGGTCAACAGGTTTTGTCAAAAACAAAAACACCTGGTCAACCGAGCAGTAGATGGTAGTCGGTCCAATCTAACAGATCTTGGGCTCTTACTCATACGGGTTATACTAATGAGCCTAAATTGGGCCCATTAATATTCGTGGCTAATCATGGACTCAAACAGATGCTCTACAGAGCCCGTTCCGCGACTCATGCTATGACTATTAGCTTTCTGAAGGTAGAGGGGTGAACAAAACAACTTGCAAATTGATCCATTCGCGTCCATTGCACGAGTGAACTTGTCTGTCAAAATATTATAATGCATATGGAACGACATTGGGTTGGAGTATGAAACAATATTGTCTGTCAATACTAAATCATTACGTTATAATGATCCGCACGGTCTCAACAATTCAATTAATGATCGATAGAGTATTAAGACGTAACTAACTCATAAAATAAAGTTTAAATTGATCCGCAAACATTCACTTCATAATACGGTTCGTTAGTATTCAAACACAACACACCTCAACCCTGATATCAGATAATAAAAAACCAGTTCCTCGTAATATTATTCATTTACCATTAAAACCTCAAACTTCTAGCGACTAGCCAGAGACATGGCAGGAGATACCTCCAAACAGGGGCGGACCTATGTTGCGTAGGGGTGTCGTCTGACACCCCCTTCGCCCTTTGTGAATAACCTATATTTTTTTGGTACAAAAAATTTCATTACGAGATTTTCGACACCGCTTTAATAATTATAATCGATACTCGTTTATTAGACGACATCCCTCTTCAACAATCCTAGATCCGCCACTGCCTCCAAAGAAGGAAATGGCGGGAGGAGAGACTACTATAGGTTTCTGAGGGAAAAAACGTGGGGAATTGAATTGTTTTGATCATTCCGAGGAAACCATTAATTGACGAGTGCTGGCTATCTGCTGGCAAATGCATGCAAATTGAGTTAATAAATTAACCCTGATGAGAGAGGTCGCCGGCGGGAGTAACACGTGCCTTTGACGGAATCCCGGCCGACACAGGTTCAATTTCCGAGGTTAACCTAGGCGCTGGATATTTATTGGTTTCAGGGTCTCGAGAAGCTTAGCTTGCCTCTAAACGGCAAAAGTTTCTGTGCGAAACGCAAATACAGAAAGATCGTTCCCCGGCCTCTGTGCTGAATGTGGGAACGAACGTCGAGTACATTTGGGGAAAGACAAAACAGAAAAGAAGGATCGATCTGACTGCACGTAATTCCAGTATCCTTTCAGCTGGACTGGTGCCGTTTCTTCAGCTGAATGGATTCATGAAGACTTTTGCTAATGGCGGGGGGAAAAAGGCATTGAAATTAAAGATGCTGTCATGGCGTTGATTTTGTTTGACTGAAGGGTCTGTCTCAATTCCATTTCTTATTTTATATCTACAACATGGTATACTAAAGAAAAACAAGTTGTGTTGTAAAAGTTGTTATTTGCCGTGTTTGTTTGCCGCTTCTTTACGGTTTTGACTTTTGAGGAGAGTATAATAGTGCTTTAAAAAAAAATAGGAGAAAGATCTGTGTTAATCGGTTTGACTATGATCAATGAGTTAATCATTTGTTGATTCATCTACATTTTTTTTCTCAAAAATCAATGTTCGGAAAATCTCTCAATGAAGTTATCAATAATAGAATAATAGATAGAAGAGCCTTTTTTTAAGAAAGAAGGAAGAGAAGGAGAAAACGAGTGTAAAGAAGAAATAACGTCTTTCTCATTTGTTGAAATGTTTATGTTTGTCAATCTATCTTTCTGAGGTTCAGAGGTACGTAAAGAGTCTTATAGAATCACACCACGAACCAAAAGATCAATGGATGGAGTGTTTACGCCCCAATCTGAAATTTTCGAGCTCCAAAACGATTCATGTATGAATTGATCAGTTTAGTTCGGATTTTCGTAATCCTAATGCAATTAATGTTACAACCTAACACTAAAGAAATTATTTGAACCAATTATCCTCGCTCACTCGTCTTCCTCAGAACCAACACATAAAATGTAACGAACCTTATACAATGAAAGGGAGTGCCTTAATCTCTTCCTAGTTCATAGGATTAGCCTAAACCTTATTAGGTCAGGGCTACCCACACAAACTCCAACTCTTTCCAATGTGTGGTGTTAATGATTAAGCATTAAACTTATTGATCTCTTAATTAGTAAGACACTAACTAAACAGTTCATCCTATTCCTAGCTAGGGTCAGGATTACTGATTAAATACCAGCTGAAAGATACCGTACCACTGAAATTAATAGCTAGAACGAGGAAAAAGGCATGCTTTTGATTAACCAGTAGCAAGTCGTGAGGAGATCGAGGACAGCTATAGGGAGCCATGGTGCATATGGTATCTTTTCTACACAAGGATCAATCACTTTATAATAAGTAAAAAAAATTGTGAAAAGTAGCAACAGAAGACTTGAACTTAAAGCAAGCACTTGCATGCCAGCCATGTCAAATCCTTCCATCCCAATCCATATAGGATTCTGTCCCTGCAGCCTCCTTCAATCCACAGAAAGGAATAACCAGAAAACCAAGCAATGAATTATCCCCTCAACTTCCCCACCTCATAGAAATGTATTAATCTGGTGTTACTATTTACTAACATCAATTCGCTCTTTCTTGAAATTCTCTGGATTATTTGGTTTTGGTGACAATTAAATCATTATATTATGATCAATATGTATAATACGTACTACACATGTGGTTAGAAAAATTGGTGTATTTTACTAGTTTATCTTGTTTGATTTTTGTGATAGTTATCGTAACACTTGCATGCAGTTATATTATCATAAATAAACCAAACGACCCCTTGGCCCTTACCCATTATGATTAAAAATTAATTAGAAATGTGGGATAACATGATACTCAACTTTGAATTTCAACTACCGTCTGTAGCAGCGTATATATCGTTCAATGAATGATTGTTCATTGTAGTTAGATTTTTTTTTTTTTGCTTAAGAGGTTTATATGAGCATTTGAAAAAAATAAATTAACATTTTTTTGTTACTTGCCGTGAGAATGAATCAACAATGTAAGACCAAAAATGATCTAGCGAAAATAGATAAGAGTAGAAAGCAGCAAACTACTCAACCCTTCCTATGAAGAACAAAATTGAGTAACCAACTTGTTAGTTTTTTTTTTACATGACATAAAAGAGAACTTTGTAACCAACTTGTTAGTCACCCTAAAAAGTAATACCCTTTCATGCAACCAATGCCCTAATATAAATACTCTATCCTTAGCTAGCACTTCACAATAGAAACAATTTAACTCTCACACTAAAATGAAGCTCCCAATTGGGTTGAGTGTCACAATTCCCCTACTCCTTGTTGCAACCATTGCTTTCTTCACACTCTCTCCACCATGCCTCTCCTCCTCCTCCTGCTCCGCTCTCTCCTCCTCCGTCGCCGCCTCCCCCTCCACCTGGAAACTCTCCCTCTTCCGACTACACCCTCCCCACCGTTCCGCCGCAGCTCTGCTAACCGCAGTCGCCGCGGCAGAACAACAACAACAAGACCTCCCAGTCAAAGAAAGCTCTTTTTTCGTCAACAAAACCCCAGTACCTTTAGTCAAACCAACCGCGACCAAACTGGATCGAATGGAATCGAACCTCGCCCGAGCCAGAACCGCTATCCGGGAAGCCTCCCGCCTCCGCCGGCGGGGAACCCCACCTGACACCAACCTAACCTCCTCTTCCTACGTCGACGAATACACTCCACGTGGCGCCATCTACCGCAACGCCGACGCCTTCCGGGCGAGCTACACGGAGATGGAGAGGCTGTTCAGGGTGTACGTGTACAAGGAAGGGGAGCCGCCGATTTTCCACGACGGACCTTGCCGGAGTATCTACTCGTCGGAGGGGAGGTTTATTCACGAGATGGAGAAGGGGAAAGGGAAGAATATGTACGTGACGGAGGATCCCGACGAGGCGATGGTGTATTTCTTGCCGTTTAGTGTGGTGAGGATGGTTCAGTATTTGTACGAGCCTGGTGCTCGCGAGACCGACGGGATTGGACGTGCCGTTTTGGACTATATCGGCGTCGTTTCGGGGAAGTACCCGTTTTGGAACCGGAGCCTCGGCGCCGATCACTTCATGCTCTCTTGCCATGATTGGGTATGAACATTAACAATTTTTTTTATGTTGCATTTCCATAGTACCGTAATTTGGAGAATACTTTCAACTTAGTTAATTTGTATGAATTTAGACCGTTAAAATATATGAATCTTTTACATTGCTTTGAAGCAAAGTTAGTAAAATACAATATGCTCAAGTCATAAAATTTATAAAATTAATTATTTTAATTGGGGCTCTACTTGTTGATTTGCACAAGGATTATTGTGTTACCGATGATTATTTTATTCCACGAGAAAACATAAATTAATATATAAATATTAGTGAAATTAGTAATTTAATTTATTAAATATGATATACGAGTTTTATACGTGTTTAGTACGGGAGTTATCAAATGAACGAAAAGAAATGAAATCGCTTGACAATAATACGAATACATAAGTTTTAAACAAATAAAATACGTACGGCCATATATATAAAGCGGGGTATTTACTAACTATGCGTTGAATTAGTAAGGCCATTTAAATATTTTTACTTGCTATAAAAGATTTCAAGGTCGCATTATGTAATAGTTACAAGATATATGCACATATAACGTAACAGTTGTAAAAGGTCATTTAATTTTACGTACGAAATGTTAACCTCTTGTAACCTCTCCGTACAACATAGGTTAAATTTGGGTAGTTTAATTAATTACATTTACACATGTTATTTGGCAGGGTCCTCGAGCGACGACTTACCACCCACACCTCTACAACAACTCCATCAGGGTCCTCTGCAACGCCAACACGTCGGAAGGTTTTAATCCGGCGAAAGACGCTTCCTTCCCCGAAATCCACCTCCGGACGGGAGAGATCACCGGCCTGATCGGCGGCCCGTCACCTTCCAGCCGCTCCATCCTCGCCTTCTTCGCCGGCCGCCTCCACGGCCACATAAGGAAACTCGTCCTCGACACATGGAAAGACCGTGACCAAGACGTCCAAGTCTTCGACAACCTCCCTCCGGGCGTCTCCTACGAGTCCAAGCTCCGCAACAGCAGGTTCTGCCTGTGCCCCAGCGGGTACGAGGTTGCGAGCCCGAGGGTCGTCGAGGCGATCTACGCGGAGTGCGTGCCCGTGCTCATCTCCGACAGCTACGTGCCGCCGTTCAGCGACGTGCTGAACTGGAGCGCGTTTTCGGTCACGATCGGAGTGGAGGATATCGGGAGGATAAAAGAAATACTGACGGAAATTCCCGAGGAGCGGTACCTGAAGATGCACAGGAGGGTGAAGCAGGTGCAGAGGCATTTCGTGGCGAATGGACCGCCGAAGAGGTTCGACGTTTTTCACATGACGGTACACTCCATCTGGCTCAGGCGCCTGAACGTTCGGATCCAAAATTCGAGTCTTTAAGCTTTTGCACGGAGAAACATTATCTGTGATGGGGGGAAACTGTATAAAGTGTTCGTTCTTGTTTTTGTCTTCTTTTATCTCGTTTTATTTTGATATACGTCCTGAGTTCCACAACCATAAGGCTAGTGGTTCTTTTTTTATTTTATTTACTCATAGATTTGTAGGCTGCCAAATTTGGAAATGGATTTTTGATTTCCCTTTGCTCCATCGAATGGCGGAATGGAATTTCTTGTGTTGGGGGCAGAGAGGAACGAATTAGAAGCAGGCCAAGCAGCCTAGTGTGATAATGGGCCGTTGCTCCTTTGAGGCCCAAACGCGAAGCATTTCGAGCCTTATTATTGCGGGCTGGGTGCATGACTTACGAATTGGGCTGGAAAGAAAGTATATCAGCCACGAGAAAGGTTTATTAAATGGCTCGTTCAGTATCCACGAAAACCACCGTTAACCTATAAAAAAGGTTATAGGTATAATATACCCATTTACTATGACGTTTTAGAGCATCTCCAACAATGCAATCCTTCTTCACTTTCAAGTGTGGTCCCTACTGCCACCTAAGCAACTCTAGCAATTACTTAACTCATCAATTTCATACTAGCTACATCAATGCCATTCCAATGCAATTGCACTTCTGGGTCCCAATTATATTTTAATACCACACAAATGGTTGGGAAAAGCAGAAAGAAAAACAAAAACAAACAAAGGACCCACTTGCAATTGCATGTCAGATTTTCATGGTGTGCAAATTTTCATCCATTGAAAGTGGTCTTGCATCAATGCCATCCACTTTTTCAATTGCACATGGCTGCCACCTCAGCTTGCAACTCCCTCCATTTGCACCATTGGAGATGCTCTTATCAAACATGCCATTTACTATTTTTTACATATAACATGCCCCTGTACTTTGTAAAAATGATCAAACATGCCCTTTTGTTAAAAATTTCATCCAAAAACCGTTAACCAAGGCCGAACTTTAGTTTGGGCAATACAAATGACTAAAATATCACTAATAAATTCACTTTAGATTTTTTTTGGTTCTTTTGTATAATCAAATCATTCAAATAATTTCACTTGGAAAAGACCCAGGGAAATAAAGCAGAGGACAAAACTGACATTTTTCCTCCCATTTGCCGATGTCGGGCCGTCTAAATCTCGGTTCAACCATGATTGACGATTTTTTCAATGAAAATTTTAACATAAGGACATGTTTGATAATTTTTTCAAAGTACAGGAGCATATTTGATGTAAAAAATAGTAGAGAGACATGTTTGATAAAACGTCATAGTAGAGGGGCATATTATACCTATAACCCTATAAAAAAAATACCCACCAAGACCAAGACATGTCATATAATATGGCGGTCGAAACACCTAATAATCCTGGTTTTACGTTACCGTGTTTCACTTGATAATAAACAATATATAGCAACAATAAGCCATATTTATAAACATAGACCGCCAAAGAGAGCCACATTGTAGTAAACTAATCAAGAACATCAACGACATATATAAAGATATATACAAGCAAAAGACCCACCAAAATTCAATCAATAATCAGTTGTCGGCGTCAAAAATGTAGGTCGACTCTGCGGCAGAGAAGTTGTCCTCCAACTTCCAAACCTGTTCCTAACTTAGTATAACACGATTGCTCCTTGTTAGAGACTAGGAAGATGGGCACCCTCTTTCCCTGTTCCTTCTTGCTAGTTTCACAAGTAGCTATTTTATCGGATACTACCTTAACCACTGTAGAGTTCTTAGTTGGTATACGTCGCACTTATAGCCGGTGAAAGACTAATCTGAGTGGGAAGAGCACAAAAACATACATGAAAATCACAACTGAGCTCTGAGTGGCAATATGAGAATCCTTAATATATATATCTCATTAATTCACTGTATTCTGAGCTCAAACATGAAAAATCGTCATAATTACCAGCCATCAAAATAACTTCATTTTTTAACGTAAGATATAATTATCTTTCCATATATACGAGTGCATAACGAACAATCATGTCACATCTACGAACCGACGGGACTAATATTCAAGAGTTTGAGTTTGCGTAAATTTATTCCTCTATTTGTATTTCTCTATTATTTTGAGTTATTTTATTAGTCCGAATAGGATTCATGGAAATTATTTTTGCGTATTTGATTATAGAAATTTTACAACGCTATATAGCATTGGTGCTATAGGTTTTGCCTTTATGGTACAACTTGAAGTTGTACCTTTAACGTTATGGTACAACTTCAGATTGTACTTATACTCTTTTGCACAAATTCTTTTATGGTACGACTTGAACTATTATCTTTATGTGATGGTACAATATTAAGTGGTAAAGTTGTACCATAACATAATTAAGGGTACAAATTTCTTTACGGTACAACTTGAACTTATACATTTAACGTTATGGTACAACTCCAAGTTGTACATTAAAGCACCAATGCTTTATAGCATAGTAAAAGTGCTGATCATTTGATTAATGATTCTTCTAAAGGAATAAATGAAATCCGAGTAGAAAAATGAGAGGAGAGAGATCGAACCTTAGGACGAGAAGGCAATGATTAACCTGTGAGAAGATTGGAACTCAATTTATGTTTCGATTGCTTTAATTATAGCTATTTGAGTTTATTCTCACTATAAAAACTTTTATGCATTTGAAAATTTCGAGCAATTTATCCAAAATTTTGACATTAAAAATCCAGTAATTTATTACAAATCACATGTGCTTTTTAACTTCAGAACATGAAAATCCAAATCAGAACACTGGTGATGATTAACATAAAGAAACAATCAGAACACCGCTATTTTGAGCAATTTTTATAATGATAATCGATCTCTGGATGACAAATGGAAGCATAAACTTGCCTACGTGGCCTCGCCGATATATTGCCGGCCAAAGGGAGTAGATAGGTTTATATAAAACTCGTGTAATTAGTCAATTAACCGTTGGGTCTGGTTATACTTGTACAAAATAATATTATAAGAAGAAGCGACTCTAGATCATCACATGAGATCGACGAGTAGTTGTGCGGTATATTCTATGAACCCCTATGGGAACTTTCATATCGATGCATATCCCCGCACGTCTAACCTTCTAATGAACACTATATATATATATTGCCTTTGGCCACTGTATAAAAATACCCAACAGAAATATAATCATCAATTCGATCGATCATTCTTTGGTTACAACACAATTGCAATCAAACACACATACACATTATCGATCATCATGATGAAGGTATGCAATTCGAGTTTTAGCGACCATTTTATCTGTTCGTCGCGATTAAACACTCATTTACTTGTATAGTTTTTACGCTCTATTTTCCGGGTTTTCTGTCTCTATGTTCATACGGATAGCTGACAAAATATGCCTTGATTTACCATTGCTTTTGCAGAGAAGGGTTGTGTTGAGGGTTTCCAACATGAACAGCCAGAAGTGCCGCACAAAAGCCTTGAAGATCGCAGTTGCCGTGGCTGGTAATTAATTCATAAACCCGTGTGATTAGCTAGCTAGCTAGATCAATCCGTCGTTCGTGATTACTTAATTGTGATTATTATAGCTAGCTCATTAAACTTGATTAATACGCACGCAGGGGTGGAGTCGGTGGCCTTAGTTGGAGAAGAGAGGAACGAGATCGTAGTGACCGGGGAACGGATCGACGCCGTAGCGCTGGCGAGCTCGTTGCGGAAGAGCGTGGGATTTACGGACGTTGTAAGCGTCGCTGATTTTGACGGCGACCAAAATGGAGTTTTAGGGACGGATTTTGTTCATGGACAAGGGCAGCAGTTGCAGGCAATTGGTTGGACGAACAATGGGAATGGCAACAGCGCTGGGATTAATTATGGAGGAGGTTATAATGTGGGGGTGCCTAATTATTATCATAATGATAATTATGGATATGATAATCGCCCACGTTATAATTGTCAATACCATGACTAATAGAACGTATATAACCCTTGCTAGCTAGCTCCACCTTGTAAATATATGTCTTAATTTATATACTGTACTATATACTATAAGTGATTCAAGTATACATGATAAGTATGTATTGTAATTTTAATATATAAAAGCTTAGGTTTGAGTTACTATTCATTAGTGGCTCTCACACTTCTTCAAGTGTAAGTGGGGAAGTTCCGAGTCAATACCCCCACTCTCTTACTCTATATCCTATGTGTTCATCTATTGTTTGTTGGGTCTACATCTATTGCCAATTAATTCTCTAATGTTATGTTTTTGTGTATTAATTGTCTACTAAGTTTTCATCTATTGTTCATTGGTTTCACTATTGCAACAATTACCCATCTCGAATATATGTCTTCATTTATATACTGTACTATACTATAAGTGATTCAGATATACACGATAAGTATGTATTGTAATATATGTAAATTGTAATGATCACTTTAGAGATTCGACGTTTTTTTTATAACTGTACACTTGATTTGGTTCGAGCGCCTAAACGTTCGGATCCAAAATTATAGTCTTTAAACTTTTACAAGAAGAATATAATCTAAGATGAAGAAAGTGTAACGTGTTAGTTCTTGTTGTATTTTTTTTTTCCTTCTTCTTTTCTTCGTTTTACTTTGATATGTCTTGAGCTACACAACCATAAGGCTAGTGCTTCTTTTTCTTTTTCATTTACGTAGAGTTTTGTAGCCTACAAAATATGGGCATTTTTTTATAATTTCCCTTTGCTCCATCGAATAGCGAAATGAAATTTCTCGTATTGGAGGCCGAGAGGAAAGAGATGTTTTGTGGGGGAAAAAGCCAAGGAATGTACTAGCGAAAGAGCGGGTTTGGGACGAGTTTGTGTTTGTCTAAAGTCTAAACCATCTCATCCCCGCTTTCAAATATTTATATTCATACCCGCTTCATACCTATGTGGGGGAAGGTTTTGCAAACCCAACATTATAATACCGAATATTTTACTTGTACATTTTCAATTATAACATTAAATGCACATACTTTATCATGAAGTCGACAAAGAGACAATAATTTTTAATATGATCAAAGCATCTTATCCTAAAGTCTCCATTAATTCATATCAAAGTAGAGTACAATGTCATCCAAATCATTATTCTCTACTCTGATACATCTATTAAGTAATAGTCATATACGTATTGAATTGACAGACAAATCCTTCTATGAAAAATATAACAGGGACGAGTTAGAAAGCTATTATAATCTTATTGTAATGAAGTTAACTAACATAATCTTTTTATCAAGGGGAAAAAGTGAAAGAGTGAAGGGAAAATTGAGAGAAAGAAATTAAATTTTGATTTGGGTGGCACTTAATTGCATTTCTACTATATATTTTTCTTGAGTTATACTCACTATTATTGATAGGTTACAAATTGTTTCACATATTTTTCATTTATGAAGAAATGTTTTTGGTGGGGCGGGTAAAAGTATGAGTATGGGGCGGGAGGCTAAAACCATACCCGCCCCATACCCATCAAACTTTTTGCGGGTTTTAACCATACTCGCCATATACCCGGTCAATACGGGAATTTCCGGCGTTGACTGGATCGGAGACGGTCGGATACCCGTGAGCATGAGTTTGATTGTCATTCTTACCTCCAAGCATCGTCTCCGCCTAGTTTGCTAATAGGCCGTTGCTCTATGGAGGCCCAAAATCGAAGCGTTCGAGCCTTATTAGAGCGGGCTCGGTGCATGACTGACATTGGGCTGGAAATTATGAGCCCACGACAAGGATTATTAAACTATAAAAAAAGACTCGCCAAGACATCTCAATATGACAAATCTCATACACACAACATGGTGATCATATGACTCTCATGCCAAGCAAACATATCAATAAAATTCATATATTAAAACACTGTAGAGAAGATTAGAATGGCCGTCCAAACACCTAACAATCCTGGTTTTACGTTACCGTGTTTCACCTGATAATTCATATATAGCTACATAAAGCCCGAATATATAAACATAGACCGCTAGAGAGAGGTAGTAGTTAACTAACTAAGAACATCAATGACTCGGTTACCGAACCAAAGATCAAGTGACTAAGGAGGGTTTATTAGTCACATGATTAAGTGAATCTCAGCCACCCAACCTCATTAAAATTCAAGGGCTCCAATTAATCCAATTTAATTAAGGGCAATTTAGTAACTACATGTTTATTTTTTTAAATTATAAAATGAATAATAAAAACCTGGCAGCGGCCCGTCTCCATCCCCTTGCGCCGGCCGGTCATAGAGTCCCGTCTCCATCGCTTGCGCCGGCCAGTGAAGTTTCCCTGACAGTTCCGTCCATTGTCTTTTGTGGGAACTTGCTTCCTTTCCTGGGAATTTTCCCACCAGGAGAGAGAGCGAATTTTCCCAGGCGAGAGGGAGGGAGGGAGGGAGAGAGAGATTTTTCGTCGTCAGCAAATTTTCCTGCGGGCCTGAAGTTTTGTAATGTTTGTCAACTTATTTTGTAATGTTCATAAATCTTGTTTGTAATGTTTATATTTATTCGGTTTGTATTGTTTATCATTCTAGTTTGTTATTTTTTTTCTATTGTGTTTGTAATGTTTATATGACTAATTTGTATATATTTTTATTTGTAATATTAGTTAGTCTAGTTTGTATACTTTATGTATGATTTATAAACTTTGTATTCATTGATTTGCAATACAATTTTATCGATTTGTATTGCAAGTAGTGTTATTTTGTACTGTTAGTATGTTTTGTAATGTTTGTCGGTTTATTCTGTAATGTTTGTAAACTTTGTTATTTTGTAATGTTTGTCGGTTTCTTTTGTAATGTTTGTGAACTTTGTTATTTTTGTGGACCATGTTTGCCATTTTTGTCAACCATGTTTGTAATGTTTTTATGTCTAAAAAATAACCTGATTGACTTTTGGATGGAACTCCTCTATACAAAGATGGAGCCTCCAAAGTCAACCCGGGTATTTTTCCATTTTGTATGGTTTGTCGGTCTAGTTTGTCATTTTTTCCGCCATGTTTGTAATGTTTGTATGTCTAAATAACAACCGGGTTGACTTTGAGATGGAGCCCCTATATATAGGGATGGAGACTCCAAAGTCAACCCGGTTTTTATTTTTATTTTTTATGGGGGTAAATTGCAAGGTTGGTCACTGAAAGTGCCAAAAATGTCACGTTTGTTCACTAAAAGAATTTTATTCCGTTCGTAATCACTGAAAGTGGTTAACGTTTCACGTTTGGTCACTCTCTATTAGTTTTCGTTAACACCGTTAGTGATTTGCTGACATGGCTAACAGAAGTGCCTAATCAGCAAATTTTTATATGCCGCATCACAAAATCCAACCCCTATTTAACTCGCCATGTCATAAGAGCTGACCCGCCCACATCACCCCTACTACATAATCCAAACCCAATTCAACCCCCTCACTCGCCCCAACCGTTTTTACACTGGCCGCCTCTTCAACTTTGTCCCTCTCATCCTCTATTCCCATCTCCGAGACTCGTCTCTCTATCCCCCACCCACACCATCAACTCCTCCGCCATCACTTTCAACCTCACCAACAACGACCTCCATATCCCATCCGCCCTCCAGACCAGCAGCCTACCCTTGAACTCCGAATCCCCCTGTAATGATAATTACCATCGTTTGAGCGCCTTGTGGAACTTCGCTAATTTACCGTCGCGATTTTGGCTCCCCGTTCTCCCTCCTCCCCATTACAATAATTGACATCCTCTTCTCTGACAAATGGGCTGACCCTCCTTGCTCTCCATCCTCTCCATCACAATAATCAGACTTATCTCTCAGTCGGATTGCAGCAACTAACAAATTAGCCCACAACAATCAAACCGAAAACTCTAAATTAGTATAAACGGAGAGAAGCAATCGCTCTTCTGCTGAGCGAAAGAAAGAGAGAAAGAGAATCACGGTTGCTGAGAGGGTTCAATCAGAGACAAAGAGAGGTAGGACCTTTGCCATTCCTTATATCGAGATTTTAATTGGAATCCCAGCCATAGTAATTTCATTTCCTTCTCTTCTGGTAATGAGCTGGAGAGGAAGAACCTTCCTGAATTTTCACTGCCATCATTATTCTTTTCTTCCTTCAAGTAGGTCATGACCGCGATGTCGTTCAGTTACGGCTTGATGTTGGAAGATGGACATTTGGTTGAGAAGAAGTGGTGACGCCGTCGGTCGGTGTTACATAATATCCAACTGTGGGCTATCCATGGCTCATTTAAAGCTTCACCAAGAGAGAGATAGAGGCAGAGAAAAGAGTCCGAAGGAGCTAGCGTAATTGGAGCTTCACACAGAGAGAGGCAGAGCTATATAAAAGAGAGAGATGGCGGGGCGAGGCATTGGTTTGGTTAGGATTAGGGTTATGGTATGGTGGGTTGGATTTTGTGACGTGACATATTAAAATTTACTGATTAGGCACTTCTGTGAGCCATGTCAGCAAATCACTAACGGAGGTTAAAATTCTTTTAGTGACCAAACGTGAATTTTTTAGCACTTTCAGTGACCAACCTTGCAATTTACCCTTTTTATGGTTTGTATTGTTTGTCGGTCTAGTTTGTATTGTTTGTACAGTTCGTATGTTTGTACTGTTTATAAATTTGTTTGTATGTTTTGTCGTTATAGTTTGTAATGTTTGTATGTTTGTCTTGTTTGTAAGTCCAGTTTGTATACTTCGTAGTTTTTCATAATACTCAAAATACCCCTGTCACTAATTAAAAATCCCTTTCCACTTTTTAATCGTTAGATTGATCTGTCTAGATCCAATCGCTAGGGGACTAGATAGGGTAACAACACCCCTTGTGTTGTTATAATAACAACAAATTTCAATAGGGGCAACAAAGTAAAACCAGGTTAATAACGAAATAAAATTTGATAAAAATCTAAAACCCTTTATGTCTGCGATCCGTATATCTTTTTCAACCCTACCGCTTTTTCTCCTCCGCTTCTGCTTCTTCTATCACCGAAGATTATCTCTCGTCGGCCCAAAATTCCTATTCCAGTTTTGGCCGCTCGGAGTTATTCTCGGTGTCGACTATCCATCGCCATTGTTGGGGCTCTCATTGAGACAACAGCGTTTCACGGAGAAGATGAAGAAGATGAATAGGGAGAGTATGGCAGCGTAGATCTTGATTAGATCATCGACGTGATGGAGTTCTGTTTGGTGTTTGCTCTTACGATGTTGAATCTTAGAAGAGATGATGCTTCCGATTTGAGCTACTTGGTGTAGCGAGAAGACACCGCAGCTAATTGAATTAAGATGCTCTCTCCATGATTTTTCCTGTTGATCTATTTTGGGGATTTTTCTGGTGGCTAGGGTGAGCAGAGGGGGTTGAGATCGGAGCTGGGGCGAACCAGCCATTGGCTTGAATCATACGGTTAGCCAAGCTTCTCAATCTGTCAAGATATGGTAGAATATTGATAAGCATACTTCAAAGAGATGGAGAAAGAAGTGTTTATCCTAAGTGGGTTGAATTCTCTACTGCTGCTCCATGGAATGTCCCTAAATGGCATTCTGTTTATGGTGTCCATCAATCTTGTGATTGTCATGTACTTTCTGTTTCAGTTGAACTGAGTTTGGGAATGAATGTTCATTACCTGGTCATTGTGGAAGTCTCTATTCCCATATGACTCACTCTATTCAAGCCATATTGTTTGTGTTGTTTTTTCTTCATCATAATAATATATCACAACCTCAATGCTTTCTTGGTTTCGGGGGTGAGCACCTAAATTTTACCGTTTGATCAATTTGCATTCTCAATTGATCAACTAGTCGGTAATCAGAAAAATTACAAAGCATAGCATAAATATTTCTAAAACACACCAGAAACTTCTTAATGCAGATCACAAATCTCCCGAAGCATACCAAAACTATTTTTCAAGTAAACACAAATATTTATAAATCACACCAAAATGATCATAATGTAAATTATAAATTTTCTAAAATATACTAGAAATGCCACAGAGCAGACCACAAATATTTAAAGCAAACAAGAACATCCTAATGCACACCACAAATATTTTGAAACATACATCATAAAGCATACCACAAATATTTCTAAAGCACACAGGAAACCTCCTAATGCATACCACAAATTACATGAAACACAACAGAAATGTCCTAATGCAGACCATAAATATTTTAATACGTACGAGAAACACAGCAAAGCATTCCACAAATATTTCTAAAGCACACAAGAAACACAGCAAAGCATACCACAAATATTTCTAAAGCACATAAGAAACCTTCTAATGCATATCCCAAATTTTTTAAAGCAAACCAAAGACACCACAAACCATACCACAAATATTCCTCAAACACACCAGAAACATCTTAATGCAGACAACAAATTTCTTAAAACATACCAGAAATACAATAAAGCAAACCATAAATATTTTTAAAACACACCAGAATTCTCCAAATGCCAACCAAAAATCTCCTGAAGCAAACCAAAAACACCACAAAGCATACCACAAATATTTCTAAAACACACAAAAAATAACTTAAAGCATACCACAAACATGAGAAAACAAACCACAAAAAGCAGACCATATATAAGAGAAATCAATCCACAAATCTCATAATGTAGACCACATAATCCGACAACTAGTAAATGATGACTAAACTTTTGTGAACGAAGACCACTATATCATGATGCACTACGCTTTCATGTGTGTCATGACATTACTATCAGATATTAACAAGTTATTTTAACAAAAAAATTATCATCCATGGGCTCGATGCTAGTTTGTAAATTTACATTATGCATTGCATCTGATTCATTCTCTACAAGGGAAATTAATCTTCCAAGTGTCATGTAAAACTAGAACTCTAAATTTGCTTCTCACATAAAAACAGAGCTTGCTTTATTATTAAAAAAAACTTTGACTTGCTTTCTGTTAGCGAGTGATAATTAGTTGTTATAAAAAAAAATTAATTCTAAATGGGATGGTTAGTGTGCAAGCGGACTGCATGAAGCGGGAAACACGGATACTTTTTGTAAGGACTATTATGTCCTTTTTTATTTTTCCCGTAGACAAATTGAGTCAATCAATGTCTAATAAAAAGTAAGCAGAACTCTAACTTTCTATTGGCTAACACATTTGTTGACATAATAACAACAAATAAAGTGTTGTTATCCTATCTAATCCCTAATAGCTAGAAGGGGCTTAGTCAAGTGACTAAGGACCCCCTAGTTATGGGTCCGCCCTCTATCCAGAACCAAATTTGATTTCAGTTAGAATAAATCGGTAAACTGAAAAGAACATTTAATTGCATTGAGTGCTTATCAATCTTTATTAGTTAATTAATGGAAACCATAATCATTAAGAGCATATAGAATTTTACACTCGAACTATATGAAGAATTTGATGATGCGGAAGATGAAATAACACGAGAACACAAGATTTTACGTGGTATCCTCGATCTTGATTGATCGAGACTAATCCACGGTGAGCTCGGAACGAGCTCACGACTGATGATTTTATTATGAGACTACATTGTGACGGCTTGATTACGACAATCTCGTAGCTAAGCTTATATAGAGATAGACGTAGGGTTAAAACTCTAATGACAACCAAGTTTCCTTCTTTGACAAGGACAAGAAAACAAGGGATTTGGAGGACAAGGAGTTAATTATTTTTGACTAAATAATTAATATCCTCAACACTCCCCCTCAAGCGAAGACATGAGTGACAAGAATGTCGAGCTTGAAAAAGGAAATGTGACGAACAAGCATGACAAGCTTGAACAACAAAAATCGAGATGAACAACATCTCGGACGAGGCTGATTTGGAGACGACTGACTCTCTCCCTTGAGCAACCTGTGAAGATGATTGACTGCATCTTCTTGAACGTCGTGACGAGACGGTTGACTGCGTCTCTTGAACGACCTGACGGAGACGGTTGACTGCGCCTCTTGAATGACTTGACGGAGACGATTGACTACGTCTATCCGTATGATATGGTGGAGATGGTTGACTGCATCTCCTGAACGACTTGACTCCCTATTCTCCCCCTCAAGCTGACGCATGAACGACGTGAATGCCCAGCTTGAAAATAAAAATAGTGGAGACTGAAAATTACTGATTCTGAACATCAAGGGGACGATTGCATCTGTGATCGTGACTGCCTCGATTTATAACTTGAACTTCTTTGTTGATGAAAGTTGTTTTATCTCCTCAACCCCAACTACTGCATGACTTGCGACGATGTAACCGCAACATGACTTGTGGTGAGATAAAACTCCACCTTCCACTTCCCAAGTGTAGAGTACCACACAAATTAAAGGAAGCGCGAGGACACACAAGCACCGGGAAAGCTTTGACATTAACTTTCACGTTAATCCTTGTGAAAATACCAACAGAACCACATGCAAAAACCAATGATTTTGACTTCCGTTGAACTAAGCTTGATAAGTGTTTACCCATGTGCAACTCTTGAGTTCCACGTGACGTTGATGAAGACCAACCCCGCAATGGACAAGCTGCCTTTTTTTTTTTCCGACTACAAAATCTGAACCCAATAATAGACGATCCGGAGGCCACAATAAATCACAAAACCAAAGGTTCAAACCCTGATTCGTGGACTTTGGATAAACTTTAGCTGAGAAGACGAACGAGCAGGCAAGAGCAGCGCTGCTCAACAGGACGACGGGACTGGCGAGGGAGGTCGGACTAATGACCTCGTCAGCGGAGGAATACCATTGCCTGTGAACGGAGAGGTTGAAAATGGTTGACTGGCGCCGGATTTGAGCCTGTGAAGCTGGTCTTCTTGTGGACTGAATGGGACGTCGGAGGCGGACAGCGCAGACGTAACAAAGAAGAGCAGCGTGAGCAGGGAGATCAAAATCTTCGGCTGGGATCACCATGAACGACAACGGGCAATGATATCTGTGCAAACGCCAATTCCCCACAAACCAATCTCCAATCGTTAATTGACCAAACAACAACACGTACAAAAGACTGATGACGACGATGGCGCGATTAACTTGGCAATGTTGGGATTTTTAGTGGTGTGAATGGAAATAAAAGGGGAAAGTTTCAAGAGAGTCTCTTGAAGTACCATGTTGGTAAGATGTGAGAAGGCATGGCCTCGAATTCGATCGATTTGATGTAATATGTGGTTAATTGGTTAAATTGGTTTGTGTAACCAAATGAACCAAACCGAGTTGAACCAAATCAAACCGAACTGATGTGGCGGTTGGAATAACCAAACCGGTTCAACTTCCATGAGGCCGAACCAATGCAATGGTTGAAACGAACCAATGCAATGGTTGGGGTGTAACCACCCATATGAAGAGTTGCCTCCCTTCAATGCATCCCTTCATTTTCTATAAATAGCACCATACCCCCTCTTGTTTTAAGAACTAGTTTTACATGGATTTTTCCCGGTACTGAAACTCTGTCAAAATCCAAAACCAGCTTTTCTGCATTTTTTTCAAAGAGAAAATAGAGTCAAGTGTGATTCTCGCCGTTTCGCTGCGTTCGATGGTGTTTCCGGGGTTTGAGGTACCGCTACGCCGGAAAAGGTACGTCCTTTCTATCCTGGGAGGAATCATTCCACAACCTTGGGTACTTGAGGGGAATAAGATTCTTTAAGATTGTTGGGGAAATTGTTCACGTATACTATTTTCTTGCAACACAAGCAAACACATAAGATTAAGGAAAACATGCAAAGACACATGGAAAACAATTTGACTATGATTATCAACGTGGAGCTATTTGCCAGAATTGTTTATGGTATATATAGATATCATTGAAAAACAATTTGGAATGAGAGCTCAATTGAGATGATCTTATTGAACATAAAGACTGGATTACTTATGGTATATTTATGAAGATTATACCATTGGAAAGTAATTAGACAATTGAATTAGAAATTCGTTTGAATTACTTGTGGTATATCATGTTACATAGATGAAATCTCATTGGAAAGTAATTAGATGGGATTTCCATTACTGGAATGCATCTGAATTACTTATGACGTCTCAAGTTGCCTTGATCAATACCATTGGTAAGTAATTGGATGATTTTTCTAATAAAATCTGAATTGTTTGTGGTATGCTAATCGAGTGAGATCATACCATTGGTAAATAATTAGATACATATAATGGTTGGCAAGTTCAATAAGTAAAACCATGAAAAATAAATGGGATTATTCCATGATGTTTGGCAAAGAGTAGAATTGTGGGGGAGAAGAGCCCATTATTTCGGCTACTATCTCAAGACCCTACAATGGGACGCAAACCTATCCATAAGACAAAAGTGGAAAGGTAAACGAAGTCATACTTGAAAGTATGAAGGTGTCCTATGAGAAAGTGAGAGTCCTTAAACCTTGTGGAGTTAACCCAGTCCAAGGGTATAACTTATGAGTAAACTCTAGCATATATTGACGTTATGTCAGAGAGCTAGAATATTTATTGATGTTGATCCACTCTTCCCAAAGAGATGATTTTGACCATATACATGAATGTATATGAACAACATTCCCCAAACCGGAAACGTTGGTTTCAACAACTATGGCGAAATAGTTGAAATGTGGGGGATAAATTGGGGGAAAGTAATGTGGAATGTCGCTTGGGTGTTTCTAAAGTGAAAGTGATACTTAGAAGATTTGCGTAAACCCTAAGCTAAGTCATAAATGTCACTACATTTAAAGAGATACTTGTGAAGCTCAAGTACTTTAAGGTTAATGAAGTGGAGAGACTTCAATACCGTTGGCATATGTTATGATTATTGCAAGGCAATAAAATCAAGTCAAGCTCACAAGATGTGCAGTGAATTGAAAAGAGACGAGTCTTTGGTGTATTGTACCCAAAGGGAACTCACCGGATGAACCAAAAGCCATAGTCCATTAATGGATGGGCATTTATGGTTAACGAGGAGCAGTATCTTGGAAAACGTCCAAGTTAAACTCTAAGACCGGTGAAGTTGAGTAGTTTGGCCCGCAAAGACTGGCGTTAATAAAACGCACTTGTGCACAAAGGTGTTATTGCAAGGGCTAGGAGTGTTATGTGATAAATCTCGTCAAAGATAATGGAAACGTGACACTATGGATTGATTAATTTCTAGCAAAGTTATTTGTATTGATCATCTTAGATCAAGTGATAACAAACGTTAGGCCTACCTAGAAATTAATGATAGCGTCGAAGGGAATGTACTCGTGGCCTAGGACAAATCTTCATGGCGGTAACTCTACCTAAGTAGGATTGGCAGACCCAACCTCTAGGTTCAAGGAGAAAACAAAGTTGTGAATGATGGTCCGACATTGTCAAATTATTCAAAGTCCATTCTCATGATGAGACAATGTCCAGCTATAAGGGTAAACCTAAAGATGGAAGGTTTTTAATGGCTTCTAAGTTTGACACAGGATGTGATCAAATAGTGTATTTTCGGAATACACGTTTAGAAATCACCTATGTGAGTGTGAAGTGGAGCCGCTTCAAGGAGAATAAAAGAAGGCCAGTTCTCTACACACTCATGAAACCAGGCGGTGTTCATGGCTTAAACGAACACAACAATGAGAACCAGTGAACGGATAAGAGTTAGGTGTGTGACATATGTTGTCTTAGTGTACAAGCAAAACCGACGGTTCAAAGATATCACATCTACCGATTGGTGAGTATACTCGATATATGTTCACTAAGGAAGGTTCAAAGGGAAACCTACCTATTCCGATGCAACTAATTCTTAGTCGAGAATCACACGATTTTTTTTTGCATAGTTTTTAAAGTACAACATTCTCCATTCATGTGGGGGATTGTTGGGATTTTTAGTGGTGTGAATGGAAATAAAAGGGGAAAGTTTCAAGAGAGTCTCTTGAAGTACCATGTTGGTAAGATGTGAGAAGGCATGGCCTCGAATTCGATCGATCTGATGTAATATGTGGTTAATTGGTTAAATTGGTTTGTATAACCAAATGAACCAAACCGAGTTGAACCAAATCGAACCGAACCGATGTGGAGGTTGGAATAACCAAACCGGTCCAACTTCCATGAGGCCGAACCAATGCAATGGTTGAAACGAACCAATGCAATGGTTGGGGTGTAACCACCCATATGAAGAGTTGCCTCCCTTCAATGCATCCCTTCATTTTCTATAAATAGCACCATACCCCCTCTTGTTTTAAGAACGAGTTTTACATGGATTTTTCCCGGTACTGAAACTCTGCCAAAATCCAAAACCAGCTTTTCTGCATTTTTTTCAAAGAGAAAATAGAGTCAAGTGTGGTTCTCGCCGTTTCGCTGCGTTCGATGGTGTTTCCGGGGTTTGAGGTACCGCTACGCCGGAAAAGGTACGTCCTTTCTATCCTGGGAGGAATCATTCCACAACCTTGGGTACTTGAGGGGAATAAGATTCTTTAAGAAGAGATAGTGAATTCTATCGGCTAGGACGCTTGCATGTGTCTTTGCATGTTTTCCTTAATCTTATGTGTTTGCTTGTGTTGCAAGAAAATAGTATACGTGAACAATTTCCCCAACAGGCAAGGGCTGAATCACGATGGAATTTTCTTTAATTTCTTCTTCCCACCTGCTACAGAAGTGTCCGACCAAAAATTTACTGCCATTCTGGTGGGTGTCGCCAAGAATGCGAGGCAATCGGTGTCCAAACACAATTAACCAAACCACGAAACAAAGCAGTAAAACACTTATTCCTCCTTGCAACGCGGCACACTTAACAACGATGCACAGACGATGACTTAGGAGATGACGAATCTAGCTGGTGGAGTAGAGCAGCGGACGGGACGGAGCGCGGGAGATCCTGTGACTCGCACCTGGTGACTGATTGATTAAGGCGGTGACGCAACCGACGCGGACTTGCGGTAGATCAAAGCCTTGACAATTGATGGCCGACGTATGGCACTGGCACCGACGGCTGCGTAGACGGAGTTGGAAGCCGGAATGAACATCGGCCCTCCGGACAACGGCAACCGAGAATGAGGATAGCGACATCGGGATGATTGAGACGTCCGGAAGACGGAGTCTCCGCACACCACGAAGACGAAGCGACAAAGGGCGGAGAGTGGCGGAAGCACAAAACCCTAACAAAGGATCGAGTTTTGCTCTGATACCATGAAGAATTTGATGATGCGGAAGATGAAATAACACGAGAACACAAGATTTTACGTGGTATCCTCGATCTTGATTGATCGAGACTAATCCACGGTGAGCTCGGAACGAGCTCACGACTGATGATTTTATTATGAGACTACATTGTGACGGCTTGCTTACGACAATCTCGTAGCTAAGCTTATATAGAGATAGACGTAGGGTTAAAACTCTAATGACAACCAAGTTTCCTTCTTTGACAAGGACAAGAAAACAAGGGACTTGGAGGACAAGGAGTTAATTATTTTTGACTAAATAATTAATATCCTCAACACTATATGTTGGATGTTGCACAAACTTGAAGGCATTGTTTGAACAAAATATATGTGGAATTGCAGCCATTTTTGAAGATCCTATTGTTCTGGTAGTATTCAAAAGACATGCCTTTGTAAAGGAAATCTTTATTTGTTTACTGAAAAGGAAATCCTCCTCCTGTCATGTAGGCAACCCTCCAGGTTCGGGCATCTCAAGTTGGAGTGACATTGTATGAATGGAGCATGCCTATCTTAACAACATGGCTTCAACATGTGCATATGGTGATCCAGGTATTTTTGTTTGCCTCATGGACAATCTTCACACACACACACACCATTTCTTGATCCTTAAATGTTATACCTCAACCCAGTATCTAAACTGCGGTTTGTAGGTTTTTCTTGGCTTCTTTATTTTAGCCCAGTATCTAAGCTTCGATTTGCCATCATGTTTTTTTTTATTCGCAATTATTGGTTTTTAGCTCAACTTCTTTATGGTTGCCGAATTGACATGTTTGGGCTGCTGGTTTACAATTCATCTAAGAAACTTCATAGTTGACGGGGGAGATATTTATAGGGCAATTTTGATTTGCTCATGGCTGTTGGTATCAATGTAAGCGATTGAATCACAATTTGCTTTTTTCCAGTTGTTGCTCGTGATTGCTCCAGAATTTGCCTGATGGTAGGTTATTTCGATTTGCCCATGGCTGTAGGACTTGACAAAGATTCACAATTTCTGATTTTGTTTCCAGTTCCTGTTAAAGATGGCTAAGATTTGTCTGCTGGCAGACCACTTCAAGAGTGATATGGAATTTGCTTGATGGTAGGTTATCCTTTGCTTTTCTATGTGTTTTGCTTTCACGTTTGTGATATGTGAAACTAAGTAGCTAATTTTGGAGGAGATTACAACTTCACCAGCAACATGATTGTGTTTTAAATTAAGCTACCTAGAACTTCAATATTAGGATAATAAACTTAGAACTTCTATTGCATACAGTAACTTAGAATCTCATGTGTATCTTTTCCTTTTCACTGTTCGTGGGTAAAACATAGGATTTGTTCTTAATGAGAAGGTGATAGACGTTATTGTAATGCATACGTCTAATTGACTGCTTGGTTTCGTCGTATCTAGCTACTTTGTATATGTATGACTCTTTCTTTTCTTCTTACATTTCAGACATACTTCATGAATCACCTTTGGCTGCAACCAATGTAGTCAAAATCACGCTTTAAAGTTTAAAAACTTGCGCTTTTACATTTTTAGGTCACCAAAATGCTTCTACGCAAAATCGCAGTTTTTATAGCTAATGTAGTTAAACACGCGCTTTAAAACTTAAGAACTTACGATTTTACGCTTCTAGATCACCAAAACGCTTCTACGTAGAAACACGCTTTTGACTACACTGGCTGCAACATCTTAGGCTACTCATTCTAATAGAAGCTCAAAGTGAACAATATTGGATTATGGGTGCTTTCCCAACCTTTTGCCTGAATGTTGGATCTCCTGATATATAAACCAGTTATGTGTATTGAATATATTTTTCACTTTCTGTAATTTTAGGAATGTCTTGGTTACAAATGCCAATTAGGCTTTCGATGTAGAACTCATTTATATTGAATATATATATACCTGTTATGGGTTTTGAACTTGGATCACATCACATGCTCCATCTATTTATTGCACTGAACTCCTTTATACATACTTATGTTGGATTCATTTTATTTGGGAATGTCTTGGTTACAATTGCCAATTAGACTTTCGTTGTGGAACTCATTTATATTGATCTATTTCTTCATTTGGGTCTTTTTTTATTTGTGACTATCTTCTTTATAAGTCTTTGTCAATTTGTTTTTATAGGGAATAAATCGCCATTTAGCATTTTCTTCATGGCCACGCTCATCACCAGCTTCCACCCTTTTGTAATTGGTGGATGGAGATTGGAGAGTGTTTCATTATCTTACTTGATTCCAATGAGTTCGTTAGGTACCATTGGGATTTATCCCACATTATTGAAAATGACCTTAAATAATACGTGAATTGATCTGTTGCTGTCTGTCGAGGCTGACCAAATAATCGACAAAAACCCGTGTACAAAGGTTATGCTTGCCGTGACGAAACACCAACCTTAGTTCTTGCTGAATTTTTCGGCCAACGTGACGATTGGATTACAGAGGAACATGGAAAAGCCGATCTTGCGGTTAATTTTTACAAGCAGTTGTTCACATCAGAGAGTCATGTCCAGAATATGACCGAGCGTGTTGGAAGCCTCCCCATTGAACCATCTATTTCGACGGAGATGAATGCCACCCTAACTCGGGCAGTGTTACCGGATGAAATCCGTCGAACGGTGTTTGGGATGGGGTCCAAGCAGGCTCCGGGCTCTGATGGCTTCACTGGGAATTTTTTTAAAGCCTTTTGGAATATTGTTGGCGATTCGGTTATTGAGGCAGTCAGCTCGTTCTTTGTGACAAGCAAATTGCTCCGCAGTTTTAATCATACCTGACTTACCTTGATCCCCAAGGTAGAGCAGGTGGAAACGATGCGTCAGCTCCGTCCTATTAGCCTCTGCCAATTTGTGTATAAGATTATAACGAAGATTATGGCTGAAAGGTTGGCGGCTGTCCTTCCCCAAGTTATTTCTGAGGGTCAGAATGCGTTCATTCGGGAGCGCCAAAATTGTGGATAACATCCTCATTGGACATGAATTGATGCACTATCTCAAAATCAAAACACGCGGCAAAAAGGGATATATGGTTCTCAAGGTTGACATGGAAAAGCCTATGACAGAGTCGAGTGGTCGTTCCTAATGGCGGTGTTAGAAAGGATGGGCTTTAATTCTGTCTGGCGGGGATGGGTCTATGAATGTTTGCGCTCTAGCCAGGGGCGGAGCTAGGATTCGAAGTTCGGGGGGGCCGGATTTTTTTTATTCTACTACTTCGGAAATACGATAAAAATAAGGAAAAAAATATTTTTAATATTATTATAACTAGCATTTTAGATGATTAGAGTTACTCAAAATAAGATCAATACTACAACTTATTTTGTGTAGACAAACTCAAAAAGGTGAATACGTCGTATCCATAAGTTTTGTTTACGACTCCATTAATTTATGTGCTTCTAAAATTAGTATTGATTTACTTTGCAGTTGAAAGTACATAAAATGCATTTCAACTTTGAGTTAGAGACAAAGACAGAATTTGACGTTTCGAAGGGGTATTTATTTTGTTACTGCGAAAAGACAATAAAATTTAGCAAAAACAATAATCAAATAAATTTTTAATATTATCAATCAATTTGAATCCATATAAAACTTAATATTGAAAATAAAAGAGTTAAGAAACCATATTGAAATTACAGAATTGAGAATCCATAAGATAAAAGTTAATGAGAGATTAAAACAAAAATTAAAATATGCTCCCTCTGGGTTTCGAACCCATAATCTAATGGATGCAATAGAAGGATTCCGACCACTAGGCTAGTTTACTTTCGTGTTGCAATAATGCACATTAAACCATTTTATACAAACACATAAGTTTATACGAAATTTTCAAATACCGATATAGTTTATACGTAAGTTCTGAAATTCTCGGGGGGGCCGGGGCCCCCCCGAGCCTATGTGTAGCTCCGCCCCTGGCTCTAGCTCCTTCTCTGTCCTCATGAATGATGCCCCTTCTGGCTTCTTTTCTCCCTCAAGGGGTCTCTGGCAGGGTGACCCGCTGTCGCCGCTCCTTTTTGTACTATGTACGGAAGGGTTTGCGGCTCTCCTTCGGAAAGCTATTGCGGAAGGGAGGTTAGAAGGAGTGAAGGTGGCCCTAAGAGCACCTCGTATCTCGCATCTTTTCTTTGCAGATGATTCTTATCTTTTTCTGCGAGGGTCCCTCCAGGACTGTGAGACTTAATTGAGGTTCTCAATGAGTATGAAGAACTGAGCGGGCAACGAATTAATTTGGATAAATCGTCAGTTTGCTTTAGTAAGAACATTACTCTGCCGGATCAAGAGTTTATGGCTGCGGTCCTGGGGGTTGGGGCGGTTGGGGTCCATGATAATTATCTAGGTTTGCCGTTCCTGATTGGCCAGTCTAAGATGGCCACTTTTCGTTATTTGGAGGATAAGCTGTTGGAAAAACTTCAAGGATGGAAGCGGCGAACTTTGTCTTGGGCTGCAAAAGAAACATTGATTAAGGCTGTAGCTCTGGCCCTCCCCTTGCATGTGATGTCTTGCTTTAGGTTGCCCCTTTCCCTGTGTCGTCTCCTCGATAGGCATGTTGCCCGATTCTGGTGGCGGGGGGGGGGGGGGGGGGGGAGGTCAGTCCCGTATCCGGTGGATGTCTTGGCGTAATATGTGCCGTAGCAAGCATGAGGGGGGTATGGGCTTTCGCTAGTTCGAGCATTTCAATCAGGCTCTCTTAGCTAAGATTGGTTGGAGAATCCTTATGGATACCCAATCTTTGATCGCTCAGGTGTACAAAGGGAAATATTTCCCCAGTGGGTCCTTTTTGACGGTTACGCCCGATCCCGGCCCTCTTGGGGATGGCAGAGTATTTTGTTTGGGCGGGACCTGCTTAAGATAGGGTTGCATTGGCAAATTGGGAATGGTCAAACTTCTACCCTCCTTACTTCCTCTTGGATCCCTCGGTGTCATCCTGGTTGCCCTGTTTATAATCCCTGTGTGCTTCCTGTTGAGGGGGACTTGCCAGTGGCTGAGGTGATCATAACAGAGGAGGGGAGATGGGATGATCAGAAGCTAGCTCAGTGGTTTGATCCTCCTACGTGTCAAGCTATAAGGTCGATCCCGTTGCCTCGACGAAATCTGGAAGATCGGCTGATATGGCATGATACTCCGGATGGGGAATTTACTGTGAAAACGGCTTACCATTTGGCGGTTCGCCTTGATCAGCAGAAAAGGATTTGGCGATCTTCTGTGAGCTAGATAGATCGAGCTAGTTGGATTAGAGTGTGGACGACCAATTTGCCTCCTAAGCTAAAGATCTTCATATGGGAAATCCTCAATCGGCTTTTGCCTACTACTGAGGCTTTGATTGAGAAGGATGTGGATGTCCTCCATAGGTGTCCAGTGTGCTGGGCTGAATCTGAAACGATGGAACATTTGTTTCTGAATTGTCCAGTGGCCCGTGCCCTTTGGGATTTGGTCGGCTTGCAGCACCTTGGGGAAGGGTTGCCACGTCATACTTTTTCTCTGTTCCTAAAAGCGCTGTTGAATAGGGTTCGTCATCCACCAGTTGTTATGGCCATTGTTTCGATCCTCTGGCAGATTTGGCGGTCTAGGAACTGGGTGGTGTTTGAGGGCAAGCAGTTTGGCTTTATTGCACTGATTCGCCAGTATGAGCAGCAGGTGTGGGAATGGATCTCTCTGCCTCAAAATGCGCCGGTCAGCATCCCTGGGGGAGCCACGTCCTTGATGCATCAGGATATGGGGGTACCAGTCTGTGCGTGGGATGGGGCTACCAAGAGCGATTCCCACTCGGCAGGGGGGATGGTCATCTTAACTCCGGCTGGGCAAATCTTTTTGGTTCGCGGTGTCCAGTTTGAAGGCGTTGATGATCCCATGGTGGCTGAGTTGCTTACTCTTCGTGAGGCCTTGTCCTGGGCGAATGGACTTGGCTTCATGGCAATGCGTTTTGAAGGGGATGCCAAAGTGGTGATTGATAAATTCTGCGGAGAGATTTTCGGGACAACCAAGTGGGAATTATTCTAGAAGAAGTGGTGCAGTTGCTTGGATTGAGCCCGGGATTTAGTCTGCGATTTGTAGGTCGGCATAACAATAGGGTAGCTTATGTTGTAGCTAGGAAAGCCCTGTGCTTGTTTCCGACTACGTGTCGCCTGTTTGATTTTCAGGCCTGGCTGTCATCCAGGATGTAACTTTCTCTGTTTCAATCTATATATATGATTATCTTTTGTCAAAAAAAAAAAAGAATTTTTCGGCCAACGGGCCGAGCTATAATATTTTTTTTTACAATAGCCTATAATATATATAGGTGGCTACTTCGGTATACTCGATTTTTTGGGTGAAAAAGTCGTAATAATACATCAAATTTTGATTTTTAATGGGTAGCATTAGTCTAATATGATGATATAATATAGAATCACAACTAATCAATCCATTATCATAACCCCTTAACCTTCCATTTTGAATTCCAACCCAAAATCCCAAATTGTAAACCCTAATCCTACATTCCTAAACCCTAAATCATTCAAATTAAAGTAAATCTTGATTGATTTTTGTACAAATTCATGTGTTTCTTATTCATCAAACCATAAGTGATGAGTGATATCGTTTTCACATGAATCGCCTTCTCGGAATGATGATTATCAGGCGAGTGCATTGAATGCATCCAATAAGTGGGTGTACCGAATACGCCACCATCTTTTAATATATTCAACTCACTTTTATATATATATATATATATATATATATATATATATATATATATGTGTGACGTATACGGTGCACCCACCTCATAATTGTCATTCTGAGCATGCGATTCATGTCAAAACGGTATCAATTATTGCTTATGATATTATGAACAAGAAGCACATGAATTTGAAAAAAAAATCATTAAAAATTTACTTTAATTTGAAGGATTTCGGATTTGGGGATCTAGGGTTAGGGTTAGGGTTTAGGTTTACAATTTGGGATTTTGGGTTGGGATACAAAATTGAAGGTTAGGGGATTATGGTAGTAGATTGATTTGTTATGATTCTATGTCATATCATCATATTAGATTGAGAGTACTAATTAAAGTTCAAAATTTGATGTACTATGGACACTTTTAGAGTTGGGTGCACTAAGTGCACCCAAAAAAGTGAGTGCGCCGAAGTAGCCACCATATATATATATATATGGTGGCGTCTTCGGTGCACTCACTTTTTTGGGTGCATTCAGTGCACTCACTTCATAACCATCATTTTAAACATGCGATTTATGTAACCCCTAATGGGTAAACCCTAGTCTGCAATTCACTAATCCAAAGCATAATATTCATTTAATCTTGAAGTGAAAATCAACGATTCTGATTTATCGAAATTATTGTTGATTTTCATTTCAAGATTAAACGAATCTCATGATTTGGGTTAGAAAACTAGGGACTAGGGTTTATCCATTAGTGGTTAGGGTATAGTATCATGCCCAAAACTCCGGTTAATTCATGATCTAAATAACAAAACTCAAACGGGCGTACGGTAGTCTAACGTACGCCCGGGCGTACGCTAGCCTAAACCATGTATATATATATATGGTGACTACTTCGGTGCACTCACAAAAATGAGTGCGTTCAATGCACCCAACTCAAAAACTAGTCTGTCGGATTTTGAATTTTAATTTGTAGAATTAGTGTAATATGATGATATAACATATGATAACAACTAATTAGCGGATTGCCCTAAGCCCTAGACCTCCAATTTTGAGTTCTATCCCTAAATCCCAAATTATTAACCCCTAACCCTAACCCTAAATCTCTAAACTCTAAATCCTTCAAATTAAAGTAAATCTTAATGGTTTATGTGCAAATTCATGTGCGTTATTGTTCATCACATCATAAGTGATGATTGACATCATTTTGACATAAATCGCATGTTTAAAATGACGGTTATGAAGCGAGTGCACTGAATGCACCTAAAAAAGTGAGTGCACCGAAGACGCCACCATATAGGTGACTACTTCGGTGCACTCACAAAAATGAGTGCGTTCTGTGCACCCAACTCAAAAACTAGTATTAAGGTGTCGAATTTTGAATTTTAATTTGTAGAATTAGTTTAATATGATGATCTAACATATGATAACAACTAATTAGCGGATTACCCTAAGCCCTAGACCTCCAATTTTGAGTTCTATCCCTAAACCCCAAATTGTAAACCCTAACCCTAACCCTAAATCTCTAAACTCTATATCCTTCAAATTAAAGTAAATCTTCAATGGTTTTTGTACAAATTCATGTGCGTTATTGTTCATCACATCACAAATGATGATTGACATCATTTTGACATAAATCGCATGTATATAATGACGGTTATGAAGCGGGTGCACTGAATGCACCCAAAAAAGTGAGTGCACCGAAGACGCCACCATATATATATATATATATATATATATATATATATATATATATATATATATATATATATATATATATATATATATATATGGATGGTTCTATCGTACCTTAGGCAAAATCAAAGGTATGATATACCTTGCGTAAGAAAATGATATAGAGAAGCCACCATATATGTATATATATATATATATATTTATAAGTGAGTTGAATATATTAAAAGGGAAATCACATAATTGTGTCCCTGAAAAGATAAAAAAAGAGTAGGAAAAAGTGTTCCTAATTAGAGTCACTAAAAAAGGAAAACGATGAGAATGGGAAACAAGCATTGATGGTGTCATCTACACAATAAATAAAAGCCGAATAGAAAAACAGCAGCCCCCATTTCAAATTTCCTGGATGGAGAGCGTTTCTAGGGAGGGTAGTTTGGGAAAGGTGTAATATTTTCCCTACCTCTTCTGCGCGGCCGTACAGGTCAGGTTTAAAGAAAAGCCGGCTTTGCAACTGCTTTGAAGTAGAATGGGCCCAAAAAGCTATTCGGCCCACTAATAAATGTATAACTACCCCACGTTGTGGAGAGCTTCCCACCTGCCACCACTATCTCTCGCCTGGTGATTTCCTCCGATCGCCTGGTCACGTACAAGGAATCTTCAAGCTGTAACCCCCTCGCCTATGTAGTGGTTCTTCACTTTTAGGATCACCAACTGTTCTTGCGGGGCTGTCATTAAGCAAGCCCAGTGGTTGTGGTCATCCCAACTTTTAGCCTCCGATTGAAGAAATAGTTGTGGGTAGAGGTATGAAACTCATAACGATTATTCTTTCCTGCTGTGAAACATGTATTGGGTTTCATGTTCTTGCTATCCTATCAAAGGTTTCCTACTCTATGTTGTGTTCTTGATTGGCTTGCTAATGATCGTAGTCATTGATTGTTTTGTTCTCAGTGGAGGAGAATCACCTCAAATGGACAAAGGGATCTCGACCAAGTTGCTGGACGGATTATTGTTGGCCATTGATTGATTAGGTGGCGGGTATCATCACTTTCTTCTTATTTACTACTGTTTGCAGGTTTGTTATGAAGAAAAAAATTATTTGTGTCCTATTTGGCCGAATTGGTTATGTCAAGCCTTAGAAGGTTACCATTAACCTGGGTTCCATGTTTCGTTCGAGTGCTTTCTATGGTTTGGGCACTAATATTTTCGGCCGGGTAACAATGCTGTGGATTCATCTTCTCATACATAAGGAGACTATTTCAAAACACCTGATTATATTTATATGAAGAAATATATTAAATTTAGATGAAGTAACTGATTTTTTGTGTTTGTTGTTTGGAACAACAGGTCTGTGAATTTGGATCTTCAATTGTTGTTTCTGATCCACTATTGCTCTACTTATACACACCCAATTATATTTTCTTCCATGATGGATACAAGTACATTTGAGTGTGGCGAGTCATCTGTTCATCTCTCATCTGATCCGAATACTGTATTGAAACGTGAGTCTCATAATGGTTGTACGCGCACAAATGACCAAAATTTTCCTTCCTCATCAGGTCATTGATGAGTGTATTTCTTATTCTTCAGGTACAAGGGTTAGAAGTATGCATGTGACTGCATCACTCAATAAACGGGTCATGGATTCGTCCTATCCGTGTATGTAGAGTGGCAACCATGAGACTGTGGTTAGTGTTGCAATATAAATACAATAGTTCACTAATTTTTATCTATCTTAGGGAAATGTCGGGCATTATTTTACGATCCAGAAGATGAGGGCCAACGCTTTCTCCTTTCTGCCGAGGAAGAAGCAATGTTTGAAAAGGGTATGGATGAATACATACTCCATTAACAATTTATGTGTCATCATTAAATGTAAAATGTAACATTTGTTGTTAATTTTAATATGTAGAACAAGATGAGTTGAAAGGTCAACTGAATTCCCTGTCTAGATCCCTGTCACAACTGGCTCGGCAACGGAGACATCTACACAATAAATAAAAGCCAAATGAGAAAACTTGAAGCCCCATTTCAAATTTCCTACATCCAGAGTGAAAGTAGGAAGGACATTTTGGTCTTCACAATTACTTTTTTTTATTCATTAAAAAGACACTTACTAGGATTCGAACCATGACCATTTTAAAGAAAAACAAAGATCATAACCAATCACACTAAGTACATTTGTTGTATCTTTTTAAATTAAAAACATATAATTGCAGAGAGGAAAAAACTCTTTCCCCATTTAAAATTCCCTGCTCCAGGAGCGTTTGTAGGAAGAGTAGAATAGGGAGTGTCAATTTTTTTCTTTTTCCTCTGTGGAACGGGCCAACTTACCGTACACATGCGGATTTAAACGGGTCCAGGAGTGTCAATTTTTTTCTTTAAGTCCTTTTTATTTCTCCATGGTGGTAAAATATATATATGAAAAGGCAAAACCAATACTCCTTTTTATTGCTAAAAAGAAAAAAATTAACAATAAACTAATGCATGGATTCTAATGGGCTAACCGCTAATCATAAAATAAAAGAGTTGAACGGGTCTGACCTACAAGGGATTTGCCCATCAAGTAAAACAAATGAACATCATGGGTTTGCCATTCTAAAACAAGCTATTTTCTCTAGCATAATATATACTATGCTATTATTTTATATCTTAGTGGCTAAAATATAATGTATTTTAAAGTTATTCAATGGTTCAACTTCGACCAACTCAATTAGTCCAATTTTTATCATTTCAAATATATATTATGTAATTATTTGATATCATAATGATTAAATTATAGTGTATATTATAGGGAATCGTTTGGTATTTGTTAGTAAAAAACTAAACAGAAAGATCTATTTGGTTATTTTTAACATTAAAACGATCCTAAACATTTTCAGTTTCCTTTCGAAATTCTATAGTTTTATTCCCGAATCAGTGATGTGCAAATGGTGAATTGCAGTCATCTCTTTTCTTTTATTATTTTTTATTTTCAAATATAAAGTTTAAAAGTAAAGAATAATTAGAGTTTGGCATGGGTCGGTCAAACAAGCTGAATTTCAAGTTTTGGCCCATTTTGATCAAGTCTAATTTATAATCACATGGTTATCTGATACCCTATAAAAATCTCAATCCAAACCAGTTTGGCAGGTGAGTCCGTGTTAACCACCATTTTCTAGGGATACGGGAACGGTGGTTCCTATCCCAAATCGTGCTGTTCATTATTGATTTCTTTAGATTTTATCATGGCTTGGCAAAAAACCAAAAAGCACAATGATGAGAAGATGAAAGTTTTATAAAGCAAATTAATCTGCCAACGGGCCGAGTAAAAGCTAGGAACTATTGTGAGATGCTCATTTCCCGAAAATCAGCGGGATATGCGATTTTTTATTCGATTTTCTGGAATTCGGTTTCTATGAAACTTACTCCACCTCATCATATTACCAGAAACAATATTGTTTCACAAGGTAACATGTACTTGATTTTGGTTCATAAGACTGATTTTTGATTCGTTGCATCATTCATGTCTCTTTTCTACTAAAATTCACTATTTTTATCACGTGTTTCCCAAAAAAAAAACTATACAACAATAAACTATACACCCCATTACATTATCAAATTTCATACCTCATCTTCGTCCGGCCAAATGGCCGGGGCCCACGCTAGTTACATAAAAGAAACCAAATCATCCATCGCTAAGGAGTGGATCAGCTCCTCAATGTAGTGGTGTTGTTGTTGTTGCATATATCGAACGGAGACAGGGCTCTATGATTTTGTCATCTTGTCATGCACTCTCAACCACTCCACGGTCAACAGTCCCGTTTCTCGAGCAACCATTTGCGGGATTCTCTTAACCTCTTCGAATATCCTTCGATTCCTTTTTAGCCAAACACACCATATCATTCCATGTGTTTTTCAGCGAGGAAAATCTTGTGTTTGAATTCAATAAATGCACATTTGACTTCTTGAACAACGACAATACCAAGGTTCACATTTCTCCGAACAATGTTCGAACGAGAGTGTTTGATGTTTTTGATGGTTTTTTGGGAAAAAGCTATGTTAATTAATCCTACTCCTATGGAGGTTCAGTGAGAGCTCCGAAAACTAAAGGGTAAAGCTAATTAGCAGAGAAAGGATACATTTTGACATTGTGCGTCAAATGTTTAGTTGTGGAACCCCTTTACTTGTTACTTGTTAGACATATTGGAAAACGAAACAGAGAGGAAGAACACCCTATTCAGTATTTACATGATATTTGTTCACTATGAAAGGCTAAATCACGGGAGAGATCGAAAATTACTGATCATCTTCTTTCTACTAATCTTATTTGATAATTCATTTTTCAAGCAACATTCTATTGTTGCTAGTAGGATGGCAATTACCCACCCATGGCTAATTATACCCAAACCCAAGTAGACCCATTGATAATGGGTTGGGTATGGGTGAAGTGCATATGGGTTTGGGGGGTTTGTAGATGAGTTTGGGTAAGGTATGAATATTGCTTTCATAATCTAAATAGGTATGGTTGGATATGGATATCTATTTACTTGAGGGTGTTTTAACTACACATGTAAGAATTGGACCTATTTGTAAAACTTGAAAATTTTAGGTACCAAAATGTAAGACCAAAAAAATTTAGGTACCAAAACGTAATTTTCCATCGATATTTTGAGGACTTATATGCAAAAAAATTAAATTTAGGTACTAAATATGCATATTTATTAAGTTTAGGTACCAAATTGTAATTTGTATTTGGGCATGGGTGCAAACCCAAATCCATTTGTTATAAACCCAACCCAACCCAAAGTAAATGGGTATAGGTACAAACCCATCAAACTCTACCCATATCCATCTATTTGAATTTCATACCCAACCCAATTGGGTTGGATAGTAAAAAACCCATGGGTATCGGTAGTTGATTGAAAGTCACGCGGAGTCTCACTTTTTTGGAGTTGCAAGGTGGTCTTCGAATCCCGATTTGGGTTCGGGGGCAATGCCAACGATCCACGGTGTATGGATTTATACACATTTGTTTTACCGTACCACATTGGTAGGGCTGGAGATCGGGTCGGTTTCGGGCACCCGAACCGAACTCGTCGGTTACCCGATCCCTAAATTCAGCCATTTCAGGACCCAACGCCGAGATCATAGCGGTTCTCGGGTACCCGAGCACCGAAGTTGGCGGGTCTCGGTTCTTATGCGATTACCCGAGAGATGGACCAGGTCGCCCTCGACGACTTCGATCACTCGTCCAGGTACACGTTCTTAACACTATCGATCTATTTTCTTGTGCAATTAGGTTTAGTTTGCTAATAATTTTTGTCAATAAACACGTCGATATAAAATTTTATTCAATAAAACATGAGATCGCATAAGGGGTAATTGTTTAAAAATTATTTTAATGCATCACCTTAGATAAAATTATGGCTACGCCACTGGATGCGAGTTATTTCTATGGGTGGGTGTGGGTTATAAAATAGGCAATTCACTAAAAAATAAGTGTGCACTGTAATGTGGGTTGATTGTGGTTGAGTCACGATCCACCCAACTTTTTAACCTCAAACCAGTGAATTTCTAATATATAGATTTACCCAAAATGAGAATCTCATAATCATGAAAATTCTCTCCAATTTCGGTTAAAGATATTCCAAAATCACTAGTTATCATTCCTTCATGTTCAGTAGTTAATGAATATCTTCTCAAATTATGCTTATTGATGATAATTGGGAAGTATTTATGGGTTGGAATCTATATCATATGTATGTTCACAATTCCTTCTACAATTCTTTGTTAACTTTTCTTGTTTGTAAATTTGACTTATTCTATTATTTGGTTTCACGAATGTTCGGTGAGTGGTTGTGGCTTAAAGACTTGGAAAGTTAGCTGAATTTATGATAAAGTTTCATCTTCATGTTTTTATTTGTTTATTATTAGGCTTAGATCATTTTTATTAGTTGGAATTTTATTGCGATTTGTGAACAATTACTAATACTAATATGTTAAATTAAACGATGCACATTATTTATGGATTAAACTTTATCTAATTCAGAGATTTCTTTAATTTTAAGATTACACAAATTTGGAATTATATGATCATTTGGAATGTATATTGTAAACCCACTGAATTCGTCCAACCATCGATAATCCGCAATCAACCTACCTAATTCCCCTACAAATCTACAATTAAATGCTTGAATGTGTGTGGTCAATTTTATCATTCATCCATGCACCACTTAGCTAGTGAGGGCTTCTATAAACCCACCAAATTCATATAAACCCCCTGCTGGACACCCCTAACATTGTATATGAGGCCAGACCAATACCGATCTATTATGGTTTAATCATTGATTGATTTCTTTACATTCAAACGGCTCAATCATATTTTCTTTAGCAACAAACATCACTAAAGGAGGTGTTTTACAAGGTTTTATATCTTTCCACTTTCAGAACTTTAACCAGCGTACCTCTTTGACTCTAATCTTATTCAACCAGAAGAAGAAGAAGAAATGCCAAGCAAAACAGCACCAAGAAAGGCAACTATTCCCAGAAAAACAATCATTATAATCATATAGTAGCCGTCGACGTTTCTCTTCAATGGCAACGGGTCTCTTACTAAAATCACTCCCCTGTTGTTGTTGTCTCCGTCCTCCAACGACGCTATCTCATAATAATCATTCTCCAACAATTCTGTCGTCGTCATAGCATTTTCTTCCACTGCCACCAGTCGGAAGACATCCTTCTCACTCGCCTCATGATCGCGCTCCCAATGAGTGACAACCGTAAACCCTAACAACTCTCCTACCTCATCCGTCGTCGTCGTCGTAGCATTCATTTTCGCTGCCACCACTGCCACAACACTCAAATTGTCACACATTTGGAGTTGTTCTGGAAGCAGAGGCTTAGTCGCGCCCAACAACATCCTCGTCTCGTTCTCGTCTACGCTGAAGATCAACATATCCCCCATTTCAAACAAGCAGAAGAATCTTCCGTTTTTGTAGCCCACGCCGAGGCAAAGTTGTCCTTTTTTCCCACCCAGTGAGAAATCATACATCTCAACTTTCTGATTTCTAGGAGAAAAAGCATGGAAAAAGCGGTCCCCATACACCATGAGGATCATCATGTTCCGAGCAGTGGGAAGTCCAGAGAAAGCGAAGCTGATTGGGAGTGGCGTCGGGTCGCGTCGGAAGTCGCAAAAACGAAAGCTCTTTTCTTCGGGAAGGTAAATGAAGCTTTTGGGTTTTTGGAGTAGAGGATTGTAAAACTGCAACCCGCCATGCACTCGTATGAGGAACCACGCGCCCACCCTCCCGAGGATCGTTATGTCTGCACCTGCAAGCCCTTCTGGAATATGGGATTCACGACGTCGTTGAAGGAACATCCGATCCTCCCGCACTTCGATGACGTCGGAGCTGGAAAATTTTGCAGGGATGATCACCACAGGCAGGGGATTGGAAAGGGCAACCTGAGAGTGAACTTGGTGCCAGTTCTTGCATACGCCGCCGAAATGAGTACCGTCGACGTGGGACGTGAGTCTGCTATAGATGGATTCCAAGAAATCCGGACATATATCAGCCCATGATCGCTGATCCTCTCCTGTTATCATCTTGATCAATCTACTTTACTTTTTGGATATTTCTTTTTGTTATCAATTATATCTCTATGGCCTTTGATAGTCTTTTTCCTTTTGGAAATGTTTGAAGTTTGCATCCGAGATTATAAATTGTATAATGTGAAAGTTATAACTTAGAAAATTTATTAGGTCTACAAATATGCACTCAAAAAGTGAGACGATATTCTCATTGTTGGTTATACTGTAACGGGATTGAAAAGACCTGATATAGCGGCTTATGAAATGGTCAATATTAGATTATAAAAAAGAAGACAAAATGGCCCAAGATAATTTTTTTTTTATATAGATTTTCACATGATTTGTTACTATTCCTAATTTTTTTCGTTGAATACTATTCCTAATTCAACGTGCTTTCTCAAATATGGTTTTAATTTACATTCTCTTTTCTTTTCGCCGAACATAAAATAGGTGAATGAACAATTAACCATGCATGTAGACCAACATATATACACACTAACGCACATACGCTATACATAAAGAGGGGGGCACTACTACGTTTATAGGGCTTGGTTTGGATGGATTAACTATTAATATATATAAAGTTAAATACCGGTTACGGTTGCCTAATCTTAATAGGCCAATACTACGGTGTCGCTATAAAAAGCGCGGCACCGATAACGCAGTTTTTGATTGGTCCACGTAGATAATGAAGTGTCACGGGCTGGGTAGATTGAATTGAGCCCAAACCCATTGAACCCATCAGAAGTGGCCAATGGCCAGAACTTCTACTTGACCAAACAGATTCCTCTTTTCCGTCTTCTCCGTTTCTTTGTAGTTGCTTTTTCCCCATTGTTCGTCGTCGTTCACCTCCCTCGCCGGCGCTCTCCAGTAGGACTTAGGGCGACTCCTTCGTTGATCCAATCTCATGGTCTACCACCATATGGCTCCGGATACGTGGAGTTTGCCCGAGAGGCCTCTGGTAGTGGGCGGTGAGTCAGGTCGTTGGCAGTGGTATTTGGTATTGACGACTTTGGGTTTGTCCGATGGTATAAAGTCCCCGAATTCTATTTTGCACAAGGTTGGTTGCTCAAATTTGGGTTTATTTTGTGATTGTTTTTGCCGACATCTAGTTCCTTATCGCTGGTTTTAGGCTATTGGTTGGAAGCTCTGCCTTTCTGCTACTCCTTGTTTATGGTTGGTGATTTTTGTGCTTCAAGTGTAATTGAACTTAATCAAACCGACAAATGAAAGGCTATTCCTCTTTGTAGATGCATGTTTCCCTCCTACACATTTGGAGAGAATGTTTGTCACAAGTCAAAGTACTTGCATTATCTCAATACAATGCAGTCTGATGATGTGGATCTGTTGCCTGTACTTTAGGCATTTTGTTATATTCTTGTTAGCTGTTGTTTGTGGACGTTGTGGTCCATTTCCTTCTCCTGTTTATACTCTTTCTGTTGCTTTTCCTCCGCAGCATAATCTGCTGCCCTGTATTATATAAACACAAGAGTCAATAATAAGATAATCAAGCCTTGAGTCCTTTCATGGTATCAGAGCTTACCTTAACTCTAACGAGTCAAATTCCTTTTTTTTTCTGTTCTTCTTCTTGTTCAGCCGTCTCACCATGGCCACCGAAGCTTCCTCTGTTTCTTCTTCTTCTTCTTCTTCTTCTTCTGCTTCTGGAGACTCTACCTCTGTGTTACCCACTCTCTCTGCTATCGCCCTACCAGCCAATCCCCAACTCAGCATCAAACTCACACCAACCAACTACCTCCTATGGCATGCCCAAATCACTCCACTACTTCGCTGTCACTGTTTAATGGGCCATGTCGACGGCTCTCTCCCGGCTCCACCGCAAACTGTTGATGGCCACTCCAATCCAGCCTATTGGTCTTTTTTTTTTTTTTTTTTTTTTTTTTTTTTTGATACCCAGGAACCTCAGCCCCACGTGCCACTTTGTGACAGCGGGTCCTACTAAACCTGGGGGCCACCAGCCTATTGGTCTTGGTATCAACGAGATCAATATGTTCTTTCTTGGATCAATTTTTCACTCTCGGAGTCTGTCCTCTCCAACGTCATCAACAAAGCAACAGCGTTTGAGGCGTGGTCAGCTCTGGCCACCATCTATGCCTCTGGTTCCCAAATCCAGATTCGGCAGCTCACCAAGGAGCTCCAAAACATCCGCCGCGGCAGCGCCATGATAAGCCCTCAATTGGGCCACGTAGTTCGGCCATAGTTCACCAGCCCATCAAACGTTAGATCCGTTAGATCAACTAGTAGTTTGTTTAGCAGTAGCTTGGCATAGTTTAGAATTAGTCTTTCATATTGTTAGTTGTTTAGATTAGTGGAATAAATCCCTCCACCTTAAGTGGAGAAAGTGTAGCAGCAGTACGTGTGGAGTTAGTTCCACTTAGATAGGTCTTTTCCATTTCCTTTGTGTATTTAAGTTGAGATTAGATTCAATAACAGTAAGCAGAAAAGACCTAAATGAAGCAATCATAGGAAAATGGAGGCCAACCTGCCGATAGCAACGTTGATGAAATGCGTCCGTCCAAGACCCGGTTCCATCCTTGAACCATACCAGTCAGTTGGCTTGATCCATAAGTCAACCCAGACAGCTGTACCAATCCGCCCATCACCTCCTTGTTTATCCCTTTTCAGCTCGTTCATTTGCTCCTCAAATGGTGTCACTCGCCTACTCCCAACTTTGATCCACGACCGACGCTTCCTCGACAGCTTCCATTTCCTGATCGAGACCCTCTCTGCGATCATCTCGCTGTAGGTTGAGAGAGCAAATTTTGACTTATTGGGGTTGTCGATCGAGGAGACCATCGACCGCCTTGCCGACTTGGGCAAGGAAGAGTCAAATTCCCTGGACCCGTTGTTGTCCTTCCCAGTGTTGGTGGTGGATTCGGCCATGTGCTTCCACTTGAAGCTCTTGTTGCAGATGCCTCCACCACAATAGTAAGAATTGATGGAGCAATTCATGGCCTCTTTGTTTGTAGGCGAAACCAACTTCCCTGTATTGGCTTGACCCTTTTCCCTTCTCTTCCACCAATAGAGAAAGTCATAATCATCACCAAACAATCCCACAAATGCTTCATAGTTGACATGGGTTTTATGCGCAAGGCTTATGAACAAGCCTCTCTTGTAGACAACTCGTTCCCCACCTTTTTCATCTCCATCTTCGCACTTCAACAATTGACCAACATCCGTAGCAAAGAGATTTTCATAAAGAGTTGTGGACTTAAATCCCCTTCCACCGGGATCTATACAGACTAATTTGGTTGGATGAACCTTGGCAACTAAATCAACCTCTCCATGAGGTGTCCCACCTTGATCTTCAGCGATCAATAAATCACGGAAGTTACCTCTCTGGTCCGGCGTTGATGTAGTGGATGTGGCGGAGGTCAGGCTCCTTCCAGGTGAAGGCGTTGCGGCCTGGGCCACGAAAGACTTTGCTTCTCGCGGATCGACGACAGCGATGGTAGTGATTTCAATGGCCTTTAAATTGTCCTTGTTTGCAGAAGTTGGTGCAACAATCGCAAACTTACCCATACAAACGGAGGCAACAGGATCACCCATGTGAGCGGTCGGGTTCGTCGTCGATGGGAAGCGTGGCTTGGACTCAATTTCCGGCGGCGTATAATGCTTGGCAGCATCGACAAGAGGCTGTTGTGGATTTGCTGACAAGGTCGGCAAGGCAGCCGATGGTGATTCTGTTATGCGCACAGGTGGGGAGATCAGTGACGTCGTGGGTTGCATAGGAACTAAGGTGGAAGTGATGGGGAATGGATCCACCCTCACGGCTACAAAGGTCTCCACTTGTGATGGCGATAGTGGTGCGGCAGCGACGGCATTGTCGTCTTGTTCCTCTTCCTTTCTCGAATCTGCTAGAGCTTCAGCTTGCGACGATGGCGGTGCGGGTGCTACAGGTGGGGTGGCGATCTCCACTTCTTCCATGGCGGCCAGGGTCTCAACTTGCAGCGGCGTTGGTGTTGTTGCTGTCCTGTGTTTCTCATAAGAAGCAATCATCTTGCCGCAGGTAGCGATGACACGATCGAGCATTTGGATTGCCTGATTGATGAGTTCCTCCCTTGACGGTTTCTCTGAGCTCATCGTGATCGGAACCCGGATCAACGGCTCTGATACCAAATGATACGTGATGGATTGGATGAATGAATGGATCCCTTTTCTTGGCGGGATTGAACCAGGTTCTCCTTTCTTGGCGAGAAATACCAGGGTTTCTTCTACTAATTTTCTGCTTACTGTTATTGAATCTAATCTCAACTTAAATACACAAAGGAAATGGAAAAGACCTATCTAAGTGGAACTAACTCCACACGTACTGCTGCTACACTTTCTCCACTTAAGGTGGAGGGATTTATTCCACTAATCTAACCAACTAACAATATGAAAGACTAATTCTAAACTATGCCAAGCTACTGCTAAACAAACTACTAGTTGATCTAACGGATCTAACGTTTGATGGGCTGGTGAACTATGGCCGAACTACGTGGCCCAATTGAGGGCTTATCACGCCAGTGTCCATGATTATCTTCAAAATGCCAAATCCAAGGCGGATCAATTGGCGGCCTTGGGATCTCCTGTCAAAAACGATGATCTCACGGCTTGGATTCTTGATGGCCTAGGTGAAGATTATCGGCCTTTTGTGCGTCATATTGAAGCGAGGATGGAACCAATTAGCTTCGAGAATTTACACTCTCTGCTCTTGAGTGAGGAACTCCAGATCAAGCGCTATACTTACTCGTCGGACTCTCCGGCGCCGTCTGCCTTCTTCACAAGCGCCGGTGGATTTCGTGGTCGCGGAAGCAGAGGGAGAGGCCGCGGCAGCCCCGGCCGTGGTCGTTTTGCTAACCCTTTGTTTGCTCCTTCTGTTGGCAGGTCGAGCCCACCAGGCGGTTTACTAGGCCCCCGGCCCAATGGCCCACCTGTGGTCTGCTTCAATTGTGGAGGCCGCAGGCATATAAAACCTCACTGCCCAAGCCCAATATCTCAGCCCACCCAGCCCTATCAACCCGCCCAGCAGCCCGCCCAGCCCTATCAACCCGCCCAGCATTATCAGCCCCGCCCTATAGCTGCTGCCCCAGGCCCACATGCCTTTTTCTCTTCTTCCCCAGCCCAACACTTGGATCCACAACAATGGATTCTTGACTCAGGTACCAACCATCATCTCACCTCGGATTTGGACAATCTCGCTCATCATTCAGAATACAACGGAACTGATACTGTCACGTTCGGCAACGGTAACTCCCTTCCCATTTCTAATCTTGGCTCTTCCACGATTTCGTTGTCCAATGTCCCACTTTCCTTGGATAATATTCTTCATGTGTCTCATGCTCCATACAATCTTCTTTCTATTAGTTCTCTCACTCGATCTAATCCTATTTCCATCGAATTTTTTGATTCTCTCTTTCTTATCAAGGACCGTCGCACGGGGCGTGAACTTCATCGCGGCTTTGCGGTGGATGGTCTCTACTCTCTTCCCCTCAATATCTCTCGTCATCTTTCTCCTGTCGCTTGCGTGGCTTCATTTGACACTTGGCATCGTCGCCTTGGGCATGCTAATGCACGTGCGGTCAAGCAGGCTCTTCAACAACATCAAATAAAATACACTCCTTCTCCTTCCTCATTGTGTCACGGCTGTGCCGTTAGTAAGATTCATAAACTGCCTTTTGCTGCGTCTACGTTTCAGGCTCAAGCTCCTCTCGAACTCGTTTGTAGTGATGTATGGGGTCCTGCGCCCATTTTATCTTACGATGAGCAATCCTATTACATTCTATTTTATGATCACTATAGCAAATTTTCGTGGATTTATTTCATTCGCTATAAATCACAATTGCTCAATGTCTTTATTCAATTCCGGCAATTGGTAGAAAAATATTTTGGTCTTCCCATCAAAACCTTCCAATCTGACTGGGGTGGTGAGTATCAGGCCTTATCCACCTATCTCTCTCACCATGGCATTGCTCATCGCTCTTCGTGTCCATACACTCCTGAACAAAATGGCTGCGCCGAACGTAAACATCGGCATATTGTTGATAATGGTCTTGCTCTCCTTCATCAATCTCATGTTCCCTTGAAATACTGGCCTCTCGCCTTCGACACCGCTTGTTATCTCATAAATCGTACTCCTACTCCGCTCCTTGCTCATGACTCTCTGTTTCATTTTCTTTTCCGTCGTGCCCCAGACATCTCCAATCTTCGTGTCTTTGGGTGTCTTTGTTACCCCTGGCTTCGTCCTCTTACTCCGAACAAATTAGCACCTCGCTCGGTTTCCTGTGTCTTTCTTGGGTACAGCAAACTCCACAAGGGTTATCGTTGCCTTCACATTCCCACTGGTCGTATTTATGTTAGCCGTCATGTTCTCTTCGATGAGTCCCATTTTCCATTTGCCGAGGTTACAAATTCCATAGCCTCATCACCAGCACCTGTCTCCGACCCAGTGATACTTCCGTCCCCCAATCCTTCTCCCGTCCCACCTATCCACACTACACAACCCACTAGTTCTCCTCCCTCCGCCCAGCCCAACTCCTCTATTCCCCAGCCCATTTTACTATCTTCACCCACTGCCTCCCAGCCCATTTCTCGGTCCACTTCTCAACCCTCCCCACCTGTCCCTCAGCCCGCTGCCATCTCTTTGCCGCAGCCTTCCCCTCGGCCCACATCCGCCCCGTCCTCCACTCCCTCCCCTTCCTCCACGGCCCACGAGACTCAGCCCACTCTACCGATTCCTTCCTCACTCCCCAACCCTTCTCCCCTTCGTTCTCGGACACCTCTCCCTCCCCGCCGCACCATTCCCTCTCGCCCTCCCTTTTCAACTTCTCCTCGTCTTCTCACAGTAACTCACCCAACTAGCTCAAATCATCCTATGGTAACCCGCATCAAGACTGGCAATCTGAAACCTAAGTCCTTTCTCACTCACCTCCACATTGATGACACTCCGACAACTCTCAAACAGGCCCTCAAAAACCCGCTCTGGCGCTCGGCTATGCAAGAGGAGATCGCTGCTCAGCTCAGAAATCAAACTTGGGATTTGGTTCCACCACCGCCCAACTGTAATATACTCTCTAATAAGTGGGTCTACCGCACATAGCATCTTCCTACTGGCTCCTTGGATCGTCGCCGAGCTCGTCTAGTTGCTCGTGGTTATGAGCAGATTCCCGGTCTGGATTTCCAACACACATACAGCCCTATTCTCAAACCCGCTACCCTGCGGCTGATTTTGGGGCTTGCGGTTACACAGGACTGGCCACTTCATCAAATAGACATTGCTAATGCCTTTCTTCATGGTCAGTTGCAGGAAACCGTATATATGCAGCAACCCGCTGGTTTTGTTGATCCCTCCAAGCCTGATCATGTTTGTCGACTTCGCAAATCCATATATGGTCTTCGTCAAGCACCCAGAACTTGGTTTCGTTGTCTGGCAGGGGCGCTCACTCGATTTGGGTTTTCGGTTTCCAGAACTGATCCTTCTCTGTTCATATACAAATCGGGTTCAGCCAGGGTTTATATGCTTGTCTACGTTGACGACATCATCATCACCGGCAATGACTCCTCCTTTATTCAGCGGCTGTTCGCCTTTCTCGGCGAGAATTTTGCTCTTCGTGAACTGGGCTCCCTATCCTATTTCCTGGGCATTGAGGTGTGTCGCACGCCTACTGGGATTCTTCTTCGCCAACGCAAATTTATTCAAGACCTACTTGAACGAGCCCATATGTCCGAGGCCAACGCAATCTCCACTCCCTGCACAAACAACATTGTTCAACAGTCAGTGGTGTCCGCCTCGCCTCTGCTCTCGGACCCTGCCATGTACCGCAGCATTGTTGGTGGGTTACAGTACCTAAGCTTCACTCGCCCAGACGTTGCCTTCGCTGTAAATCATGTCTCTCAATTCCAGCACTCTCCGACTGATAATAACTGGGCCGCTGTCAAGCGGATACTTCGCTACCTGAAGGGCTCTATGGATCGCGGGCTGCACATTTCTAAGTCATCTTCCCTCCATGTTCATGGCTACTCGGATGCCTCGTGGGCATCGTGTCCTCAAGATCGCAAATCAGTCACCGGGTTCGCTGTATTCTGCGGTTCTAATTTGGTTTCTTGGTCAACTCGGAAACAAAAATCAGTTGCCCGTTCTTCCACGGAATGTGAGTATCGTGCTCTTGCTACGCTCGCTTCGGAGGTTCTCTGGTTGCAATCATTACTCACGGAACTAGGACAGCAGCTGCCCTCCGCCCCGGTTCTTTGGTGTGACAATCTAGGGGCTACCTTCCTTGCTCATAATCCGGTGTTTCACAACCGGTCGAAGCACATGGAAATTGAATTCCATTTCGTACGTGATCAGGTCAGCAAAGGGCAGATTCGGGTTCATTATCTCCCAGCTCCGGAACAACTGGCAGATGTCCTCACCAAACCGTTGTCCAAGCAGCCCTTCATCAACTTTTGCTCCAAGTTTCGACTCTCCGAGCCTCAACTTGCGGGGGGGGGGGGGGGGGGGGGGGGGTGATGATGTGGATCTGTTGCCTGTACTTTAGGCATTTTGTTATATTCTTGTTAGCTGTTGTTTGTGGATGTTGTGGTCCATTTCCTTCTCCTGTTTATACTCTTTCTGTTGCTTTTCCTCCGCAGCATAATCTGCTGCCCTGTATTATATAAACACAAGAGTCAATAATAAGATAATCAAGCCTTGAGTCCTTTCACAGTCAACCATCATAGCCTTCATGTTCCTCGAGGGGATTCCTCTTTGTATCAGTACAAGGGCCCAAAGTTGTCATGGATGAATTCACCTCCATCATGAATCTTGCCCATATCTTTTCATCTTGAGCTTCCATTATGTGATATTCTCCTCATTCTTCTTACGAAGCTGAGACATGTTGTGAAGAACCACCTCTGAATAGCATGGAGTGAAAGTGAACACACCGCATAAGAAAGAAAGGAGATATGAGGTGGTTAATTGACTGTATAATCATACAATTCAGAAAGCAAAGGAGAATGATAAGATAATATAAAAGACATATAACCTTTTGGATTGACCTAGAAGATTAATACTTTTTTAAGTTGATATGTGATTCTTATTTAAAAGACATGGCCTACAGTATTAAACAACAATATAAGTCATGCACATCAGCTCTCTTTTGTATGTATACAGTATTAAGCAACAATCCTGCTCTGTAACTGTAAGCATTCATCGACTGAAGTAAGGAATCGCCAAAAGACTAGATCTCTCACCGTTTAGAGTCGGTGAATTGCCATACAAAACCTGCACAAGTGAAGAATATCCATGTATGTAGCAATATCCCAAAAAGTTGATTCTGGAGGGAAGCATAGATGTTATATAGGGAAGAGGAAGGCAACTCGCCGCGCCTGGATAGACTTCTGTTTGCGGATGAAATATGGGCCTCTTTCAATGTTCTTCTTCGGATTGGAGGATTGCTGTGAGTTTAACAGTGGCGTCGAGTGGCGGTGAAGGCCCCAGAACGTGGAGCGAATCACCTGGACATTAGAAAAAGAAATTAATATCGTTCCCTTCAAACATAGGCCATTCGTTGTCGTCCTTGGCAGCATCGACTAGACAAGAGGTCTGAGGAAAGGGATTGAATCTGGGCATCGAGTCTGATAATAAACAGATGACGGAAACAGAGGAGTCTCCTTCGGTTCTTTGCCCAATACCAAATTCGGCCGGTTCGCGAGTTTGATACGAGGTTTAGTTCATTAAACCAGTGCCATGTCATTGTTTATGTGGACCAATTAGAGATAGCGGCACCGGTACCGCATATTTTACAGCGACACTATAGTATTGGCCATCTTAATATGATTGGTTGGGCCTGTTTTACTGGGCTTATAATTTATCTTCGTTGGGCTTGATTTGATGGACTTAGGGAACGCTATTGGGATTTATTGCCGTCAGCGCTCTCCCTATGTCCCTCCTGCCTGCCTCCTCAATCCTCATAGCCTTTAGCGCCTCTGCCATGACTTTTATTTTATTTTATTTTCTTTCTTTGTTATTTACTTATTCTCCATTTTCTTCTTCTTCTTCCTTTGGGGTACGATTGGTGGTCTCACACGGAGACAATGAGATTATTCCAATTTCACTACAAACTTGATCTTACAGAGCTTTTATTAATTAAGATATTTCTAAAGCAGTAAGATATTTGAATATAGCTCTAATCAAACACAGGTTGGATGGTATAAACTACAACTTCTTCTCATATATAATTGTTTGAGGACTGTTAGTTTCTATGGTTGCGGCTGATGTTCGTTTAGCTATAAGTAGCTAAATTAATGTTTCCATGGAGAGAGTTGCCACTTGGATATAATTGTCTTCCCATCCAGCATACATTCTTAAAGCACATAGACTTATAATTATTTGATTAGATGGATTCGAGGAAGGAAGATGTGATTATAAGCAACTTGACATACAATGCATTTGTCATGTTTTAGCAATCATGATCGTCGACATATCACTTTAATAAATATTAAAGAATTTTGTTCGAGTTCAATCCAACCAATTTAAGCTATTATGGGATTCCTAACCATGACCATAAATCATGTAGCATCATGTTAATTATACTGAACTTCTATTTAACGCCCTAATTTTTTAAATTTTCCGCCCTAAACATACCTAAACAGACAATTTTGCCCTTACTTATTTGATTTCTAATCCCGTAATTTTCCGTAACCAATTTTTTCGACCTAGTCTGTTTGCTCCGCCCTCTGCCGCTCTTCTGATAGAAAGCATGGTCGTGAGCGATGGAGAATCGATCCTGGATCTGGAGGAACTTGCACTTACGTTCTGGACGCCCCCGGATTGGATTGTGTCGAGCGCGCAGATCCTCCACCGACATTTCAGCGCAGGTGAGATTCATCATGGTCTAGATTCCGATGGATTTCTGCTGGCCGTACCTGGACACGGCGACGTCAACGGTGGCGCCGACATTTGGAGGACTGCTCACGTCGCATCGGATGTAGGAGACAGTGTCCGATGGGCCCAAGTTCCGGGCCAAGGATTCCGCTGGCTCCGCTGGTGATCACCGCTACTTTTCCTTCTTGCCTGCGAATGCCGTGGAACTATCTAATCCCCAATTCTCTAGAACCATCCCAACCATTCTACGAAAATCCACAAAGAAATCTGCCAACTACCTAAACAAAATCAACCACAAATGAAACCTACCCACCTAATAAATTGTTGTTCTAGAACCACCACCTAGCTTAAGCAAATTCTAGCCATGCACTTAACCAAACACCACAACAAATATCATGATATTTAGTATGCAATGGTGGTTGTGCATTAGTATGAATAGAAGCCTTTGTAAGGCTTGGAGGTATCAGAGAAAGAGCAAGAAGCAAAGTAGCAGAGAGTGAGTGGGTGAGCAAATTTGAGAGTCTCTTGTATCGGGCAATAATTGCCAAGTGTTTGTAAAAATAGTTTGAGTGAAATAAAATCCAATTCCTCTAAATTTTCGATCCTAAACCATTACATTTCCGCTAGTGCCCAACAAATTTGGTATCAGAGCATATACCATTTTTCCTATCCTCCTAAACCATCCCCAAATCATTACCCATAAAAATCTCCAAATATCATGGCAGCTCAAGCGAACACCATGTTCGTGAATACTCCCAGTAAGATTCCCATCTTCGAGGGTGAATCCTACGAGTTTTGGAGCGAACAAATGGAGACCATCTTCATTGCTCAAGACTTGTGGGATATCATTCAAGAAGGTTATGAGGAAGTTCTGACGGAGAGAGACTCTAGCAAAGCTTCAGAATATGAGCTGAGGCAATACAAGGAGAATGTCCGTAAAAATGCCAACGCCTTGCGGATAATCCAACAGGCGGTAAGAAAAACCATTTATCCTCGAATTTTTGGCATTAAAAATGCTAAAAAGGCGTGGGAAGTTTTGCGAAATGAATTTCAAGGCAATGAACGGGCAATCTCCATCAAACGCCAAAATTTATGGCGGGACTTCGACAATTTGTCGATGAAAGAGATTGAAAGTATCAAAGACTTTCATTCTCGTACAGCTGAGATAGTTAACCAAATAAAAGCAACTGGTGACACTATCGAGGAAAAGAAAATTGTGGAGAGAATTCTTCGCAGTTTGTCCCAGAAATTTGAGCATGTCGTGGCAGGCATTGAAGAGACAAAAGATTTGTCTAAATTACCAATGACTGAGTTGATGGGATCACTCATTGCTCATGAGCAGAGGATGAGGCGATTTACCGATCAACAACCACAGGAACAAGCCTTTCAGTCAAGAGTTAACATGGCTGAAAGCAAAATTACAAAACCGGAGCAGGACCGTAGAGGGGGCAACTTCCAAAGGAGAGGAGGAAAATCAAATTTCGGAGGAAGCAACAGGAGGGACCAACAACAAAAATCTGATGGCAACAGTAGCCCATACTGCATAATCTGCAAGAAGTCGGGACACACGACAAGAGACTGCAAGTTTAAATGCAAGAAGTGCAGAAATCAGAATCACTCCCAAAGGGATTGTTGGTTCCAAAAGAAGAAAGAAGATGGAGAAGCCAGTTTCACTCAAACTGAGGAAATTTCTCAGGTATCACTCTAATGCTCAAAGATGATAAAAATTTACAACTTCCATGGATGGTAGACAGTGGCTGCAGTAGTCATATGACGGGAGAAAGGGAGTCCCTCACTGAGATAGACGACAATTACCGCTCTCAAGTAAAAATTGGAGACGGGACTATACTGGAAGTCAAAGGAATTGGCACAGTGGTCGTAAACTCTGAGGCAGGTAACAAAACTCAAATTCAAGAAGTTCTATATGTTCCTAATTTGAAGCAAAATCTCCTCAGTGTTGGCCAACTGATGCTAAAAAAATTCAAGCTATTATTTGACAACGGCGCATGTGAGATCATCAACAAGAACAATAGTCTTACTATCGCCAAAATACCTATGTCTTCCAGTAGAATATTTCCCTTAGCACTTTCAAGAAGTGCAGGTGTAGCATTGAAAGCCCAAAGGATGGATGATTCCTTCCTATGGCACCTAAGATATGGCCACTTGAATTTCAAAGGCCTAAACTTGTTGAAGCAGAAGAGGATGGTGACCGGACTACCCAACATCAACAGATATATCAAAATATGCGAAGGATGTATTTATGGAAAAATGCATCGCCTGCCTTTCCCGAAGACTGCTTGGAGAGCAAGAGCACCGCTAGAGCTAGTTCATGCAGATATTTGCGGACCAACAAGAACTCCATCAATAAGCGGTAAAAGATACTTTTTACTGTTTGTTGATGACTATACAAGGATGATGTGGATATTTTTCCTGGAGCAGAAATCAGAAGCATTCTCCAAGTTCCTTCAGTTCAAAGCAGCAGCGGAAAAAGAATGCAGTCGACCAATCAAGACACTCCGCACAGATCGTGGGGGAGAATTCATCTACAAACCATTCATGGAGTATTGTAGACAAAATGCATCAAGAGGCAGTTGACAGTTCGATATACACCACAACAAAATGGTGTGGCAGAGCGAAAGAACCGCACAATCGTGGAGATGGCTAGAAGCATGCTGAAGGGCAAAAATCTACCCCTAAAATTCTGGGCAGAAGCTGTCAACACAGCTATCTATATCCTCAACAGGTCACCGACTAAAGCAATTCTCAACAAGACACCATATGAAGCATGGCATCACCGAAAGCCGCAAGTTAATCAACTTAAAGTTTTCGGTTGCATAGCCTATGCTCATATCTCTACCCCAAATCGAGATAAGTTCGATAAGAAAGGGGAGAAGCTTATATTCACCGGATATAGTGACGAATCCAAGGGATATCGACTCTATAATCCAGTGAAAAATGAAACGGTGATCTCACGAGATGTTATCTTTGATGAAATGTCAGAATGGAGCTGGCAGCCAGAAACAACACAATCTCCACCAACATATGAATTTTTGGAGGAAGCTGCAACTCCTGAGGATGCTGACAACAACCAACAGGATCCACCCTCAAGTCCAGGTGGCAGTCCACTCGGAGATGATTTCAGAGACGTCGTCACAGACACAGATACGCCTCCAAGAAAGATAAGATCATTGCAAGATATTTATAATGTTGGTCATGTAGCTTATTTTTCTTGTGAGCCGCAATATTTTGACGAAGCTGTGAAAGAAGAAGTCTGGACGAAGGCTATGGATGCAGAAATCTTGATGATCGAGAAGAACAAAACATGGGAGCTCGTGGACAAGCCAAAAGACAAGCCAGTAGTAGGTCTAAAATGGATCTACAAGACCAAGTTCAACGAGGACGGATCAATCCAGAAGCATAAGGCGAGACTGGTGGCAAAAGGCTATACACAGCAGCCTGGCATAGATTTTCACGAGACATATGCACCAGTAGCCAGGATGGAAACTATCAGAACTGTTCTTGCCTTAGCAGCACAACTGGAGTTACCAATATTCCAGTTAGATGTCAAATCGACATTCCTAAATGGAGAAATCGAAGAAGAAGTGTATGTGGAGCAACCACAGGGATACGAGAAGAAAGGAGAAGAAGATAAAGTCTACCGACTCCGAAAGGCGCTATATGGACTTAAACAAGCACCTCGAGCATGGAATAACAGGATTGATCGCTACTTTCAGCAAGAAGGATTTCAAAGAAGTCCAAATGAAGCATCGCTCTACATCAAGAAAGGAGAAGGCAAGGATTTTTTAATTGTCTGCCTATATGTTGATGATCTAATATATACAAGCACAAGCTCAAAGATGATCGAGGAATTCAAAAGAGCGATGATGAAGGAGTTCGAAATGACGGACCTGGGACTAATGAAATATTTCCTGGGAATCCAAGTGAAGCAAAAACTAGGAGAAATATTCATCTCACAGGAGAAGTATGTCGAAGACATGCTGAAAAGGTTCCACATGGAAAATTGCAAGCCAATATCAACCCCAATGGCGTTGAACGAGAAATTACAATTGAATGACGGAGCTGAAAAAGTCGATGGTAAATTATACAGAAGCCTAGTCGGATCGCTTATTTACTTGACTCACACAAGGCCTGACATTTGTCATGCAGTAAGTCTCATATCAAGGTTCATGAACGAGCCAAGTAAACTTCACTATGCAGCAGCAAAGAGAATCTTAAGGTATCTTCAAGGCACTAGAAAATTAGGTCTGAAATACCAAAAGGAAGCAGATAATAAGCTGACAGGATATACCGACAGCGACTGGGCCGGATCACTTGATGATCGCAAAAGCACATCAGGATATATTTTCTGCCTTGGTTCAAAACCAATTTCATGGAGTTCGAAGAAACAGAAGAACGTCGCACTATCATCAGCAGAAGCTGAGTATATCGTAGCTACAGATGCAGCTTGCGAAGCAGTCTGGTTGAGGAGATTAATCTCTGATCTACAACAGGGAGATGAAGATCCTACCATAATCCATTGCGACAATATGTCAGCAATAGCAATGACGAAGAACCCAGTATTTCATGCAAGTTCGAAACACATTGAGCTACGACATCACTACATACGAGACCTTGTCAGTAATGGAGAAATTGCAATGGAGTTTATCAACACCAACGATCAGCCAGCGGACATCATGACAAAATCAGTCACTCGAGAAAAGTTTGAGAAGTTCAAGGAGCAAATACAAATTGTGGATTAAGAGGGGGTGTGGAACTATCTAATCCCCAATTCTCTAGAACCATCCCAACCATTCTACAAAAATCCACAAAGAAATCTGCCAACTACCTAAACAAAATCAACCACAAATGAAACCTACCCACCTAATAAATTGTTGTTCTAGAACCACCACCTAGCTTAAGCAAATTCTAGCCATGCACTTAACCAAACACCACAACAAATATCATGATATTTAGTATGCAATGGTGGTTGTGCATTAGTATAAATAGAAGCCTTTGTAAGGCTTGGAGGTATCAGAGAAAGAGCAAGAAGCAAAGTAGTAGAGAGTGAGTGGGTGAGCAAATTTGAGAGTCTCTTGTATCGGGCAATAATTGCCAAGTGTTTGTAAAAATAGTTTGAGTGAAATAAAATCCAATTCCTCTAAATTTTCGATCCTAAACCATTACATTTCCGCTAGTGCCCAACAAATGCAAAGTCAATCCGTAAATAATACATTGGGATGAAAACATGAGACTTTCAATTACCTTTACCTTTTAATCATGGAAGAAACAAAGCTGGTGCCGCTCATCTTTCCATGGTCGGCAAATCAAGGAAGCCTTTCCCCAGGAATCTTAATTCTATTCGCCGTTGAGGAAGGAGGTGGGCGGCGTCGAATTCATTCTTCCTCCTTCAGTTCGCGAGCAGCAGAAGTTGGCGGCGGCAGAATCGATAAGGAGGTGGCCGGCGGGATTCGTTCTTTCTTTCTTTATTTCTTCATCCTTGAGTGGCGTAGCAGCAAAGGTGGCAGCTTCGACGGGCGGAACAGAGCAAGGGGTTACGATCGATTTAGGGCGATGGAATTTCAGTGCGTTTTAGGAACTAGGGCAAATGTATAATTTCAGTTCAATTTAGGGCGGTGATTTTTAAATTTAGGGCGTTAATTAGTAACTCCCTTGTTGTGTCAACCTAACTGCTAACGGTCGATTAACAGGTATATCGTTAATTGCGAAAGATGTGACAGGTTAGCTAACAATAGAGATTTTTGGGTAGCGGTTAATCTTTCACCTACATATGTGTTAATGACTAACCACTAGTTGATAGGACCAATCATTAGCACAAATATTATATTTTATTAATTTTGAATATGAATTTATTGTTGAATATGAATTTAAAACATTGATATTATTCCTTATTATTTTCTTTACGATAACCATGCTCAACTATTACTAACTTTTTATTGAATTTGTATGCCATTTGAACAAATGAAAAATCTACACAATAAATAAAAGCGAAATGAGAAAATTTGAAGCCCCATTTCAAATTTCCGACATCCAGAGTGAAAGTAGGAAGTACATTTTGGTCTTCACAATTACTTTTTTTTTATTCATTAAAAAGACACTTACTAGGATTCAAACCATGACCACTTTAAAGAAAAGCAAAGATCATAACCAATCACACTAAGTACATTTGTTGTATCTTTTTAAATTAAAAATATATAATCGCAGAGAGGAAAAAACTCTTACCTCATTTCAAATTCCCTGCTCCAGGAGCGTTTGTAGGAAGGGTAGAATATCAAGTGTCAATTTTTTTCTTTTTCCTCTGTGGAACGGGCCAACTTACTGTACACATGCGGATTTAAATGGGTCCACGAGTGTCAATTTTTTTTAAGTCCTTTTATTTCTCTGTGGTAGTAAAATATATGAAAAGGCAAAAACAATACTCCTTTTTATTGCTAAAAAGAAAAACAATTTAATAATAAACTAATGCATGGATTCTAATGGGCTAACCGCTAATCATAAATAAAAAAGTTGAATGGGCCTGACCTATACGGGATTTGCCCATCAAGTAAAACAAATGAACATCATGGATTTGACATTCTAAAATAAGCTATTTTCTCTAGCATAATATATATTATGCTATTATTTTATATCTTAGTGGCTAAAATATAATGTATTTTAAAGTTATTCAATGGTTCAACCTTGACCAACCCAATTAGTCCAATTTTTATCATTTCCAATATATATTATGTAATTATTTGATATCATAATGAATAAATTATAGTGTATATTATATGGAATCGTTTGGTATTTGTTAGTAAAAAAACAAAACAGAAAGATCTATTTGGTTATTTTTAACATTAAAACGATCCTAAACATTTTTAGTTTCCTTTTGAAATTCTATAGTTTTATTCCATTTTCTAGGGATACAGGAACGGTGGTTCCTATCCCAAATCGTGTTGTTCATTCTTCATTTCTATAGATTTTATCATGGCTTGACAAAAAACCAGAAAGCACAATGATGACAAGATGAAAGTTTTATAAAGCTAATTAATCGGCCAACGGGCCGAGTAAAAGCTAGCAACGATTGTGAGATGCTCATTTCCCGAAAACCGGCGGTATAGGCGATTTTTTATTCGATTTTCTGGAATTTGGTTTCTATAAAACTTACTCTACCTCATCATATTACCAGAAACAATATTGTTTCATAAGGTAACATGTACTTAATTTTGGTTCATAAGGCTGATTTTTGATTCGTTGCATCATTCATGTCTCATTCCTACTAAAATTCACTATTTTTATCACGTGTTTCGCAAAAAAAAAAAAATACAACAATAAGCTATATACCCCATTACATTATCAAATTTCATACCTCACCTTCCTCCGGTCAAATGACCGGGGCCCATGCTAGTACATTACTATGAGTAAAAATTTTATGCTATGAATGGTGAAAAGACACTAAAAAAGAGAGAGGGAAATGCTCTGTCGATTCGAGTAACAGTTCGGTTACTCAAATAATTAAGTGCCCTATTTGGTTTATTTTGACGGTTAGTGTTAATGATACGTCTGCAAGTCGGCCAGCAGTCCGCTACCGCGACTAGACACCAGCCCAACCCATCTATAGCAAGGCCTTAAGCCTTGCATCATGCTTGCCGTTGTGATTTGTCATTTGTTTCAGCATTGTTAGCTAGTTTGAATTGTTCATCAGGTGGTTAGAGTAGTGGTGATTTGGGAATAAGCTTCTTCTTGTTTTGTGGGGAAAGCTAGTAGCACTAGGAGTATAATGTGGAGTTGGTTCCACTTGGTTAGGTCTGTTAGAGTCAACATATCATGTATTTAAGTTAAGAATGAAGGGAATAAGAGGCAAGGAATTACATTCAGCAAGTAGTCTCTGGTTGTTCTAGCCAAGAAAGTAGAACTCTGGCCAACTCCTGCCAAGAAAAGGGAGCTCTTTCTCGATACAACTTTTTCCCGTCTCATTTGTTATCAGAGCACAGCATGGGCACTCACGCTCAACGCATCGAGGCTCTTGAAACCGCCACCCACGAAAATCAAACCGGCATCCATGCGATCATAGATTAATTGGCAGCCGTTCAACTCGTCATCAACCAGATCGCTCAAGACCGAGCTGTCAAATCCGAAGATCGACACTCCGAGGAAAGAGAAAGGTCCGTCAATGATCAATCACGCCGAATTCGATACAACGACTTGGAGGATCATGACCGACAACCCTTTTTTGGCGCAAAACTTGCTCGCGTGGAGTTTCCACGTTCGCCGGAGAAGACCCCGGCCACCGTTTGGTTCTCAAGAATGGAGCAATTCTTTGAGTTCCAAGCCATTCCAGAAGGTCAAAGGGTGTCTTTGGCTTCGTAGCACCTAGAGGGGGACGCGAATCAATGGTGGCAATGGCTCCATTGGACATATCGAGCGGATGGAGTCCCGATAACATGGGAAGTGTTCTCGTCGGAACTGTGGGCAAGATTCGGACCCTCTACTGCAACCGAGTTTGACGAAGCCATGTCCCATATAAAACAGACAGGTTCACTTTGCGACTATCAGACTGAGTTCGAGAGGCTCGGTAATCGAGTCCGGGGCTGGACACAACAAGCTACAGTTGGTACGTTTCTCGGCGCCCTGTCCCATATAAAACAGACAGGTTCACTTTGCGACTATCAGACTGAGTTCGAGAGGCTCGGTAATCGAGTCCGGGGCTGGACACAACAAGCTACAGTTGGTACGTTTCTCGGCGCCCTATCCCATATAAAACAGACAGGTTCACTTTGAGACTATCAGACTGAGTTCGAGAGGCTCGGTAATCGAGTCCGGGGCTGGACACAACAAGCTACAGTTGGTACGTTTCTCGGCGCCCTGAAACCGAAAATTGCCGACGACATCCGAATCTTCAATCCGCGCACTCTGAAGGAGGCGATTAGTTTCGCTCGTGTGCGCGATGAGCAACTCTCTCGCCATTTCAGCCCTCCTCGCAGCTGTTATCGATCGCCGGCGGATTACACCACTCCCCCACGACCTAAACCTCGACCCACCTGTGACACTACCTTCGCGGCCAGGCCGCGATCAGCCGCTGAGCCACTGCCGCCAGGCCACAACCGACCACCACCGCCCCAAGGAGGCAGACGCATTTCATACGACGAGATGCATTGACGACGTCAGGCCGACCTCTATTTTAACTGCGACGAAAAATTCACCCCCACCCATCGTTGTGCCAAGCCGCGGCTAATGATGCTATTGAACGAAGAAGACGACGAGATTTAGGATGACGCCGAAGTTTCGCTCAATATGATGACAGGCCAAACAGGAAACCAGGCTACGCGCGTGTGGGCCTCAGTGGGCCGCACTAAGCTTATCGCTCTGATTGAAAGCGGATCAATCCACAACTTCATTAGCACGAAGGCTGCCAATGCTCTCCATCTGCCAGGTTCGCCCATTTCGCCTTTCAACGTCAAAATTGCAGATGGGGCTCCATTACGATGCAAGGGCAAACATGACGATATTCTCCTCAACGTCCAAGGCACAAAATTCCCTGTCACGTTATTCTCCATTCCATTGGCGGGATTAGATATTGTCCTCGGAATTCAATGGCTGGCCACCTTGGGGACGATTTAGAGTAACTGGAAAACTTTGGAAATGGAATTCGAGTGGGCAGGACGTCTGTGTTGTTTGTGGGGCATCACAGCACAGAGCCGACCAAAACTGCCATATGCCCATCTGGGAGATGATGCGGGAGGAACCTAGCCTCCGAGGCTCCGAGCAATCTGTCTTCCTCCTTCGACGGACGATCCTCTGCGCCAAGTTCCCAGGGAACTTCAAGATCTCCTCTGAGACTTTGGTGACCTATTCGACGATCCCACTCAACTTCCTCCCTGCCGGGCGATTGGCCATCACATTGAGCTCAAGGATGGGACCAACGCCATCAATGTCAGACCCTATCGCTATGCTCACTACCAAAAAGCTGAAATCGAGGTGCAGGTCAATAAGATGCCCACTGCCGGTCTCATCCAGCCGAGCACCAGTCCATTTTCGTCTCCAGTCCTGTTGGTTAAAAAGAAAGATGGTTCATGGAGGTTTTGTACCGACTACAGAGCATTGAACGCCACCACCATCAAGGATCGTTTTCCCATTCCTACCGTCGATGATATGTTAGACGAGCTTGACGGGCCCGCTTACTTCACCAAGCTGGACCTTCGGGCAGGATACCACAAAGTCAGAATGCACGACTCAGATGTACCGAAGATGGCGTTTCGCACACACAATTGCCATTACGAATATCTGGTAATGCCTTTCGGCCTCTGTAATTCCCCTTCTACTTTTCAAGCGATCATGAATGATATCTTTCGGCCATTCCTTCGCAAATTCGTGTTGGTTTTCTTCGAACGACATTCTAATCTACAGCCCCGACAAGCAAAGCCATCTCGAGCATGTTCGCCAGGTCCTACTCATTCTCCGGCAGCACCAGTTCTTCATCAAATTTTGCAAGTGCGCATTTTCCTTGTCAGAAATTGAATAATTGGGTCATATAATCACAGCCATCGGTGTGAAGGTCGACCCTCGCAAAATTCAGGTCATGGTTGACTGGCCCATGCCCACCTCCGTCACAGAACTGCACGGTTTTCTGGGTCTCACAGCCTATTACCGCAAATTTGTCAAGGGGTATGGATCGATCGCTCGACCATTGACCAACCTTCTTAAAAATGGACAGTTCGAGTGGTCTTCGATAGCCGCAACGGCCTTTCACGAACTGAAATCCGCCATGACGACCACGCCAGTCATGGCGTTGCCCAACTTCGAAGCCCCCTTCATCATTGAGACGGATGCTTCCGGCACCGGCATTGGGACGATTCTGATGCAAGCTGACCGCCCAATTGCATATATGAGTCGTGCTCTGGACAAGGCCAAGTTAAATCTATCAACTTATGCTAAAGAGATGTTTGTCGTTGTGACGGCCGTTCACACATGGCGTCCTTACATCTTGGGCCGCCGATTTCTAATTCGCACCGATCAGAAGAGTTTAAAACATCTTCTCAGCCAACGGATTACCACTCCCGAACAACAGCAATGGGTTTCTAAACTCTTGGGCTTCGATTATGAAATTGCCTATAAGCCTGGTAAAGATAAACAGGCTGCTGATTCCCTTAGCCGGTGCCCCACTGAAGTCGTGTTGCTCCCAGTCTCCATTCAGCATACGTACTCTGGGATTCCCTCAAAAACACGGCGCTCACTCACCCTTATATATAGAAGGTTCTGGCTCGTCCAAATTCAGCTTCCCCTGGCCCTTACTCCGTTCGCAACGACATGGTCCTCTTCCACAACGACATGGCCAGCTTCTCGAGGAGTTCCATTGCACTCCCATCGGCGGGCACTCCGGGATCGAACATACCTATCGGCGCCTGGCTTCCCAATTTTTCTTGCCAGGTATGTTCGATGATGTCAAAGGATTCGTCAACTCATGTGATGTTTGTCAGCGAGCCAAGTCCTAGATCTTGGCCCCTGCAGGGCTACTTCAACTGCTACCCATCCCCACCCAGGTTTGGCAAGACATCTCCCTTGATTTCATCGATGGGTTGCCGAGTTTCGGGGGAAGACTATTATTTTGGTTGTCGTCGATCGTTTAACCAAATACGACCACTTCATTACTCTTTCCCATCCCTATACGGCGCGTTCGGTGGCTGATCAGTTTGTCGCGGGCATTGTACGCATCCACGGCCTCCATCGCTCGATCGTCAGCGATCGAGATCGCGTCTTCATGAGTAACTTCTGGCAAGAACTTCACCGCCAGTCAGGGACAACTCTTAGCATGTCCTCCTCGTACCATCCTCAATCTGATGGCCAAACGGATGTGGTGAATCGCTGCGTCGAGCAGTACTTGAGGTGTTTTACTCATCAACAACCGAAGAAGTGGCTGTTGTCCTTGCCTTGGGCTAAATATTGGTACAACTCTTATTTCCACAGCCCTACGGGCATGTCCCCTTTCCAGGCCCTCTATGGGCGGCTGCCCACTCCAATTCCGCACAACTTGCCAGGCACCACTTCGGTTCACGAAGTCGATCGCGCTCTCGTTGACTGCAATGATCTTCTTAATGAGCTGAAGGCCAATCCCGCCGTCTCGCAGAATCGTATGAAGAAGCATGTTGATTAACGCCGTAGCGAGGATCAATTCGCAGTCGGTGACTGGGTCTATCTGAAGCTCCAACCGTACCGCCAGCATACAGTCTTTCGTCGAGCGTCTCAAAAGCTGGCTTGCCGATACTTTGGGCCCTACATGGTCACGAAATGCATAGGCCCTGTCGCCTATCGTCTCGGGTTACCGATTGGCAGTCGTGTGCACCTGGTCTTCCATGTATCCCTGTTGCGTCGTTGCTCTGCTCCCCTTGCCGCCGCAACTCCGCCTGACATTCCTCCCATTGGCGATGATGGGTCACTTCTCCTCCATCCTGAGGCCATTTTGGAGACCCGCTGGTCCAAGAGGGGTTCGCGATTTGTAGAGAAAATCCTTGTCAAATGGAAGTCCCTTCCGGCCGATGATGCTACGTGGGAATTGGCTTCCACTTTCCATGATCGTTTCGTACAGTTAGGCTTTGAGGACAATGCCGGTTCTTCAGGGGGTGATAATGATACGTCTGCAAGTCGGCTAGCAGTCCGCTACCGCGACTAGACACCAGCCCAACCCATCTATAGCAAGGCCATAAGCCTCGCATCATGCTTGCCGTTGTGATTTGTCATTTGTTTCAGCATTGTTAGCTAGTTTGAATTGGTCAGCAGGTGGTTAGAGTAATGGTGATTTGGGAATAAGCTTCTCCTTGTTTTGTGAGGAAAGCCAGTAGCACTAGGAGTATAATGTGGAGTTGGTTCCACTTGGTTAGGTCTGTTAGAGTCAGCGTATCATGTATTTAAGTTAAGAATGAAGGGAATAAGAGGCAAGGAATTACATTCACCAAGTAATCTACCTACGGATTTCAAGATTACATGATATATGAGATTCCACTGTTTTTTTTGTTTTATTTTTGGACAGATATCTTGATATTGGTGCACCATGTAATTCTAGAATTCATGTGACCATGGTATCTCAAATGCTTTGGGTTTACCCAAAGTATTTGAGATTTCATGCCAAATTATGTGGGTTCTACCATGAACTCATGCAAACCAAACAATGCATTCTAATATTACACAAGTTCTCACAACTCAACCTACAATATACATGAATTCTTCAAATACATGAATTCTACATTACGTGCTTACCAAACGACCCCTACGTCTCTGGTTGTTCTAGCCAAGAAAGTAGAACTCTGGCCAACTCCTGCCAAGAAAAGGGAGCTCTCTCTATACAACTTTTCCCCGTATCAGTTATGTAATTTATTTATGTTATTTGATTTAGTTTGCTCATTAAAATTAGGGTGATTATTGTTAGACGTGGGTTAGTGTGTCAGTAGTTAACTAAAATTAAGGTGAGGGTTAACGGTTAACTACTTAACTCCCTAGTTTTTAGTTAGATTAGCTCTAGCCTTTAGTATTTAAGAATGGGTTAAGATTGAAGGAGCCAGAGATAAAAAAATGTAAAAGACGAGAGTCTTGTACGAGGTTGGTTTTTCTCGAAAAAGATTAGGAGTTATATTCTCGTCATTAAGGAGAACGAAAATTTCCTTTCAAAATCTTTTCTTAGTCTCCCTCGCTTTATATCTTTCTCGAAAAGGTGCACATAACCGCTAGACATCAGATCTAGCTAACTGATTCGACGATCGCATTCGCACCTAATTATATGACATCAGATCTAGCTAGTTCCCAAACCACGCATGCCCACTTCCAAACAACAACGAGAGTACTGAAACACTTCCACGAGTCGTGCCGCGTCTGCCCCAGCAGAACCTCCAGTATAGTGTAATTCCTAATAGACATACTACCCTCCAAAAAACCCAAGGCTCGTTGACTTAGCTCGTTGACCTTTGTCTCTAGTACACTCTAGAGTTTATTGGTCAAAATCCTAGGTTGGTGTTAACACCTAACTTAATTTGGCCGGAATTAAATGCCGCATTAATTAGTCTCGGCATTTAAGTCGATACCGTGGGTAAAAAACGGTGTCGTTGGGAGTCGAGCAGTGTCGCGGAGAACTAAAACGGTACCGCAAGGAATCTCAACGGTACCGCAACGCTGGAAACGACACCGCTTGCCGAAAATAAAAAAAGAGGGCCGTGTGTTTAATGGGGTTGGAGGAGGAGTCTTTAATTGTTTAATTATTATTTTTTATTCCTTGTGAGAAGCGGCACCGCGGGGAGTTAAAACGATACCGCGAAACAGAAAATCGGTGCCGCGAGGAAGCTCGGCGGTACCGCGGAACTGGAGAGGGGCCGCGCAGTGTAGGTGTTGGGGAAGGAGCTTTGTTTATAATTAATTAATATTTTTATTCCTTGTTGGAAGGGGAAAATCGGTACCGCATGGAGACAAGCGGTATCGCGGAGAGTTAAAACGGTACCGCGAGTAGGCCCAACGGTACCGCGGATTAGCAAACGACAGTGTTTAATAATAAACAGTGTCGCGGAAGAAAAAACAAACGGAGCTGGTTGGGAAAGAAAACGACACCGCAAGGCTGGAAGCGGAGTCGTTTAATGTTAAAACGATGTCGCGGGTAGAATCAAGCGGTGCTGCTCAGTTAAAAACGACACCGTTTAAGGCATCAACAACGTCGTAGTATCTCTAAGCGGTGTCGTTTAGTTGAAAACCATACCACAATGGTTTGGATTTTGGCGAGGCCTGGCAAGCACAACGGTGCCGTTTGGTTGAAAAAGAAACAATGTCGCGGAATGAAAAACGACATTGTTTGTCAGCATCGATTAGTGAAAGGTGATGCCGCGGTATTGGTGAAACGACATCGTTGCATGGACAAGGTTGTAGGATTTGGCTCAATGTCGTTTCGCCAAGTTTCTGCAAACAGGAGCGGTTTCGATGGCACGTGATTTTTACGCAAAGCAGAAAGAGGAGATCAAGGCAGTTGAGACACGGGGGATTTCACAACGGAACAGTTGAGGAAGCGGTTCCACCGGGCGTGAAGGCTACGAAGCAGTTTTTTCGAATAAAAGCAGTGGAGCAAGGAGAGAGAAGAGGGGACAACCAAATCAACACAGATCAACTCTGTTCAAACTTTACCTTTTCTCTGTAACTCCTTCGCGGAGCTCTCCTTCCAGGAAGGATCTCCATAGTTGGTAGAAGTAGTCGTAGTCGCGGAGCTCTCCACAGGAATCTCCATAGGAGTAGCGGTAACGTAGATTCCCCAAAAACTCAAACACCCTCGTTCGAACGTAGTTTGGAGAGGTGCGAACCGTAGTAACGGTCGTTCTTGGTTAGAAGTCAGAGGTGCATCGATCGAATCAACACCGCCCGGCGGTGGATATTTGACGGTCACGTTGATTTCACCATTAGAGGTGCATCGATCAAATCAACGGCGCCGACATTCGGCGGCGGATATTTGACGGTCGTCTCGATTTCAGCAATTAGCGGTGCATTCGATCAAACGGCACCGCGAGAATTTCCACCGCGAAACGGCACCGGCGGTGGCATTTGGTTTTCTCGGGGAAACAATTTGGCACGCCCAGTGGGACACGTGTATTTGAAGTGAAATATGGCTCTGCGGCATGAAAACCACAACGTTGATCTCCCACAAGAATCTGTGAAGGTGGAGCGTGTGGCCGACATTGAAGTTGGCGGAGCATATGAGGCGGATAGACATATCGGGGTGATGAAGGAGTGGCCCCAATCCATGTCGAGCACTGATGGGCATGCTGCACTCCTGTCTCTTCGTCGATCTATAGAGGAATATTACCGGCAGGTAAATCTCTATTTTATCTCTTTAAATAAGCCTTGTGATTCTCTTGGAAGACATATGGATAAATTTTTTGACATGATAGATGAACATGTTTCCGGTATTGCCAATAAGGATTCACTTAAACTTGTGGCTAAAACAGTGGCGTTAGGGGCCAGCAAATCTCATGTTGGTTCTCCTGTGAACACTATTGTTTTGAAGGACAGGAAAGTTAGAGCGGTCTTGCGAAAGCCACAACAAAGAACAAAATTTAAATGTGTTTATAATAAGTTTCAGAAAATTAGGAAGAACAACTGTGATATCTTGAAAGATGACAAATTTTACAATGTTGTTCAATCTAAGCCGCTCGGGGGGCATGTCATCCCATATCGTGGTAGATTGAAGGAGAAACAACACCATAAGTGGCAACTAGGTTTGCCACATCCACCTTGTTCTAGGAAAAGTCAAACTAGGGTCACCACAGACACTACTCAAGATGGAGGTGGTGATCACGTGAACAAACTCAATGCCGCGAAAGTTGGTATTGCTCAACCCATTCCTTCGTGTAAATTGTCCCCAAAGGCTCCACTGAGTGGAAAGGGGGGCAAGTTTAATCGAGCCCGACATAGAGTTGTCACGCCAGTGCCGGCAGGGACCAAGTCTGCCATGAATGGTGGACATGGGGGCAATTCCACTGTCCAACAAACTCCACAATCATCTGAGAGTTCAAAAGAAATAACGTGGTTGTGTGGTAAGTGTCGTAGTAAACAGCGCAATCACAAGAGTGTTGGTGAAGCTCGTGAGCATCGAGGCTCATACTCTCAACAACGTAGTGAGAGTGCGAAGCTGACAAAACTAGACCAGTCTAGGCAAGCGATGTCGCATGGTCGAATTGGCAAGACAAAGGTGCCAAAAAACGAGAATGTCCTGTCTAGAGCCAAGAATGCTTATGGTTTTCCATTCCGAAAAGCTAAGATTATGCCAAATCAGGATCGTGGAGTTTCGAACAAAGATGTTCGAGCTAGACGAACTGGGGATTTGCAAGCCAACATTGATTCCAAAACATCAAAACCAACTCGTGTGAAGCCAGCTGTGATGAATCATGGACTTTACGGATGGCTTGTTTGGTTTGATCGATGGAGTTGGCAGTGGGTGTGGACTTTTGGCATGATGGTTTATGCCAAAATCTAGTTTGTTTCTTATTTAACTGTTAATAAATAACGTGGCTAAATTAGGCCACCTAATATGTTATAGAGAAAATATTATATAATATGATCAAGCGGCATTGCTAAGAAGAAGCAACAATATCGTTGGCAATAGTTCAAAATAACAAGCGGTGTTGTTCTCTTTTCTCAACATCGTTGGAAGATAGGGAAAGATACACAATGCTGTAAAAAAATATATATATATAAAAATTTAGCTCTGCCGCTGTTTCCAAACAGCATTGGCGGGAAAAAAGGAAAATAAAATAAAAAAAAAATTTCAACACTGCCGCAGTTTCCTAACAGCACTAGCGAAATATTAAAAAAAAAAAAAAAGAGAGACTCCCAACTGCGGCTGTTCCCAACAGCCTAGAAGAAAAAGAAAAAAAAAGAAAGAGGGAACTCCCAGCGCTGCGTCCAACAGGCCTGCATAGAATAAAAAAAAAAAAAATCATGCAGCGCTGGCCTGTTTCCCCAGCCGTGAAAGAAAAAAAAAATGTAGTTCTGCCGCAACAGCTCTGGCGGAATATTATAATAATAATAAAAAAAAAATTCATGCAGCGCTGCCCGCTGTTTCCCCAGCCGTGAGAGAATTTTTTTTTTTCAGTTCTGCCGCAACAGCGCTGGTGGAGAAAATAAAAAAATAAAAAAAAAAACAGAACAGATTGTCTCTCAGCGCTGCCGCTGTGCTAACAGCTCTGATTAAAAAAAAAAAAAATTTTGGCAGGCAGAGTTGCCGCTGTTGCTAGCAGCGCTGATTACCCAAATATAATAAAATAAAAAAAGGGTAGAGACTAGAGAGGGCGGCCAACAGCTCTGGTGAAAAAAAAAAAAAAAATTGGGCCAAAACATTTTAGGGGACGCACAGCAGCGTTGTTGACACAAAAGAAGGAAAAAACAAGACTGAGTTGTTTGGCACCGAACAACACCGTCGGGACAAGATAATTCTGCTTCTGTTTTGGAAAAGCATGGACAAAACACAACAGCTTTGGAAAAACAGGTTTGCTGATCACACTTACAATTCCAATTTTATTATCATTGAATGTTTCTTTTTATTCCTGGCAACGGTGCAAGCATGGAGCAAAAATTTTGGGTTGCCATGTAAGGATTGCCATGCTTAAGAAATCGTCTTCTTCTACTGTTTGTTTTATTAGTGAATTATTTTAGATGATGCGATTTATTGTGTCAACAATTTGGTTCATAATTTTTATGAACCAAATTGTGGGGGGCATTTGTTAACACCTAACTTAATTTGGCCGGAATTAAATGCCGCATTAATTAGTCTCGGCATTTAAGTCGATACCGTGGGTAAAAAACGGTGTCGTTGGGAGTCGAGCAGTGTCGCGGAGAACTAAAACGGTACCGCAAGGAATCTCAACGGTACCGCAACGCTGGAAACGACACCGCTTGCCGAAAATAAAAAAAAGAGGGCCGTGTGTTTAATGGGGTTGGAGGAGGAGTCTTTAATTGTTTAATTATTATTTTTTATTCCTTGTGAGAAGCGGCACCGCGGGGAGTTAAAACGATACCGCGAAACAGAAAATCGGTGCCGCGAGGAAGCTCGGCGGTACCGCGGAACTTGAGATGGGCCGCGCAGTGTAGGTGTTGGGGAAGGAGCTTTGTTTATAATTAATTAATATTTTTATTCCTTGTTGGAAGGGGAAAATCGGTACCGCATGGAGACAAGCGGTATCGCGGAGAGTTAAAACGGTACCGCGAGTAGGCCCAACGGTACCGCGGATTAGCAAACGACAGTGTTTAATAATAAACAGTGTCGCGGAAGAAAAAACAAACGGAGCTGGTTGGGAAAGAAAACGACACCGCAAGGCTGGAAGCGGAGTCGTTTAATGTTAAAACGATGTCGCGGGTAGAATCAAGCGGTGCTGCTCAGTTAAAAACGACACCGTTTAAGGCATCAACAACGTCGTAGTATCTCTAAGCGGTGTCGTTTAGTTGAAAACCATACCACAATGGTTTGGATTTTGGCGAGGCCTGGCAAGCACAACGGTGCCGTTTGGTTGAAAAAGAAACAATGTCGCGGAATGAAAAACGACATTGTTTGTCAGCATCGATTAGTGAAAGGTGATGCCGCGGTATTGGTGAAACGACATCGTTGCATGGACAAGGTTGTAGGATTTGGCTCAATGTCGTTTCGCCAAGTTTCTGCAAACAGGAGCGGTTTCGATGGCACGTGATTTTTACGCAAAGCAGAAAGAGGAGATCAAGGCAGTTGAGACACGGGGGATTTCACAACGGAACAGTTGAGGAAGCGGTTCCACCGGGCGTGAAGGCTACGAAGCAGTTTTTTCGAATAAAAGCAGTGGAGCAAGGAGAGAGAAGAGGGGACAACCAAATCAACACAGATCAACTCTGTTCAAACTTTACCTTTTCTCTGTAACTCCTTCGCGGAGCTCTCCTTCCAGGAAGGATCTCCATAGTTGGTAGAAGTAGTCGTAGTCGCGGAGCTCTCCACAGGAATCTCCATAGGAGTAGCGGTAACGTAGATTCCCCAAAAACTCAAACACCCTCGTTCGAACGTAGTTTGGAGAGGTGCGAACCGTAGTAACGGTCGTTCTTGGTTAGAAGTCAGAGGTGCATCGATCGAATCAACACCGCCCGGCGGTGGATATTTGACGGTCACGTTGATTTCACCATTAGAGGTGCATCGATCAAATCAACGGCGCCGACATTCGGCGGCGGATATTTGACGGTCGTCTCGATTTCAGCAATTAGCGGTGCATTCGATCAAACGGCACCGCGAGAATTTCCACCGCGAAACGGCACCGGCGGTGGCATTTGGTTTTCTCGGGGAAACAATTTGGCACGCCCAGTGGGACACGTGTATTTGAAGTGAAATATGGCTCTGCGGCATGAAAACCACAACGTTGATCTCCCACAAGAATCTGTGAAGGTGGAGCGTGTGGCCGACATTGAAGTTGGCGGAGCATATGAGGCGGATAGACATATCGGGGTGATGAAGGAGTGGCCCCAATCCATGTCGAGCACTGATGGGCATGCTGCACTCCTGTCTCTTCGTCGATCTATAGAGGAATATTACCGGCAGGTAAATCTCTATTTTATCTCTTTAAATAAGCCTTGTGATTCTCTTGGAAGACATATGGATAAATTTTTTGACATGATAGATGAACATGTTTCCGGTATTGCCAATAAGGATTCACTTAAACTTGTGGCTAAAACAGTGGCGTTAGGGGCCAGCAAATCTCATGTTGGTTCTCCTGTGAACACTATTGTTTTGAAGGACAGGAAAGTTAGAGCGGTCTTGCGAAAGCCACAACAAAGAACAAAATTTAAATGTGTTTATAATAAGTTTCAGAAAATTAGGAAGAACAACTGTGATATCTTGAAAGATGACAAATTTTACAATGTTGTTCAATCTAAGCCGCTCGGGGGGCATGTCATCCCATATCGTGGTAGATTGAAGGAGAAACAACACCATAAGTGGCAACTAGGTTTGCCACATCCACCTTGTTCTAGGAAAAGTCAAACTAGGGTCACCACAGACACTACTCAAGATGGAGGTGGTGATCACGTGAACAAACTCAATGCCGCGAAAGTTGGTATTGCTCAACCCATTCCTTCGTGTAAATTGTCCCCAAAGGCTCCACTGAGTGGAAAGGGGGGCAAGTTTAATCGAGCCCGACATAGAGTTGTCACGCCAGTGCCGGCAGGGACCAAGTCTGCCATGAATGGTGGACATGGGGGCAATTCCACTGTCCAACAAACTCCACAATCATCTGAGAGTTCAAAAGAAATAACGTGGTTGTGTGGTAAGTGTCGTAGTAAACAGCGCAATCACAAGAGTGTTGGTGAAGCTCGTGAGCATCGAGGCTCATACTCTCAACAACGTAGTGAGAGTGCGAAGCTGACAAAACTAGACCAGTCTAGGCAAGCGATGTCGCATGGTCGAATTGGCAAGACAAAGGTGCCAAAAAACGAGAATGTCCTGTCTAGAGCCAAGAATGCTTATGGTTTTCCATTCCGAAAAGCTAAGATTATGCCAAATCAGGATCGTGGAGTTTCGAACAAAGATGTTCGAGCTAGACGAACTGGGGATTTGCAAGCCAACATTGATTCCAAAACATCAAAACCAACTCGTGTGAAGCCAGCTGTGATGAATCATGGACTTTACGGATGGCTTGTTTGGTTTGATCGATGGAGTTGGCAGTGGGTGTGGACTTTTGGCATGATGGTTTATGCCAAAATCTAGTTTGTTTCTTATTTAACTGTTAATAAATAACGTGGCTAAATTAGGCCACCTAATATGTTATAGAGAAAATATTATATAATATGATCAAGCGGCATTGCTAAGAAGAAGCAACAATATCGTTGGCAATAGTTCAAAATAACAAGCGGTGTTGTTCTCTTTTCTCAACATCGTTGGAAGATAGGGAAAGATACACAATGCTGTAAAAAAATATATATATATAAAAATTTAGCTCTGCCGCTGTTTCCAAACAGCATTGGCGGGAAAAAAGGAAAATAAAATAAAAAAAAAATTTCAACACTGCCGCAGTTTCCTAACAGCACTAGCGAAATATTAAAAAAAAAAAAAAGAGAGACTCCCAACTGCGGCTGTTCCCAACAGCCTAGAAGAAAAAGAAAAAAAAAGAAAGAGGGAACTCCCAGCGCTGCGTCCAACAGGCCTGCATAGAATAAAAAAAAAAAAATCATGCAGCGCTGGCCTGTTTCCCCAGCCGTGAAAGAAAAAAAAAATGTAGTTCTGCCGCAACAGCTCTGGCGGAATATTATAATAATAATAAAAAAAAAATTCATGCAGCGCTGCCCGCTGTTTCCCCAGCCGTGAGAGAATTTTTTTTTTTCAGTTCTGCCGCAACAGCGCTGGTGGAGAAAATAAAAAAATAAAAAAAAAAACAGAACAGATTGTCTCTCAGCGCTGCCGCTGTGCTAACAGCTCTGATTAAAAAAAAAAAATTTTTGGCAGGCAGAGTTGCCGCTGTTGCTAGCAGCGCTGATTACCCAAATATAATAAAATAAAAAAAGGGTAGAGACTAGAGAGGGCGGCCAACAGCTCTGGTGAAAAAAAAAAAAAAAATTGGGCCAAAACATTTTAGGGGACGCACAGCAGCGTTGTTGACACAAAAGAAGGAAAAAACAAGACTGAGTTGTTTGGCACCGAACAACACCGTCGGGACAAGATAATTCTGCTTCTGTTTTGGAAAAGCATGGACAAAACACAACAGCTTTGGAAAAACAGGTTTGCTGATCACACTTACAATTCCAATTTTATTATCATTGAATGTTTCTTTTTATTCCTGGCAACGGTGCAAGCATGGAGCAAAAATTTTGGGTTGCCATGTAAGGATTGCCATGCTTAAGAAATCGTCTTCTTCTACTGTTTGTTTTATTAGTGAATTATTTTAGATGATGCGATTTATTGTGTCAACAATTTGGTTCATAATTTTTATGAACCAAATTGTGGGGGGCATTTGTTAACACCTAACTTAATTTGGTCGGAATTAAATGCCGCATTAATTAGTCTCGGCATTTAAGTCGATACCGTGGGTAAAAAACGGTGTCGTTGGGAGTCGAGCAGTGTCGCGGAGAACTAAAACGGTACCGCAAGGAATCTCAACGGTACCGCAACGCTGGAAACGACACCGCTTGCCGAAAATAAAAAAAAGAGGGCCGTGTGTTTAATGGGGTTGGAGGAGGAGTCTTTAATTGTTTAATTATTATTTTTTATTCCTTGTGAGAAGCGGCACCGCGGGGAGTTAAAACGATACCGCGAAACAGAAAATCGGTGCCGCGAGGAAGCTCGGCGGTACCGCGGAACTGGAGAGGGGCGGCGCAGTGTAGGTGTTGGGGAAGGAGCTTTGTTTATAATTAATTAATATTTTTATTCCTTGTTGGAAGGGGAAAATCGGTACCGCATGGAGACAAGCGGTATCGCGGAGAGTTAAAACGGTACCGCGAGTAGGCCCAACGGTACCGCGGATTAGCAAACGACAGTGTTTAATAATAAACAGTGTCGCGGAAGAAAAAACAAACGGAGCTGGTTGGGAAAGAAAACGACACCGCAAGGCTGGAAGCGGAGTCGTTTAATGTTAAAACGATGTCGCGGGTAGAATCAAGCGGTGCTGCTCAGTTAAAAACGACACCGTTTAAGGCATCAACAACGTCGTAGTATCTCTAAGCGGTGTCGTTTAGTTGAAAACCATACCACAATGGTTTGGATTTTGGCGAGGCCTGGCAAGCACAACGGTGCCGTTTGGTTGAAAAAGAAACAATGTCGCGGAATGAAAAACGACATTGTTTGTCAGCATCGATTAGTGAAAGGTGATGCCGCGGTATTGGTGAAACGACATCGTTGCATGGACAAGGTTGTAGGATTTGGCTCAATGTCGTTTCGCCAAGTTTCTGCAAACAGGAGCGGTTTCGATGGCACGTGATTTTTACGCAAAGCAGAAAGAGGAGATCAAGGCAGTTGAGACACGGGGGATTTCACAACGGAACAGTTGAGGAAGCGGTTCCACCGGGCGTGAAGGCTACGAAGCAGTTTTTTCGAATAAAAGCAGTGGAGCAAGGAGAGAGAAGAGGGGACAACCAAATCAACACAGATCAACTCTGTTCAAACTTTACCTTTTCTCTGTAACTCCTTCGCGGAGCTCTCCTTCCAGGAAGGATCTCCATAGTTGGTAGAAGTAGTCGTAGTCGCGGAGCTCTCCACAGGAATCTCCATAGGAGTAGCGGTAACGTAGATTCCCCAAAAACTCAAACACCCTCGTTCGAACGTAGTTTGGAGAGGTGCGAACCGTAGTAACGGTCGTTCTTGGTTAGAAGTCAGAGGTGCATCGATCGAATCAACACCGCCCGGCGGTGGATATTTGACGGTCACGTTGATTTCACCATTAGAGGTGCATCGATCAAATCAACGGCGCCGACATTCGGCGGCGGATATTTGACGGTCGTCTCGATTTCAGCAATTAGCGGTGCATTCGATCAAACGGCACCGCGAGAATTTCCACCGCGAAACATCAAATCAACATCGCCGGGAACGAATTCGGCACCGGCGGTGGCATTTGGTTTTCTCGGGGAAACAGTTGGAAACTGGGAACTGGTCACCAAAAGTAAATTATTATATATGGTAGACATGAGAGCTGGTCTTTTTCTATTATTATTTGAAAGGAATATCTGTTTGGCGATGATTTTGGACCCTTGATTAGTTAGTTATCGTTCAGTGGTGGGCTAGACTGCTAGTGGCCACAAAACGATCTTTCCTGTGAGATTCTTTGCATCTGCCTGGAAAATGTACAGTCATTTTCCCCGAAGCCAAACACTCCCCAACCGAACCAACCTCTCTTCTATTTTCATTGCATATATAAGCACACGCACCCCCATCAAAGCAGAATCACCAAATCTCCGAAAAGAATCAATCTTCAAAAATCACTTTCCCTCTCAAAACTTCACAACTCATAGCTCAGCTCGACACAACTAGATTCGTTCTTATTATCTGCATCGATCTCCATCATCATGAAGGTAAGAACGCCAAGTCAAACTAATATATGGTTCGTACATTGAGTGTTTTGATGACGAAAAGAATTTTATTGTATCCGGTAACTAACTAATTTTTTATTTTATTTTATTCCAACAGCAAAAGTTGGTGATCAACGTCTCAATGAACAAGGAAAAGTCACGGCCCAAGGCGATGAAGATAGTCGTCGGCGTCCACGGTGTCGACTCGGCGTCGTTGGCCGGGCCAGACAAGACCCAAATTGAAGTCACCGGCGACGGAATCGACTCGGTGGCACTCGTCACTCTGCTTCGGAAAAAAGTGGGGTTCTCTGAACTGGTGAGCGTCGGCCCTTTGGAAGAGAAGAAGAAGGAGGAGGAGAAGAAGCCAGGGGAAGATTCTAAACCGCCGGCGCCCGTCGTATGGTCGTACGAGTACGGTGGTGGACAGCCTCACTACGTCTACCAAATGAGCCCTGCCGCCGGCGGGTACTATTACAATAACAATTACCCTTATCTTTGGAATTAATTTGTGTAGTGTACATATATTGAATTATGAATTTCCGGTGAGAGACGCAAAAAAAAAAAAGGGGGGGGGGGGGGGGTCGTCATTGGCTTGACCGGACGGCGGTCGGAGATTTTGATATATCAGTAGTAGTTTGAAATTTGAGGATTGTAAATTAAGCAGAATATTAGCAACAATGGTGGGCTATGAAATAAAATACGAGTATAAGACAAAAGCGTTCAGTACTTGAATCTCAACATCTTTCAAGATTGTGTATGTGATGTTAGATGAATTCTTAATGCATATGGTCATGTGACATGGTGAATTACTTGAAACGCGTTGATAGTAGATGCAGATTGTTACTTGTTAGACATATTGGAAAACGAAACAGAGAGGAAGAACCCCCTATTTAGTATTTACATGATATTTGTTCACTATGAAAGGCTAAATCACGGGAGAGATCGAAAATTACTGATCATCTTCTTTCTACTAATCTTGTTTGATAATTCATTTTCAAATTAGCGACGTTCTATTGTTGCTAGGACTTGAAAATAGATTATCGGTAGGTTATTGAAAGTCACGCGGAGTCTCACTTTTTTGGAGTTGCAAGGTGGTCTTCGAATCCCGATTTAGGTTTGGGGGCAATGCCAACGATCCACGGTGTATGGATTTATACACATTTGCTTTACCGTGCCACATTGGGCAAAGTCTGTACCGTTTTTCTCTGTTGTGGACAAGCCTTTTTATTGAAGAGTAACATGTAAATCGGTTGTTCTTCATCTCAATTTCGTTTTATGTATGTCTAACAATATGCATCGTCTATTAATGCGGTTTCAACTAATTCACCATATCACATGTGATTAGAGGTGTTCAAACGGTTTGGTTACCATGGCAACAGTTTTAACCGGTACTATTTGGATAATTTGGTTTGGTTAATTTGGATAATTGGTTTGGTTTGGTTAAAGTTCTTAGCTTGTTTGGTTTAGGTGGTTTGGTTTCAGACACTCCTAACCAGTCAAACCAAATTAACCAGTTAAGTAATTAGTCATATATCTAACATATATTACATACACATACTTGTTACTTTGCATAATCACTCAAGAGTTAACGTTCATCCCTTTTAGACTCATAAAATATAAAGCTCAATATTGCTCATATAGTGTATATTTGTATATGTAAAATGTAGACCACAACATATGGACGCCCAATTTAGATAAATTTCATACATTATGATGGATGAAAACTTGAAAGGAAGGTCATTTACAGCCTATGATAATTGCTAAGAGACTAAGTCATTTTACACAAACACAACAATTCATTAACCCATACCATTATCATAAATTTTTGTTAGGTGAATACTTCTATACTAATGGTAAGATAATTGTCTTAGTTGCATGTATTTTTGTTAAGGGTCAACTATAACTACGTGTTAGTTGTTATGTTTTATTCATTATATAAATTGCGAATTGTTGCATTAACCGGAAAATTTTCATCGTCAATGATAATGTGATTTTATATTGGTTAATCTGGTTAACCAATTAACCAAACCGATTAAACTTTAGTTTGGTTAATTTGGTTGTTGTATTAGTTTGGACGGTTTGGTTATGATATTGTATTCCATGGTTAATGGAATTTACCCTTATTTGATTTGGTTATAACCATGTTAACCATTTGAACACCCCTACATGTGATGACCATATTCATACAGAATTCATCTGCACAATCTTGAAAGATGAAAAGCTGTAGTCTTGCTCGTATTTAATTACACTGCCCACCATTGCTAATATGCTTGTACTTATATATGCAATTGTGCATGCAATGGAAGAGAGGTTCATTTGTTTAGTGGAGTGTTTGGCTGTGCGGAAAATGGCTGTACATTTTCCAGGCAGTCGCAATAAAAAATGGGTGTGCCCGTTAGCAGTCAAGCCCAGGCACCTTTCTCTCATCGTACGCAGATACTCCTTTCCAATAATAATAGAGAAAGACGTCGCATGTCGATATGTTTACGATATATATAAATAATTTACTTTTAGTGACCAGTTCTTCTATGTATACAAGTGGAGTAGTTCCCAGTTCCCACTTAGGATTATTGACCGATAAAATACTCTAGTGTACAAGACAGAAAGGTCAACGTGTGTTTGGATTTTGGAGGGTAGTATTGTCTATTAGGAACAGCTAGGCCTAGAACCCCATCTGGAAGGAAAGGATATTCCGATCGAGTTGTTGTTTTGTCTAAATAGTAGTGATGACTAGAAACTAGAAAGTCTGGTTTTACTTTTAGCGACGACGCGACGTTCCCAATATTACTAGCCTCCAAACCTCCGAGACCCACCCGAGAAGACTCGCGGGTCACTCTTACCTTTGCTTCGTCACTATTACTCTCGGGTCTATACTCTATTGGCCTGCGCCTAAGAGGAAGCTGGGAACAGCTTCAAATGATATAAGAACTGGTCACTAAAAGTTTATTTAGACCAACTCCAATTTTAGTCCCAAATTTGGGTACCTTCATCTCTAAATTTGGGGATTATCACCGTTTTTATTATTTTTATTCTAATGTTACCATCTACAAATTTCGAGACCTCACTTTTTCTACTTTTTATTCTAATGTTACCATGTTACTTTTTTTTGTATAATTCATCGTCATTTTTAAATTATTAATAAATGATTTTGAAAATAAATGATTAGCCTAATTTTTCTTTACACACAACACTTGAAAATTATTGCTCTAATTACACTACAAAAAAGTAGGCCTTTAGCGACAGTATTTTGCGACGGGAGAAAAGTCGTCGCTAAAAGTTCATTTTTTGCGACGAAAATGATAATCCGTCACCTATTAGTTCATATTTTCCTATGCGATGGGTAGTCCTTTTTGGCGACGAAAAATTATTATTTGGCGACGAAATATTGGGTCACAATACATTAGCTAAGATATGGCGACGTATTTGTCGTCGCAATAAGGTTCTTATAGATTTTGCGACGAACTGTTTTCGTCGCAGAAAGGTTAATTTATTTGCGACGATGATTTCGTCGCCAAAGATTGAAGAAAACTGTGTCGTTTTAAGCATTTAAAGATAGTAGCTCTGCTACTCTAAATGTTGCCGTTTTAATCATTGAATTAAAAAACAAAAAACAAAAAAAAAAACCCTCATCATGACTGCGTCGTTTTGGGCATCCCATGTCTCTAACCTTGGAAAAGAATCCCCAACTCAGCACGCGCCCAAATCGGCAACGAGCTCCCGCCCTCTCCCAAACTATTGAGAAATCCCTAGCTAGCGCGCGGCAAACCCTTCTGCCAAATCCAGTAAGCTCACTGCAGATTTTTCTCTGGTTACAAACATGGAGATGCGTATCTCCTCTCGGATCGAGAAAACCCCTAGCTAGCGAGCGGGGAACTCTTCATATTGGCGAATCAGACTACTGCAGACCTTCATAAACCTTCTTCGCTGGTTGACTGGTCGGCTCACATCAATCCTTCACTCTCCGGTTACGACGTACAGGTTCTACTCGATCTAGCCTCAGGTTCTTCTCTCCTTCTTTTCAGCCTTGATTTATTGTTATTCCATTCTGTAACTCGTGGCCTCATTTCCCTAATTTCACAGCATAAGCGAGCGGAGTCAAGCTTGAATGTGTCGGGTGCTCGTTAGCCCTTCTGCTGGAGTTAGGAATTCGTTCCCCTGTTAAGTCTCCCCTGCAAATCAGAATCCCCTTTTAGGTATTCACTTTTGGCATAGAATGACCAGTTCATGAAAATGGCATAGCGATGTTGATTTTGAACTAGATATTATGTGACATTGAATGAGTTGGATTTGAAGTGGTTAGTAGGTGGATTTTGTGGTTGTATACAGGCTTTTTGATTTTTTTTGGGTTTTGTTGGCGAGCTTGCAGGGTAGGTGTGATGGAATTGAGCTTTTACACCTTTGTCCTGTCCCTTTGTGTTGTCTGCTGCACTTTTTTCAGATTTCGTGACTTTGCTTCACTGATATAGTGATATCTAATGTACTAATTGTATTTGTTTGGAGGCAATTGTACTTTTATGCAAGGGATGGACCTTCAATCCTGTTTTGTTTCTTTCAAGTTCTATTTAGATCCCTCTGTGTGGGAGAGCGGAGAATGCTATATGCCTTAGGTATCTTATTTTTAATCCAAGAACCAGATTGGTTAACATGGAAAGTAAGGGTGAAAAGTGTTTAAATTATATGCCCTGACCTGGTCTAGTTTTTGGTTTCTGCCAATGGAAGCAAAGTAATGTTTGTGTAATATGTAGTATGGCACTTGTGCAAATTTTTTGAGGAGGTCGTTGCTTTTTACATGTACACTCAGGATATTAAATCTGCAATTGTTGTTGTCACTTTATATTCGCATTACTCTTCACTTTCCATCAAAGAGAAACGAAATGGTGATGGTGGTGATGATGATATGAACAAGGAAACATGAGATATGATCTTGGTAGCTAGTCACATATGGTTTGTGATGAACTGACGATAGTGGAAAGGATAGCTCCTTTTCACCCAACTTGCAGTATAGTCCGTCAGTTTTACTCCTTGTGAAATCACATGTCTACATCACTCTCTCCATGGAAAAAGAATACATGGCTCTTTTATATAATGATAAACTTTTATACTACTTCTAGATTAACAAATAAAAAGCAACTTCTACCAAAATAAAAAAATAAAAAAAGCAATTTGCACATACACTAAAAAGCTAAAACCAACAGGACACAACCTTTGGTCTCGCTACAAACCCTTTATCACTACATTCCACCAAAAGAATATGTGGCTCTTCCTTTTCAACAAAGTTTTAGTAGCCAATTAGATTATGCTATTTGGAAATGTTAGTTTGGAGGTTTCTGTTCAAGGTCAGAAAATGCTATAAAGGGGTGGCAATATGTGATTAATGTTATTACTCCATCCTAATTCGTACACTTAAAATGGGTTTTGGTCAATTATATTATTTGAATTTATTTAAGTTAGATTCATGAACTGATAGATTCAATTAGCATTTTACATAAGCCACTTATTGTAGCAGTGGCCCTTGTTTCCATTTGTCTTGTTCTTTCTTTTGTCCATTTTGGAAGATAGAAAATACACCCGTTATGAAACTTGACATGTACCTGTACCAATACGCGTCAATTGTCAATTATGGGATCGATTGTGAATGGTTGAGGTTGATAGAAATGTGTATTTTGATGAAACTAGTATATTTTCTGTTAAGTAATTGGTATTCCACTTCAAGGTAATTGCTATGTCTTTTAAATATGATTATAGGTTCAGTTTTTAGATACTCATTGTACCATGAAAGTTTATCAAACGGGAGAGGAGGACTACTCTATTGCTATTAGACTGCTAATTACAGGTTTTTTCTCGTTCTCTCTCCACTAATTGTTTTACCTATTATATCATTGAACCTGAACTAGACTATTTGCCAACTAGGATGGATAAATCTTGGATGACAAAGAAGAGGTTTAGCATACCTTACATTGAGGGAGTAAAATCTTTCATTAGTTTTGTAGAGGAGCATATTGGTCGCCACAATGATATACATTGTCCATGTAAATGTTGTTTCAACGTTTATAAGGAGCCCCTTCATGATGTTTTTGCCCATTTGATGATTCATGGGATAGACATTGGATATACAACTTGGATATACCATGGTGAAACGTCTGATACCCATATGAATGACATTAACAATGAGGCTGATTACTCTTTTTAGATGAAGAAGAAGATCTAAATGACCAACTTTTTGACTTATTGGATGAGCATGAAAATTTTATTCATCATGAATTCATCAATGGAGGTAACCTTTTCAATAAGGGTTATGAAGAACATGTGAAAATGCTAGAGACTACTCGTGAGGACTTGTATCCGGGCTGTTCAAAATACTCAAAATTCTCATAGACAAGGTGTTGGTTCATTACATAGACAAGGTGTTGGTGTCGAGGTGATTGACAGTGTGGTGGTAGAACGTAATGCGAGAAACCAATCGCACCAATGCATTGAGGAAGAGCAAGAATCAGACCATTCGAGTGAAGATGAAGCTGAATCAAATTTGGTGCCATCTAACCCCAACATTGATGCTGAGTTGAATTCGGTGTCTTCTAGTACCGAAGATGAAGCTTGAAAAAATTGTTTTATGTTGACTATATTGTTAGTACCACTAGTTGATGTTTTAAATTAGGTTATATGATAATATTTTTGTTGACTATTATTGAGTACTTATTATTTTCTGTTTTGAAAATTTTTTTGGGTCCAAGAATACTCATCTTAACTTATATTATGGCCATGCTGAGTTGAATTCGGTGTCTTCTAGTACCGAAGATGAAGCTTGAAAAAATTGTTTTATGTTGACTATATTGTTAGTACCACTAGTTTATGTTTTAAATTAGGTTATATGATAATATTTTTGTTGACTATTATTGAGTACTTATTATTTTCTGTTTTGAAAATTTTTTTGGGTCCAAGAATACTCATCTTAACTTATATTATGGCCATTGTAGAGAAAGTTTTTGCCACGTAGGACAAAGAAAGCTCCACAATTTTCCAATTTTCCATGTCATTTTATCATTTTTATATTTAAAAATTATTAATTACATTAAAATAAAACTAAATAAGCATGTATGTCAATCATCATGATCAAGATTTGAACCTGTGACCTATGAGTTTAAACTATCATCATTTCAAGTGTTCAACCAGTAGGATAACGTATATTTGATGCCATTAATCACATCAAAACATGTATATCAATCACCATAACTAAGATTTAATCATGCAACCTATGAGCTCAAACTATAATCATTTAAGTTGTTTAACCAATAGAATTAAATCTCTTTGATGCAATTAATCACAACAAGATTAATACTCCTGTTATAAAAAATATACAACACATAACATTCTATTTTTATTTAATGGTTGACTTCTATACATTAAACAATAAAAACTATCATGGACAAAATTTTGTATTCTATTTTTTAGCAATGATAGAAAATCATTAACAACTACAAATAACCTATGTTTAATTTTTATTTTATAATATGTTTAATATTTGTTCATAATTTTTAAAAAATAATTAAAGAACCAAAAAAGCATGAATCGATACAAATTCTAAACTTTTACATAATTTGATATGTGATTTTCTTTTAAAATTTAAAAATAAAAAAGCAAAGAATAACCTTCTTTCATATTCTAAAATACGAAGAATTTAAAATTTTATTTGTACAAACTATTATAAATATGTGAACCAATACAATTATGTTGCAGTTCGATAGAAAAGAGCTACTAAAAATATCTTAACTATACACTCTTATCGCGTTGTACTAGAAATATTTTTTTGTGTTTTTACTAGATTATTAAGAGATAATATCATGTAGTAACAATGATGATTAGCTAAGTCAGAACATAGTCATAATAATTTATTCATGTGACATTTTCCTATACTTTAAGATAATCAAATATATAAACATAGTTCACTCATATGCTAAAATGATAGACGACAATTTCATCTGTATAAGAATATCACCAATGGTCACCAAAATTTTTTTGTATCTTTTTCAAAATCGAATTATGGTTATATAGCTTAAATATGTATGTGACCAATTGTGATACGCCCCTGGGGGGTGTATGTTTATCAAAGTAACGCAGCAAACGACTCAATCGAAGAATCGATTGAGCTCGAATCAAGAACGAAGCGCTCTTAATACGAACTTGGGATAAAACGGAACCAACGGACAATTCCACACCTGGGGAAAGCTCGTATGGTATAAAAGGGTAGCTGCTCGACCACGATTGAAGAGGATATTCAATCGATACAAAGCTCACAAGCTTGGAATCCACCAAAATCAAACAAGTCGCAACTTGCACAAAACCAAAGGTTTTTCAATTAATCAAAGTCTTATGTCTTTACAACGTAAATAGAACGGTATTTAAAGGCAAATAAAACCTAATACAAATCTAGATGAACAAGGAAACAATAAGGTAAAAAACAAACTCTAAAAAGGACTCTAAATTCGGCCATAAACTTCCTTTCTTGAAGCACAAGTAAGCTGCCCGCAAAACAGTCAAAAGGCAGCTTTCTTTCGTTCGAGACCTTCCAGAACTCCGATCTTTCATCCGATTCCTTCCCTGGGTAGATAAACATACCTAATTTCATGTTGTAGAATCCTTTGGTCTCGAATCAGATCCATGCTCCTTGAATTGAGCTCCAAAGTAGGCTTCACAAAACAGTTTTCTGCCTTAGTCATTTTCTGGCAGTTTTCCAGTTTTGAGGTAGCAACTTTGAGGCCTTGGAAAACAACCTTAATGACATCATCTGGCTCCATAAAGCATACCATTGGAAAGATGGTAACTTGATCTGCAAAACAAACCCTTAAACTTGAATTTCCACCAAGCACATTGAGAGAACCATGCCTCCAAAGTATGTACCCTGAACACGGATTTTGACTTAGCCAAATTCTGCCCTTCTTCTTCCCAACTTCAATAGCTTCTTTGTCAAGTAATTGTGACGTAAATGGTTGGAAATTTGGGATCATATCAGGCCCTCCCTCTTGAAAAAGTGTTGCCCTCAACACTTTGGCCTTTCTTTGCTCAACCCGTTCACAGAATTGATCCCAAATTGGATCGAAAGAAGGCTTCTCAAACACCTTTTTTCTGCAGAATTTCCTTACCCAGAATTTTCAATTCGAAATTGGGCGTTTGTGATTCAGGCAACTTCGTGACGAATTGAATGGCCCTACACCTTTCAAACCCATCCAGAAACGATTCTAAATCGTTGTTTTGCCTCGATTCGTGCCCAGGCGTGTCGACGAGATACCCAGTTTTGGAGTCGATTTCCGGCCGTTTCAGAGGCAAACAACTGACTTGGTGATTCTTGGTCTGGGCTCGTTCTGGCTGGATTTCAATAATCTTACACGTTCCTTGCACCTCCTGGAACTTTTCTGCAGTGGTATATTGGATCGATTCAGCCTCATTCTCCTCAACCCATTGAGCTAATTTTTCTGCTTGTTCTTGCGTTTCCAGAGGTACATGAACTCGATTTGGATTGTGCAAGTCAGACGGATTCGAGTCGCTCCGACCTAGGGAAAAGATTTCTGGGATTGTTTGGACGAGGTCGGCGGTGCTGGTTGAGTTCGAAGGTGCCCCGAAGGCCCCGACCACTTCAGCCTCTCTACTGCCCTGTTCTGACGTCGAAAAATAGAGTTTCCCGACACCATCGAAGTTGGTCAAAGCACCAAGTTCTTCGATTTCTGGCTGACCTGGAGTGTTAAATTTGCGAAGAGTCGTTTTTTCTCCCTCAAGTAATTCTCCAACAGCTGCAACTTTCTTCGAATCAACCTCTAGCTCGTCGACGTTGTCTGCCGAATACGTCCTCTGTCTTGACGGAGAAAAAAAGAGTGCACCAACTCTGTTGGACTGCTGGGCTCGTCTTCTTTCGATGACAGCATCAAACTTCCGATTAACGTCTCGTCTAAGCTTCGCAAATTCAGCGTTGAGCATCGCATCAAGTCGAGCCATAAAATCCTCCACAATAATATGCTCCATCTCGCTCCTTTGAATTGAAATTCTCAAAACTTCAAAACCAAAACAGAATTGTTCCTCTGTTTCTGACGAATTCTGAATTCGTACGAAACACAGGCGCGTCTTCTTCTCCTTCGCCCTTGTGTTGAACGGGGCTCTGATACCACTTGATACGCCCCTGGGGGGTGTATGTTTATCAAAAGTAACGCACCAAACGACTCAATCGAAGAATCAATTGAGCTCGAATCAAGAACGAAGCGCTCTTAATACGAACTTGGGATAAAACGGAACCAACGGACAATTCCACACCTGGGGAAAGCTCGTATGGTATAAAAGGGTAGCTGCTCGACCACGATTGAAGAGGATATTCAATCGATACAAAGCTCACAAGCTTGGAATCCACCAAACTCAAACAAGTCGCAACTTGCACAAAACCAAAGGTTTTTCGATTTATCAAAGTCTTATGTCTTTACAACGTAAATAGAACGGTATTTAAAGGCAAATAAAACCTAATACAAATCTAGATGAACAAGGAAACAATTAAGGTAAAAAACAAACTCTAAAAAGGACTCTAAATTCGGCCATAAACTTCCTTTCTTGAAGCACAAGTAAGCTGCCCGCAAAACAGTCAAAAGGCAGCTTTCTTTCGTTCGAGACCTTCCAGAACTCCAATCTTTCATCCGATTCCTTCCCTTGGTAGATAAACATACCTAGTTTCATGTTGTAGAATCCTTTGGTCTCGAATCAGATCCATGCTCCTTGAATTGAGCTCCAAAGTAGGCTTCACAAAACAGTTTTCTGCCTTAGTCATTTTCTGGCAGTTTTCCAGTTTTGAGATAGCAACTTTGAGGCCTTGGAAAACAACCTTAATGACATCATCTGGCTCCATAAAGCATACCATTGAAAAGATGGTAACTTGATCTGCAAAACAAACCCTTAAACTTGAATTTCCACCAAGCACATTGAGAGAACCATGCCTCCAAAGTATTTACCCTGAACACGGATTTTGACTTAGCCAAATTCTGCCCTTCTTCTTCCCAACTTCAATAGCTTCTTTGTCAAGTAATTGTGACGTAAATGGTTGGCAATTTGGGATCATATCAAATTGGTAAAAGAAGTTACAAGAAAAGTAATGTGCATATACAAATATGCATTTTGTCATCTTTAGGGATTCAATTTGACATTTCTCGCATATTAAAATAAATTATTATCTTTTCTTTTATGTTATTCCAATTATTTCTATTTTTATTTTTCATACTTCATTTAATTTTCTTTCATTCACAATTATAGAACACATTGTGTTTACTTCTTTCCTAATGTAATTATAATTCCTTTCTTTTCTCTTTTTATTCTTTGATATAAGTTTCTTTCTTTTTCCTACATGATTGTAAATGTGCAACTTTGGGTCATGTTCAAATGAACAGCACCTAAATCAAGCAACATTTTAGTCTTGATAACTCACTGTATAAACATGTATGCATCAAGTATCACATCATACTGGCATCACCATGTAACCCCGTCCCAACATAGCGAAACATTACACCATCTCATGGTAAATCATTGTATAAAACACCATAGAAAACCATCACATAACCATCATCATCGACATGCACATTTCGTATCCCACATCATAAGTAATCTTTATACAATGATTCAATCACATGCACGGTTAGGTAAATTCAATACTTTTTACTTATTAATTTGCCAAGTCATACACTCCCCGGGTAATACACTAGATGTCTTGTATACCACCGCGGACTATGCATAGATTGGTGTCCTGAAAATCCACTGCGAGATTATACCCTGACTAATGTCATCTTTACCAGCACGGGATGTACTCGGACCAGTATCCTGTCAAACCATAGCAGAATCATACCATGACTGATGTCATGTAAATTCATCTACTATACCGATTGCACAAAAGGGTGCCTTTACATTTGTATTATGTTATCATTCAATATTTAATGTGTGACGGACTGTAACTGAATATTGAATGATAACATAAATATTGAATGATAACATAATACAAATGTAAAGGCACCCTTTTGTGACTGACTGTAATTGAATAACAGGTAACCACTAACCACACAAAAACGTGCGATTAGTGGTTAACCAAAAACCGAAAATAGCCTATTTTACAGTTGTGGTTTGCGGTTTAACCACAACCACAACTGCAACCGAATAACAGGTAACCACAATTTAACCGATTATTTATGCGGTTAACCGTGATTTGGTGGCCCTTGATCAATCCTCCCGCATTGGCGACAAAGCTGGAAACCCAAAATTTCTGCAACTCATCAAAACAATTACTAATGCAATTAACCGCACTTTGTGGTTAGTCGTTAAGATCAAACCGTTTGTGGTGCGACCGCGGTTGGCATATATGGCTCCGTATCGGTTTCTGTTAACCATAAATTTTGGTCCGATTAACCGCAACTGCACCGATTCCCAGTCCAACATAATAGTTTGGTTTTGCTTTAATATAATGGTGGCAAAGGCTAGCGTACGCTCGAAGTGTAATATACACTTTCATTCACACCTATTAGTTGTACTTTAATATATTTTGACAAATAAAGTTCGTTGGTTACTATTTTTGCATTAAATAAATCTTACGATTTAGATTAGATAATGAGGTTCACCCATTAGAGGCTATGGTATAATATCATGTCCCAAATTCCATTAATTGATGGCCTAAATAGCAAAACTTGATAGGAGTATGGTAAGGTGACATACGCTAGGTTAAACCATGTTGAACTTATGAAGTTGAAAATTGTTGGTCAATCAAAGATCAAATGGTCAAGAATACTATGTTCCAAGTGGTGATAAAGTTACAGCGTTGTTTGACATAATTGTTGATCATGATTAAAACCTCAATTAAATGTAGCGCCCTTCATATTAGATGAAACACAGATAATAGATAACAACAATAAATAAATATGAAAAGTAGGAATCCTATACCATGTGAAAATTACAAACAAATGACACTCGCCGCCCATCGGGCGGGCACAAACTAGTTGGATAATATATATATTATGTGTTAGGTTGACCAATGCCACCATTTCTGTCAAAAACAAAGAAGGGTCAATCTACCTTTGCAGGTGATGTTAACTTGCCTAAGCGAAACTCTGTACTGCAAGCTCCAATGGTGCAACAAAAGTCAACTGTTTCATCAAGCTCTATTGAAGGTAAGTTTGCAACTTTCTCGTCGCAAACATGCAACAATTTTCTTTCCTTTAACCTTGTATTTGTGCGACATATTCACAAGTTTAACTACTTTATTAATTAGTCCTTGAGGTATTAGAGGGTTAAGTGGGAGAACGTAAGCAGTAAGCAACTTCTCCATAAACCATGATTATATAGAGGGTTAAGATTAAACGATTCTATCTTTCTATCTATTAAACATTTCATATATGTTGGGACATGATCATTAGCGAGATAGAATCGTAAAATCTTAACCCCCTAATTTTCAACTTCATAAGTTCAACATGGTTTAAGCTAACGTATGTCACCTTACCATACTCTCCCCGGGTAGTACACTAGATGTCATGTATACCACCGCGGACTATGCATAGATTGGTGTCCTGGAAATCCATTGCGAGATCATACCCTGACTAATGTCATCTTTACCAGCACGGGATGTACTCAGACCAGTATCCTGTCAAACCAACGTAGAATCATACAATGACTGATGTCATGTAAATTCATCTACTATACCGATTGCACAAAAGGGTGCCTTTACATTTGTATTATGTTATCATTCAATATTTAATGTGTGACTGACTGTAACTGAATATTGAATGATAACATAAATATTGAATGATAACATAATACAAATGTAAAGGCACCCTTTTGTGACTGACTGTAACTGAATAACAGGTAACCACTAACCACACCAAAACCGTGCGATTAGTGGTTAACCAAAAACCGAAAAAATAGCCTATTTTACGGTTTAACCACAACCACAGTCCACAACTGCAACCGAATAACAGGTAACCACAATTTAACCGATTATTTATGCGGTTGACCGTGATTTGGTGGCCCTTGATCCATCCTCCCGCATTGGCGACAAAGCCGGAAACCCAAAATTTCTGCAACTCATCAAAACAATTACTAATCCAATTAACCGCACTTTGTGGTTAGTCGTTAAGATCAAACCGTTTGTGGTGCGACCGCAGTTGGCATATATGGCTCCGTATCGGTTTCTGTTAACCATAAATTTTGGTCCGATTAACCGCAACTGCACTGATTCCCAGTCCTACATAAGGGTTTGGTTTTGCTTTAATATAATGGTGGCAAAGGCTAGCGTACGCTCGAAGTGTAATATACACTTTCATTCACACCTATTAGTTGTACTTTAATATATTTTGACAAATAAAATTCGTTGGTTACTATTTTTTCATTAAATAAATCTTACGATTTAGATTAGATAATGAGGTTCACCCATTAGAGGCTATGGTATAATATCATGTCCCAAATTCCATTAATTGATGGCCTAAATAGCAAAACTTGATAGGAGTATGGTAAGGTGACATATGCTAGGTTAAACCATGTTGAACTTATGAAGTTGAAAATTAGGGGGTTAAGATTTCGCGATTCTATCTCGCTAACGATTCTATCTTTCTATCTATTAAACATTTCATATATTAAACGATTCTATCTCGCTAATGATCATGTCCCAACTTCGCCAATAATATATACAAAGCATCGGATTCGTTTAATCTTAAAAATGAAAATCAACGATTCTGATTTGTCAAAAATTTTATTTTAAGATTCAACGAATCTCATGGTTTGGGTTAGAAAATTAGGGATTGGGGTTCACACATTAGAGGTTAGGGTATAGTATCATGCCCCAAACTCCGGTTAATTCATGATCTATATAGCAAAGCTCAATAGGGCGTACGCTAGCCTGAACCATGGCAAAGGCTAGCGTACATCTGGGTGTACGCTATACTACCGTACGCCCCATTGAATTTTTCTATTTAGACAAAAAATTAATCGGAGTTTGGGACATGATACTATACCCTAACCCCTAATGGGTTAATCCCAGGCCTCAATTCACTAACCCAAAGCATCGGATTCGTTTACTCTTAAAAATGAAAATCAACGATTCTGATTCGTCAAAATTTTCATTTTAAGATTCAACGAATCTCATGGTTTGGGCTAGAAAATTAGGGATTGGGGTTCACCCATTAGAGGTTAGGGTATAGTATCATGCCCCAAACTCCGGTTAATTCATAATCTATATAGCAAAACTCAATAGGGCGTACGCTAGCCTGAACCATATATATATATATATGGTGAATACTGGTGTACGTCAGGCGTATAGTATACGTCAGGTGATCTAGCCGTTAGATGTAGTTAGATGAGCTCCGGCCGATCTCAACGGTCAATTTTTGTTTTTCATTTAATCAAACTTTGGGTTAGGGTTTAGAAAATGGGTGCCTGGGGTTTATCCATTAGAGGTTAGGGTATAGTATCATACCCCAAACTCGATTTAATTCATGGTCTAGATAGAGATATCTCACTAGTAGTACCTGACGTATAGTATACGCCTGACGTACGCCAGTCTGACCCATATATATATATATATATATATATATATATATAGGTGATTCTATCGTACCTTGGGTAAAATCAAGGGTACAACATACCTTGAGTAAAAAAATGATATCTAGACCTCGAATTGAGCATAGTTTGGCGTCTGATATTATTCCCAAACCCTTAAGGATTAAAATCTAGGTCTTAGTTTTATAAATTTCATACACTAAGATCAATTTAATTAGAAACAAAAATCAACGGCTATGATTTGTCGAAATATATGCAACAAATTACAGGCACAATCTTAGGGATTAGGCTCTTTGATTTAGAAATCTAAGACCTAGGTTTCAATCATCAAGGGTTAGAGTATAGTATCATGTCCAAAAATTCGGTTAATTCGAGGTCTAGATAGCATTTTTTTACTCATGGTATGTCGTACCCTAGATTTTACCCAAGGTACGATAGAAGCCACCACATATATATGGGGAGTTCTACGGTACCCAGGGTGAAATCCGGGGTATCGCATACCTTGAGTAAGAAAACGCTATCCAGATTGAATTGACTGATCTTTCGGACATGATACTATACTCTAACCCTTAAAGATCAAAATCTAGGTCTTTGTTCTCTAAATCTTATACCCCAAGATCAATTTAATTAGAATTAATAATCGACGGCCATGATTCATCCAAATATAGGCAAAAAAATCAATGCACCATCTTAGGCTTTATAGTTTATGATTTAGATAATTAGAACCTAGGGTTCACTCATTAAGGGTTAGGATATAGTATCATGCCCAAAAATCCTGGTAATTCGAGATCTAGATAGCGTTTTCATACTCAAGGTATGCGATACCCCGGATTTCACCCGGGGTACCGTAGAATATATATATTTGTTCTATCTTTCTATCTATTAAACATTTCATATATAATTGTATAGATTATTGGCGAGTGCAACTCTTGCTACAATTATTTACCGAGGATAAAAGCATCCTCTCTATATATATTATTACCATGATCATTAGTTCTATTAAACTTTGCATATGAATTTGTATCACCTTAAGCTCTTTTATTTGAGGTCTTCGGCTTTCTTCATTTCTGTTATACAGCCAATGGCCAAAAAGTGATTGGTGGTACTTTTCACAACATGGGAAAGGCAACATTGCGCACAATAGCGTTATTGCAAGCTCGCACTGATCTGCAAGATCAAATAAGAGCTGGAAGTGACGAGGCACCAAGTAAAGGGCCGACACAGTCAAGTGAAGGTGATTAGTTTGACTCTAAGTTTATTGGCTGCCTTTGAAAGCTTATGTTGGTTGCCTTTTCTTATCTTTTTACCGCACAACCACTTTGACGCATAAGGCCAGCTCAAAAAACATTCAACCTTGTCAAACAAGTGATCCCCCTATTAATCGATCAAACAATACAGTTGATCCATATGAGCAAGCGTTTGTAGAAAATGTAGAGCATCAAATGGATACAAGTAAGCTCTGTGTTTTTTTTTATAGGAAGTGACTACACTTTAATGTGATTGTTTACTTAATTTTCCTTCATATTGAAAGGTAAAGGTGAAAATACTACACAAAAGAAGCAAAAGGGTAGAGGCCCCTCACGTGGTGTTGAGCTAAACAAGATAATTGAGAGGACTGGAAAGAAGTTTGATGTTACCATCGATCCATTATATGGTCGGCCATTAGAGAGGAAAGCATCTAGTGCTTTAGGAAGTACACTTGGACAAATTGCTCATTTGTTTTTTTGGCCAATTCATAAGGACAAGAATCTTCAATTGGAATAAGTCATATTGATGCTAGAGGTAATTAATATGATTATATTTTTGTAACAGTGGCTAATTTCCGACTACCTAATTCGATATGTATATTTATATGATGCCAGGTCAAACTGGATTTGGGTGGTATAAGAGAGAATCCGATGGAGATGAAAAAGTTGTGGGACCTGTTTCAGACCAATGTCAGGAGAAGAAGGAACAGAGTAAAAGATGATTTCTATACAGGCGTTGAGAGACCTAAGCAGAATAAGCCTCCTTTTCTCACTCAAGTAACATGGGATGCACTGTGTGATTATTGGGACAGTAATACGGTTCAAATATGTTGCTTTCAAATTATGATGAACACAAATTTGTGGACTTTTTGGGGCAAGGGGTTGTTGCACCTGGATCACCACTAAGGTGTGTTATGATCATAGTAAATTGGTAAATAGAGATAGAGACAAAATTGCAACCTCTCTGTGTGTAGGTGTTGATCGATTCTACATGCATATTGCATATTCTGGTCACAAATTTGTGGGTGATCATCACTTTTGCTATGTGGCTATTTGTTAATTCATAGGAAATTGCCTTGAAGAACTAAACAAACCGAAGCCAAGTGAAGAGTCTAAACACTCAAGGAAATGTGACCTATGTTTGCTTATACAAAGAGCAGGTTGGGGATTTCACTGATACAACGTTAGCAGTTGTGTTATGACAAATTACTAACTTATGGTTTTGTTTTTTGAATTATCTTTGTTTCAACTAGAAAGAAAAAGCAGATAATGGTGAGCTGTCCAAGATGGCATTCTACAAGTGGCAGTGGACAGAGCAGAATGGAGAATGGAAATTTCAACACAGGAAAGAGTTATATGTAAGTTTTAAGCATTATAGTCATTGTTCAATAACTAGTGTTTGACAATGGCCAATACTCACTCATTTCATATGAAAAAAATAGGAAAAGATGCATGAGCTTGTGGAAAGTACTCGAGATAGTGACGATCCTATATCCGAAGATGAAGCTTTCCATAGGATTCTAGGCTACAAATCGGGGTACTGCAATGGACTTGGATATGGCCAATCACCCCCCAAGAAAAGACCTCGCGAGGAGTATACCTATGCCGAATTATTGAGAGAAAAAATTATATTCCAAGAGAGGTGCACAAGTATGGAGGAGAAAGTGGTTGAGTTGAATGAAAGACAAATTATGGCTGATAAAAAACAAGCGGCGACCGAGGGAAATTGCAAAGGACTCAAGAAACGGTAGATAGGTTGGGGTAGTTGGCCGATTACCTAAAGGATAATAACATCCTACCGGGTCTAGATATCTGGTAAGCAAAAGCTTCATATGTTTCAAGTTTATAAGTTGTTAAGCTGTTTGCTTTTAGATTTCCTTTAAGGCACTTAATTGTTTGATAAATATGGTAATGCATGGTGTAGAGAATCAGAGAAAGGATTTATTAGTACAAGTTGCATGTGTGGATGAATTTAAGGGGCTGAAATATGATATGTATATTTAAAAACAATATGAAAAAGGCTCGGGGGTATATTATATCCTTAAGAAAAGTACATCCTTAATGAGAATGCATGAACTGCTAGTAATTAACTTGCACTTTTGTATTTTATTCAATGCAGATTACCAATAGGATGGAGAGCATTTGGGTCCATGTTTGGTTGATTTGAAACTTAAGGTAACTAATCTATTTTTATATGCGGAAGTTTAGAAATCTATAAGAAAATAAGTATTATCATAGTAATTTGAAGCTTTGTTTTTTATTGATTCTTTTTGCAGATTATCAACAAAAAGCTCTTTATTTTGACAAGCCAGCTCTTTATTTTGACATAGGCCAGCAAGCTCATCGTGATTATTTTGATCTGTACATAATGAGCTTATATATATTCTAATCTTTAGTACAAGGTTATGGATGCTGAACATGTAATTAGTGATGATCTATTAGGCTAGAGTCTTGTGTTTTAAGAATATGGATGATGACCATGTAATTAGTGATCATCTATTAGGCTAGAGTCTGTGTTTAAGGTTATGGATGGTAAACATGCTATTATGGATGGTATGTATAAGAATATTACACATGAACGAGATTAATATATTATGGTTCAGTATTCTATCAAGAAAGAAAGCATTGTTTATACAACTAATAATTATTATCAATATGTTGTATGAACAGGAAACACAAATGCAGCACCATAGTGAACCTGTCATATCATTTGCGACGGAATTATCGTCGCTAAAACTCAACATTGGCGACGAAGAATTGCGTCGCCAAAGTGTGCAGCAAATGTAGCAGATGCTAACACGACGGATATACCATCGCGGAAGATTTGCTCTGGCGACGAATAATGCGTCGCAAAACATGACTTATGGCGACGGAGAGTGTCGTCGCAAAAGGATTTCTATGGCGACGAAATTATATCGCCGCTAAAAATGACAAAGGGTGACGACATGATGTCATCGCGAAATGTTTCTTAGGGCGACGATCTAAGCCGTCGCACAAGAGTTTTTTGGCGACGAACTGTTTTCGTCGCAAAAGGTGGTTAACTGCGATGGATTTTGCGTCGCGTAAAAGACGGTGGTATTGCGATGAACCGTAGTTTTCCGCGACGATTGACATATTTTCGTCGCGAAAACTTTAGTCGGCGGGGTATACACGACGCTCTGTCGAAGTGTTTAGCTTTAGCGACGGAATTTTGGGCTTTTTGCGACGAATTTCCCGTCGCTAATGGTGCTGTTTCTTGTAGTGTTATACCCCTAATTAAACTCCAATTAAACCCTAAAATATTTATAAAACAAAATTCAGGTGGCGGCCTGACGGTTGTCCTGTCCACCAGCACACCCCCTCTCCGTGTTCCCGAGAATCCCATTTTCATTCCCAGTTTTGCTGCATCAAATGTTGATTTTCGCCATAAATGCCGACAAAAGAGGAAATGCCGCTCCCATTAGAGTCAGCCTTATAACCTAGTACACCGCAACTCACATATGGACGTGCGAGCTAGGTCTTTTTTAATAGATAATGAGGTCTTTATTATTATTATTATTAGTTTGTAATCGTTCAGTGGTGGAGCTTGACTGGTAATGGACACACTACGAATTACGATTCTTAATTTGCGACTGCCTGGAAAATGTAGAGGCATTTTCCGCACAGCCAAACACTCCCCTATTGGACGAACCTCTCTTCAATTGCATGCATATAAGTACAGGCATCGCATCAGAGCACAAACACCAAATCCCCAAGAAGTGATCAATCTTCAAACCTACCCTTTCCCTCCTTGTTTTCCCCATTATTCTGCAAAGTTCACAACTCAAAGCTCAGCTCGACACAACTGGAGCGCCCGATTATCTGCATCTCCATCATGATGGTAAGAACGCCAAGTCAAACAGCTTATATATTTTTTTTAAGGGTGATATAGATTGTTTTTGTGGTTAGATGCTATTTAGGGATCGCTTGGATAAAAAGGTTTTTTTGTCATAGGAAGTTATGTTTTTTATTTTATTTTTTGTATTGTGAATTTTAGTTTTATAGATTCCAAATCTCTAAAATCTACAAATATAAAATATCTTATAATTAGAGAGATTATATATCTTGATTCGTGAGATTTTTCCAACCTACTTTATTCATTCCTTTTTTATTTATTTATCACACTAAAATATATATAAATAGATTCTCAATATTTCGTGAACCACTCTAATTTATTATACTATGGATAAACATGTCATTTAGTGAAAAGTTAGAATTTTATTTTCGTTAACAATCAAAATTATCAAACAACGAACATTTTAGCATTATTTTTCAACAATCCGAAGAGTTAAATTTTTTTGATTGTTTGCAATCTATAGATTTAGACTAGTATTCTCCAAACGACCCCTTAATATATTCGAACCTAAGACGTACAGGTTTAAAACTAGTGATATAACCACTTCACCTATCTAATCTTAAAGTGAGATCTTATGACGGAAATAATTTGTATTGTATCCCCCAAACGGATTCATAGATAGCCAATTATCTGTTTACCACTAAACAAATGACGATGAACAGTTTAATAGAAGTAGTTGTTAGTTGTACAGTGACTAACTAATTTTCATTAATTGGTTCCAACAGCAAAAGTTGGTGATCAATGTCTCAGTGCACAAGGAAAAGTCACGATCCAAGGCCATGAAGGTAGCCGTCGGCGCCCACGGCGTCCACTCAGCATCCCTGGCCGGGCCGGAGAAGACCCAAATCGAGGTCACCGGCGACGGAATCGACTCTGTGGCACTCGTAAATCTGCTTCGAAGGAAAGTGGGATGCGCTCAACTGCTCAGCGTTGGCCCTATGGAAGAGAAGAAGGAAGAGGAAGCGGAGAAGAAACCGGAGGAGGAAGATTCTAAACCGCCGCCGGCGCCCGTCGTATGGTCCTACGGCTACGCTAGTGGCCGCCCGCCGCCTCATCACTACGTCTACCAACCGAACCCGGACATTGTTGGGTACTGTTACAATGACAATGACCCTTCTTGCGCCATCATGTAGAAACGGAGTGTGTACTAATTCTTCAAGAAAACAAAACCCAGATTGTACCAGAAGAATCAACGGATTATACCAATATCTGGAATTAAAATGAATACGAGGGTGACAAATAAGTTTTTGCGTCACAAGTCGTTGAAAAAGATATATAGCTATTTGCGATGGTTTAGAGTCGTTTTTATAATTAATATAGCCATCACTAATGAATCTTCGAATGACGAATTTAACAAGTAATTTTTTCCCCGCCAAAGAACCATGATAATGGGACCGGATCACCTCAGTAACCCTTCTTCCATCAGTAACCATCAGTAACCCCTTCCCCTGGCCCCCATGTGTCAGCCTTTTTCTTTTATTAAAATTCAACACGGAGGGGTAATAGGGTAAATTGTACCCCCTATTTAATGCTGACGCTGACGCGGATCCCACTCTCCCACCCCATCTAGTTCTCTTCTCTTTTACTCTTTGTTTTACTATTAGAAAAAGTACGTTATTTCCTCTCTCTCATCTACAACAAAAATGAATCTGATCATCCTAGCTATCTTCGTTCAAATTTCAACTCAAATTAAATGGTGATTTTTTCATTAAATAATTTAGTGCGAAAGACAGTAATTACAAATATGAAATTTATTATCACTGTCTACTATCATGGTAAAACATGGTAAAATACGTTGAAAAAAATTAAAAATCTAACTACCATACACTACCAGTATACCACATGGTATAACGTCGTAAAACATGCTACAGAAATTTACAAATCAATTTACCATATTATACCATATGGTATAACATGCTAAAATAAAATTACAAATCCAACTACCACCACATGGTAAAACATGTTACAAAAAATTATAAATCTAACTACCATACAATAACACCATAGTAGAACATGGTTAATCGAATGAACACAAATTAATTGTAATTACCATACAATACCACATGGTATGAGAAGGTAAAACCATACAAAAATAATATAAATCTAATTACAACCCTTTACGACCATAGTAAAACACGATATCCATAAAAATACATTTCGTTACCACATTTTACCATATGGTATAGACACTTTACCATATGGTATATACACATTACCATATGGTATATAATATTACCATATGGTATAGTGTGGTATATACACATTACCATATGGTATATACACATTACCATATGGTATATACACATTACCATATGGTATAGTGTGGTAATCTCGGTATATATATATATATACACACAATTACGACTCTCTTCACTTTCTTCTCCAACTTCATTGTCTTCTAACTCTTTTTTCTCAGAACTGGAGTCGATTACCACCCACTACCACCATGATAAAACTCGTGACCATAAAGATACATTTAGTTTCACACATTACCATATGGTATAGTGTGGTAATATCAATATATATTACCTAAAAGGAAGAAAAACAGAAGGAGGGAGAGACAAAAAAAACTCGTCTTCTGTCTCCTCTCATTTCTCCTCCGCAATCAAGAACACCAAATGCAACAAAAAAAAGAGGAGGAAGATCGGAATTGAAAATTCACAAACAAATACTAAAATATAAAACATGCAAACTTAACTCACTTAGATCCGTCCCCTCTTGGTCAATATGGAACGTCATCTATTTTGAGGCCGAGAAAAGAAAGAACATAAGGAAGAACAGTGCAGTCAAAATCGCGCTTTAAAGCGTAAAATCATACGATTTTAAGTTTCCAGGGAAGGAGAACGTTTCAAATCACTAGTAAAATCGTTTTTCACTCAAAATCGGTCAAAAGCGTTGTAAAATCGTTAAAATCGGTGAAATCGGATAAAATCGCATTTTCATACCGCTTTTATCCGATTCCAAGCCAAGGAGAAATCTGTCTCCACCAAAACAAAACGACGTCGTTTTGAGCACTTAGGGAAAAAAGGGGAAAGGCGTGGATATTGGACTCGGGCCGAGGCTGTAATCCCTTGTCCGCCTTCTCCTCCTCGACAAATACTCCACCAATCCCTAATCCGCTGTTTCCACTCTCCAACACTCCATCACAGCAGCACCCACCTCCTAGACGAACTTCCTTCTCGGCAGAGCACCCTCGCCGCCGCCGCGAGGCAGTCCTTCTCCGCAGCCGCTACTAGTCCGCAACCATCGCCGCCACCTTCCATCGAAGCTCAAGCTCGTCGCACTCGATAGTTCCCGTTGCCTGTCGCCCGTTGCACTCTTCTTCGCCCGTCCCACTCTTTGTCGCACATCGCACTCCCCGGGGCCACAACCTAGCATGTTAGTTTTCGTCGCCCGTCGCATTCCCTTGGCTGCTGCCTTTTCTTCTTAGCTCACCCGCTCTCCGATGGCGGGCTGATATCTGTTCTCAGCTGACTAAATTCATTTATGTTCCATTCCTCCCCATTAAATCAATCAGCCATTAGCTCATAGTATCCTCACATGAGTTTTGATTATGTTTTCGGAAAGTATATCACATAGGTTTGAGTTCATGGGTGTTTGGAGGGGATGTGATCCCATGAGTTTCAGTAACGTTAAGGTTAAAGCTTTCTTCTATCTTTTATAACATTTGTGTGCTTTGATTTCGAGAACTTGGATTATTAAAGTCTATGTCATTATGTAAGCTTAAACCAGTTTGTGAGAATTTGGATTCTTAACTCGTTTGTGAGTTACGATTTATGTTTATGAAGTTATTTTGAAGATGTTATGAGCTTGTTTTAATTTAGATATGAATTGCAAGTATTTATTCTTTTATATAAACTCCGTGCACTCATATTTTACATAGTTTATGTCGTACTTAACAAATTTTGAACTATTATACAGGATGCATAAAAAACTTACGCTTTTACGCTTTGATTCACCGCTTTTCGATTTTACCCCTTTTCCGCTTTTAGGTAGAATCGCGCTTTTGACTGCATTGAGGAAGAAGCAGCGGCAAAGAAGGATTTGGAGCGTCACCAGATTTTGAGACATGATGCTGCAATTTTTCTTTGTCAATTGTTGAAGAAAAAAATAAAGAACAAAAGAAAGGAACATATCTAGATCTGGGAAAAGGAGTTTGGAAGAGAGAAGGAAGAGAGGAAGGGAAAGAGAAAAGAGGGAGGAAGAGAAAAGTTTGGTTTCTCTTTCCTCCGTAAAAGTAATAATATAAATGATAGACCCAGTTTTTAACCGATAAAATTTTAAAATATTAAACACCTTTCCTTTCATTAATACACTCGATAAATTGTTAATCATTGCGGTACCCGAAATACCCGAAAATTTGTATTATACCATCAGAATCCTTCATTGTTTTTTTTCCTTTAACTACTGTTATTGTTTTTTCCTTTACTCACTTTCTTATTTTTTCCTAAACTTATTATTTGTACTTTTTCATAACCATTATTCTTGTCTCATTCTTCCTTCCTTTTCCCTCTCACCCATTTGTTTTGTCCACATGTGTCCACATGAGAAAGATACAGACATCATTCCCTACTCCTCATTTCCCCAATTTTCTCCTACTTTCTTCTATTTTCTTTCACTTTCACTTTCCTTCCCTTTCTCCCACAAGTGGCAGGCGCCACCTCATCTCCCTCCCTTCCTATTTCTTTCCACACTCCCTCTTACGTAAAATTCCTTCTTCTCCCTACCATTTCCTACATTTTTATTTATCTTCATGCATGTTCATGCATACACATACATAAAATTTCCATCACTACTCTTTCTTTCAATTTCCACTACATATCTATACTTCTCCTACTTTCACATACACCCTTACACTTTCTCAAATACTATACTTGATAAGGAATGTTGGTGTATGACGGAGAATATTGAGGTATAGCGGAGAATATTAACGAGTATAGGAGTATAGCGGAGAATGTGGGTGAATGTTAACGTAAGTTGAGGAATTCAACTACTATTTTTTCCTATAAATAGGGAGCACCCCTCCTGATAGACCGTTATTTACACATGTTTTTACCCCTGCTCTTACTCCGTTTGAGGTATTGATTCTCGTGTTTTAGACCGATTTCACGCTAGGTTGTGCTTGTTTATGATATTTCAGGTCCTAGTACGTGAATGGAGGCTTGGGAGCGAGTTTGAGGTCGATTGGACGAGGATCGGACGCATGGCGAGGTTCTGAGGAAGTCTCACGGGCACACCCACAACACGCACGACCGTGCAAGTGACCAGTTTGGCCGTGCGGGATTGTGCGAGAGCACGCACGGGCAGAGCAGAAAACCCGCACGGCCGTGCAAGTGACCAGTTTGGCCGTGCGGGATTGTGCGAGAGCACGCACGGGCACAAGTGAAATCCGCACGGCCGTGCGAAGTGCAATCCTGGCCGTGCGAGATGGCTGAAGTTCGACTTAATGGTACGCCGCGTTTTGAGCCGCACGGCCAGAATGGTGATATGCACGGCCGTGCACCCTGGCCGTGCGAGTCGGGAAATTCTGGTTTTTAAGCGGATTCCGAGCCAAACAGAGGGGGATTCGAGTTTTTGAGAGACAGAGCGGTTCCTAGAGAGAGAAAAGGACGAACAAGAGCCTCCAAGTGCCCTAGCTTGATCTTCAACACCATTGGAGCTTGGCTTGAGCTTGGAGAAGTGCCGATTCAACGTCCAGGAGCAGAAATCCATCTTCACAGTATGATTTCCGCGTCTGATTCTGCTTTTGCTTCTTTCTCCATGGAGTAGTTCTCCCATTCATCTGGGTATGGGAAACCCTAGTTCTGTATGTTAGGTTTGATTGTATGAACCCAAGTATTGATTCTATGATAGTGATTATATTCGATTGAGGTTTGAATGATTGAATGGCATGAATCCTGATCAGATTCCTGTTGTTTCTGCTTTAACCTAGAATGATAATATCTGCCTAGGTTGATAGAGTATCCTTAATCGAAGGTAGTGAATTGGTGACTTTAGTCGAGGAGCCAATTCACTATTCTGTACCGAATTCAATTCGGTAGTGGAGGTTTTGTTCATAGGGCCTCAATCTGTTTACTCCGGTGGAGGTTAGTCGCCCGCTAGAGACTCAGATTGAGAGGGTCTGAAGACCTTTAGTCGAGACTTCAGACTGTTTGAGAACCTTCCGCAGTATAACTATCATAGAAATTGAACTTGGTAATTACAATCCGGCTTAACTGCAGACTAGGGGGAACCATATCCGGGTGACCTCTCTTAACCTGAATACAACCGTTTAGTTGTTTTGTTTGCTTGTTAGTTTAGAACTTCACTAAAGTTTCATTGCTAGATAATACGAATTCACTGAGTAGTCATCACATCTAGGACCCGGGATGACAATAAAACCCAAACCCGCTATACTACGCTTTAGGAAGTGGTTACACTTGGCCATTTTCTAGAGTGATAGTAGGAGTGAGTCAAGTTTTTGGCGCCGTTGCCGGGGACGGCTAGGTTGTTGAAGAAAAGTGATTTCTGTTATTTTAGCATTTTCATTTTTGCATTGAGTTTTTGTTTTTCCCACTTGTGCCTTCACGGGTTTGCATTGCTTGATTGTGTGCAGATAGTGCATGACCCGTAGCCAGTCGGGAGGTTTACTGCCGTTGAATCCTGAGATTGAGCGCACCTGCAAACAACTTCGGAAACAACAGCGAGCTAGACTGGCTACGGTGGAGCGCAGAGACGGCCAATTGAGCAGCGACTCCGAGGACGAGTACGAGATGGAAGGCGATCAGAACCCACCTCCTCAGAACCAGATCCTGGGGAACGACCCAAATCCCCAGGGAGCTGGGAACCATCATCATCCAGCACCACCGGGTCCCACCTTGGAGTACTACTACACTCCACGGATTGCTGACATCCGCCCGGTCATCCTCTATCTGCCCATTCCTGCAAACAACTTCGAGATCAAGCCATGCTGGATTCAACTCATCACATCCTCTATCCAGTTCCATGGCTTGAAGGATGAGGAAGCCCGGGTACATCTTTCACTTTTTCTACAGCTGACGAACGGGTTCAAGCTGAACGGTGTCCCGGATGACGCAATCCGCCTTCACCTCTTCCCCCATTCTCTGGCGGGGAATGCCAAGAGGTGGTTAGAGACCCAGCCCCCATTGTCCATCACCTCTTGGAACGATCTGGCTGACAAGTTCGTGCACAGGTATTATCCGGCATCGAAGACCACGGAGATTCAGCGGGAGATCACTCACTTCCGCCAAGAGCCAGATGAGTCACTTCGTGATGCATGCTAGCGGTACATGGGATACTTCTGGCAGTGTCCCCATCATGGCTTCAGCGATGCTTTCACAGTAGGGAACTTCTACAGCGCCCTCGCTCCAGACAGCCAGAGGGTGATTGAGTCTCTATGCCCAGGAGGGGACATCCTTACTAAGACTCCACCCGAGCTGAACCAGATGATCAGTACATTGGATGCCCGAGACCACTCCTGGGGGCAGAACAACAGAGGTAGGAATTCCCGGGACCGAGGTGTGCATGCTATGGAGGCCAGATCCGGGTTAGAGCAGCAGGTGGCTGAGTTGGTGCAGACGTTGAAGCAGCCCAATAGTCTTCTTCCGGGACGAGGTGTAGCTACGCCTCCAGTAGCTCAGTGTCAGTGGTGTGAGAGCCCAAATCACCTGGTGGAGGATTGTCAATCTATGAGGGAGTCCTCCACTCCCCAAGAGCAGGTGGCCTTCATCGCCAATGCTCGGCGCCTCGACCCATACAGCAACACCTACAATGAAGGATGGCGCCAGCATCCCAACTTCGCCTGGAGCAGCAACACCAACAAACCACCTGGTTTCCCAGCACCAGCAGGTGGTTTTCAGCAGAGGCAGCCCTTCTAGGATAGGCAGGGGCCACCACCACAGCAGCAGCCCTACCAGCCTAGGCAAGGGCAGCCAATCCCGCAGCCCCAGGGCCAGTTTGCTAAGCCTCCAGCAGCCGCAGCTCCAGATAATCAGATGGCCGAGCTGAAGAACATTTTGGCAGCATTCATGACCACCAACCAGGCAAGTTTCACGAGGATGGATCAGACCATAGCTTCACGGGAGGCAGGCCAGAGAACCCTGGAGGCAGGACAGAGGAACCAGGTGCCATTCTGCAAGATTTACAGAACCAGGTTGGCGCCATAGCTCGCCAGATTACTACTCGGGCCCCGGGGACTCTACCTGCCACCACCATCCCCAATCCACGGGACCCGCATGAGACCGCACATGCCATTTTCACCCTGAGCGGCAGGCCTACATCAGCTGATCCTGCCCCGACCAGGCAGGAGGAACCACTACCTGCTTCAGCACTTCCAGCCGGGGATGCAGGAGTGCGGGTGGAGAAGGAAGCCCCTGCTCTCAAGCCACAACCAGTGGTTAAGGAGCATGTGCCCCAGCTTCCCTTCCCCACTCGCCTCCATAAAGATAAGATGGAGACTGAGTTTGCCAACTTTATGGCAATGTTGAAGCAGCTCAACATCAGCGTACCATTTGTGGAGGCACTGTCGAAGATGCCCAAGTACGCTAAGTTCATGAAAGATCTCTGCACCAACAAGAAGAAACTTGGGGATCTCTCGACAGTGCTGCTGAGCGAGGAGTGTTCTGCCATCCTGCAGAACAAGCTGCCCGAAAAGCGCAAGGATCCAGGGAGTTTCACTATCCCTCTTACTATTGGCAGCATGCATGTAGGAAAGTCCTTGGCGGACCTAGGCGCTAGCATTAATGTCATGCCATATAAACTGTTCAAAAAGCTAGACCTAGGTGAACTTAGCCCTACTAGGATGAGCATTCAGCTAGCTGATCGTTCCGTGGTGCATCCTAGGGGTATCATAGAGGATCTGCTTGTTAATGTTGGTGCATTCACATATCCTGTTGATTTTGTTATCCTGGACATAAATGATGATGTGGATGTACCTTTGATTCTGGGTAGACCATTTCTTGCCACCGCCAAGGCATTGATTGATGTGCATGATGGTAAACTGATCCTGCGTGCTGGAAATGAACAGGCTATTTTTCCTGTGACTGAGTTTGATCATTGTGCTATGATTTCTGTATCGCCTGTGCATGCTATTTCTGATCAGGTACACGAGCCTGTCGTGTACCCTTCTGCACCTCTCATTTTGCAGGATCCGCCTATCATTCCTTCGCCGCCACTCCATCCAGTCTCGCCTCCGAACAAAAAGCTCAAGGAGGAGTGGCGACCGAAGCCGCAGGTGGCTAAGCCGGCACGGAAGAAGAGTGGAGACCACTATGAGCTGGTCCCACCCCCTGCACCACGACCACCCTGGCCATCCGAGTACTCACTCGCCTGCATCTTGCCGGATGGCCAGGTCGAGCTGACCGATGCTGGTGGTTGCAACCGTCGGGTGCACGGTCACCACCTGAAGCTTTACCTCAAGAGCGATGTGGATCCGCTCTTGGAGGCACCTGTTCCTGCACCTCCCTGAGTATCCACCATGGGCGTCCAGCTAAAAGACGGTAAAGAAGCGCTTGTGGGGAGGCAACCCCACCACGGTTTGACTTTCTTTCTTATGTTTCGAGTCGGATTGCGATTTGGTTTGGTTTTGGTTTGTTTCCTTTGTTCTGGATGATATCTTATTGGGCTGACATCGGACCTAACATATTCTGGTTGAGCTCTTCTGTTCCCCTTGAGCTGTGTTGTGTTCCCGACTGGTCCATTTCCAGTCTCCTGCAGTCCGTGCATACCGGTAACATCGTTCCCCTTTCCTTCCCTCTTCTCCATTGAGGGCAATGTCGATCTTAAGTGTGGGGGGGATGTTTATCTTTTGACTGCATTAGATCTGTTTGTGTGCTTGGAGCCTAGTCCACTGTCCAAATTTTTGACTGCATTAGATCTGTTTGTGTGCTTGGAGCCTAGTCCACTGTCCAAATTTTTTAATTTGAGGGCTCCAAGTACGTGTTCCTTGCAATTGCCTGCTCAGTATGCTTTGAATTGACAGTCTCTGTAGTGGTTTGCAACCTAGGGAGGTAGTGTAGCACTATGGAGGATGTTGATGCATTTAAGAAGTCTCATTTCTTCTTCATAGTGTGTTGGTTGATTGAGTGAATTAGTGATCTTAGGACCCTTGAAATGTGTGGTGTCGTGGAATCTCTGCCTGTCATGGACTCTTGTATCATGCTTTGAAAGTAACAGGTGCTCGAAATGTGCTTTAAAATAACGTCTCCCGTGCGAATAGGGTGAAAGTGTGTAAGGGGAGACGGGAATCCGTTCCCAATTTCCACCTACTACCTCCAGCCCCCTTACATGTCTTTCCCCCGCACGAGGCTCGAGACAACTGCTCCTGGCATGGCCGGTAAGAGTCGGGCTCCCGCAAAACCTTTGCTAGGTGGGAGCCCTCGTTTTCTGCAAAAACAGGTTGGAACCCTTGAAAAAAAAGAGAAAAACAGAAAAACAAGTAAAAAGAAGAAAGAAAAGGGGTTCCAACCATCTCCAAGAAGAAAATCGAGCACCTTGAAGAATGTGAGTCCATGATCTTTTGTTTGTGAGAGTCTCTTCATCCACGATTCATTTGTCCTCTGTTCACTATTTGCCATGATGCTGACTCGAGACTAGTGCTCTCGCCGAAGAAGTTATGAGATGACTTGTGCGTCGGTTGACCTCGTAAGTTGCTAAATGATCTAGGAATTCCTCTACCTACGATCGAGGCTGTTTGTTGCTACAGAGGTCTGGAGAGTTGCATTGGTTTGAGTTAGGTTTGCTTGGGGACAAGCAAACGGTTAAGTGTGGGGGAGTTTGATAGACCGTTATTTACACATGTTTTTACCCCTGCTCTTACTCCGTTTGAGGTATTGATTCTCGTGTTTTAGGCCGATTTCACGCTAGGCTGTGCTTGTTTATGATATTTCAGGTCCTAGTACGTGAATGGAGGCTTGGGAGCGAGTTTGAGGTCGATTGGACGAGGATCGGACGCATGGCGAGGTTCTGAGGAAGTCGCACGGGCACACCCACAACCCGCACGGCCGTGCAAGGGACCAGTTTGGCCGTGCGGGATTGTGCGAGAGCACGCACGGGCACAAGTGAAATCCGCACGGCCGTGCGAAGTGCAATCCTGGCCGTGCGAGATGGCTGAAGTTCGACTTAATGGTACGCCGCGTTTTGAGCCGCACGGCCAGAATGGTGATATGCACGGCCGTGCACCCTGGCCGTGCGAGTCGGGAAATTCTGGTTTTTAAGCGGATTCCGAGCCAAACAGAGGGGGATTCGAGTTTTTGAGAGACAGCGGTTCCTAGAGAGAGAAAAGGACGAACAAGAGCCTCCAAGTGCCCTAGCTTGATCTTCAACACCATTGGAGCTTGGCTTGAGCTTGGAGAAGTGCCAATTCAACGTCCAGGAGCAGAAATCCATCTTCACAGTATGATTTCCGCGTCTGATTCTGCTTTTGCTTCTTTCTCCATGGAGTAGTTCTCCCATTCATCTGGGTATGGGAAACCCTAGTTCTGTATGTTAGGTTTGATTGTATGAACCCAAGTATTGATTCTATGATATTGATTATATTCGATTGAGGTTTGAATGATTGAATTGCATGAATCCTGATCAAATTCCTGTTTTTTCTTCTTTAACCTAGAATGATAATATCTGCCTAGGTTGATAGAGTATCCTTAATCGAAGGTAGTGAATTGGTGACTTTAGTCGAGGAGCCAATTCACTATTCTGTACCGAATTCAATTCGGTAGTGGAGGTTTTGTTCATAGGGCCTCAATCTGTTTACTCCGGTGGAGGTTAGTCGCCCGCTAGAGACTCAGATTGAGAGGGTCTGAAGACCTTTAGTCGAGACTTCAGACTGTTTGAGAACCTTCCGCAGTATAACTATCATAGAAATTGAACTTGGTAATTACAATCCGGCTTAACTGCAGACTAGGGGGAACCATATCCGGGTGACCTCTCTTAACCTGAATACAACCGTTTAGTTGTTTTGTTTGCTTGTTAGTTTAGAACTTCACTAAAGTTTCATTGCTAGATAATACGAATTCACTGAGTAGTCATCACATCTAGGACCCGGGTTGACAATAAAACCCAAACCCGCTACACTACGCTTTAGGAAGTGGTTACACTTGGCCATTTTCTAGAGTGACAGTAGGAGTGAGTCACCTCCCCCTTTCTAAACAACAACAAGTCACACACACACCACTACATAAGTCGCTTACGACTACTTCACACAACACAACTCACACATACACACTCTCTCTACTTTCTCTCTCTAAAAACGTTTTCTCTCTCCTCTCGATCTCCCAAAACGTGTTAAATCTCTAAACACTCAACACACCCTCAATTTGGCGGACTAAGCCATGGAATCGTGGATAGTCTCCACCAGGCGGCATTAAATAGCCGACGACGCTCAATTACGATCGTGGGACCAAACCAGGTCTAACATCATCGTATTTATTTTATTCCATTCAAATTACTAATTTGAGCGTCGGATGAGGTTCCAACCAGGACCCCCCGGTGGGACCTTTTTTTCCAGGTATTCGCACGGAGTTGGAGGTGGTTAAAGGCTTTGGGAAATCAGCGCTCTCCCGACCTAAACATATTGAAGCAGGCTGCTCTAAGCTTGGCATCAACAATTGGCGCCCACCGTGGGGCCCGGTGAGAAGAATATTTCCAAAGTTTTCACAAACCACCACCCAGCCGTGATGAATACCCAAGGCTCTCCCAGTATTCCTACCATTGAAGCAGTGCATCGCTCTTTAAGAGTAATCGAGACTGGGGGCAACCCAACCCTCCGTTCACCACTCAACGATGCACCGAGTCAAAATACAGAGCCTCGAGTGGTGCCACTTGCACAGACTACTTCTATTCCGAAACCAGAAGGAATTCTCACCCCTACTCCGGCACAAGTACGTGAGATGCAGGCTGAGATTGAGCGACTCAGAGCTCAACTCAGAGCCAGAGAGGCCTCCCATATTAACGCTCCTGGTTCCTCCAGAGTACCGACACAAAACGACCAGGAGAGAGTTGTTGCCCATGGCTCGATCAATGACCCACCAAATGCGACATCAGCACCTGTTGGATTAACCGCTCCGAGACTCTCAGCCAATCTGCTCGAACCTTCCCCAGGACACGGAGTTGTCACTTCAACCGGAGTAGGAGGACCTCTATCCAGAATCGTGCAGGATGAGCCCTACCCATCAAATCTTCATTTACCAAGCTTGCCAGAGTATTATGGCACCACAGATCCAGAAGACCACCTTTGCTCTTTTCAAATCCTAATGCCATTAATCGGAGCATCTGATGCAACAATGTGCAAAATCTTCCCAGCAATACTCCGTCGAGATGCCCGACGATGGTACTCAAAGTTATAAGATGGTATTATCTCCAGCTTCTTCGAATTTGCCACTCTCTTCAGATGCAAATTCTACGCACAAAAAAAAACAACCTATTAGCATCCATCAACTCCTCAGCATCAAGCAGCGTGATGATGAGACACTCAAGGCTTACTATACTCGATATAGTAACATCACCATCGGACTAACGTCCATCTCCACGGAGATTGCCACTAATGCCCTGATGCGAGGGACTATCAATGCTGATTTATATGCTTCTCTTGCAAAACGGGCTCCCCACAGCACTATGGAGCTTCAAGAGCGAGTTTCAAAATATATTGATCAAGAAGAAGCACTTCAGGAGGTTAGTCGGGCAGGATCCAAAAGAAAACAAGAGACTTCATCCCAAGATTCCCGCCGACAACGTCAAGCTCCTGCAGCCGAGGGCCGAAACTCTTCCCAAAGTTCCAGAAGGGAAGCTACCCAGTTACAACAAAGCTATACTCCTCTCAATCGCTCTAGACAAGTCATTCTTCAGGTCATTCGAGAGAAGAAAATTCCCATTACTCAACCTCCTCCAGTTATGAGGGTTTCAGGAAAGGGCCAACAATTCTACTGCGAATTTCACCGATGTACGGGACATGATACAGAAAGCTGTTACACCCTCAAGCACTCTATTGAAGGACTTATCCAACGAGGCTATCTTCGAGACTTTGTAAAGAATGTTCGTCCCCCTATTCTCCCTTCACCTCCAATAATAGACAAAGGAAAAGCACCACAGGGAAGTGGATCGATATTGGGAAATGTTCCTGTCATTCATGGCGGGGTCAAATTATCCGAACAAGTTGGTTCTCGCTCAACCGGTGCCCCAAGGTTGGTCGGTTCCGCTTCTACCACACAAATTCCCATTTTTTTCGACGATAGGGATCTTGAAGATATCGAGTATCCTCATGATGATGCCTTAGTCATTAAGGCAGTAATTGCAAACTATTCTGTGCAACGAGTCCTCATTGATGGAGGAAGCTCTGCAGATCTTTTATTCTACCCAGCTTTCAAGTCCATGGGTCTTCAACTAAACAAATGTCACCCTCCTAGCATTTACCTCGTGGGCTTCTCCGGAAATCAAGTCCCAGTTCTGGGAATTCTCCCACTCCAAGTTCGTATTGGCAATAACCAACAAACCGTGGAGAACACAATCAACTTCCATGTTATTGACTGCCCTTCTGCATACAACTGCATTCTCGGGCGCCCTTTTCTACATCAAGTTCGGGCTATACCCTCAACTTTGCACTTAAAATTGAAGTTCCCAACTATTGCCGGAGTCGGGTGTGTGAAGGGAGATCAAGCTCTTGCACGACAGTGTTGTGAGTTCTCCCTTAAAGATGGCTTTGTGGCCACGATGGAAGCCAAAGACGAGGTCGCTCGTCCCGTTCCCGTTGACCCTGATGAAGAACATACACTAGAAGAAGGCCGAACCGTTCGTGTATCCATGGCATGGCCTAAAAATTATCTCCCGCAACTTCTCAGCTTGATGATCGAGTACAAAGAGCTCTTTGCTCAAGGACCTGAGGATATGCCTGGTCTCGATTCAAAAGTTGCCGAGCATACACTAGGGATTATCCCCGGTAGCAAGCCCATCCAACAAAAAAGAAGGAACTTTGCATGGGAACGTCGCCAGGCCATAGCAGAGGAGGTAATCAAGCTAGGGCAAGCCGGCTTCATTAGCGAGGTTCTCTACCCAACATGGTTGGCTAATGTGGTCATGGTTAAAAAGGCCAACGGCCAGTGGAGAATGTGTGTTGACTTCACCGATCTTAACAAGGCTTGCCCGAAGGACCCGTATCCCTTGCCCAAGATTGATCTGCTTATTGATGCGACCGCCGGTCATCGCCATCTCTCTTTTCTTGATATGTTCTCAGGGTACCACCAGATCCCACTAAAGAAGGACGACCAAAAATATACTGCCTTCATGACTCCGGTAGGAAATTATTGCTACAAGGTGATGCCGTTCGGCCTCAAAAATGCCGGAGCTACCTATCAACGTATGGTGGATCGAGTCTTTGCCCGACAACTAGGTCGAAATGTTGAAGCCTATTTAGATGACATCCTAATCAAAAGTACAGAGACACATGCACATTTAGAAGATCTACGCGAGACTTTTGATACCCTACGAGGATACAACTTGCGCCTTAATCCAAAAAAGTGCGTCTTCGGGGCCACCGCAGGGAAGTTTCTTGGATTCATGGTGACAAGACGTGGAATCGAGGTTAACCCTAGGCAAATTGAAGCGATTCTCCAGATGACATCACCTAAAAAGCATAAAGAAGTACAAATTCTAACAGGAAGGATTGCGGCACTCAATCGATTCATTTCACGAGCTGGAGATCGGTGTGCCCCTTTCTTCAACACCTTAAAAGGAGCTGGAAAAAGCTTTCAGTGGACTCCTGAATGTGAGAAAGCTTTCACAGAACTTAAGGAGTACTTGGTGAATCCCCCAATACTCTCATCTCCCGTCAACAACGAGACATTGTACTTATACTTTGCTGTCTCCTCCAAGGCCGTAAGTGTTGTACTCGTTCGCCGAGATACAGACAATACAGAGCATCCTATTTAATACACTTGTAAGACCCTGTTAGATGCTGAAACAAGATACTCTCCTGTGGAGAAAGCCGCCCAAGCTGTGGTGGTTGCCACTCGAAAGCTGCGTCCGTACTTCCAAAGCCACCCCATATGTATACTCTCTCAACTGCCTTTACGTCGTCTACTTCAGCGGATGGATGTTGCTGGTAGAATGGTGAACTGGGCCATCGAGCTTAGTGAATACGATATCACTTTCCTCCCTCGCACCGCCATCAAGTCCCAGGTTTTAGCTGACTTTGTTGCAGAAGGTGTTCGAGCATGTCTCCCGCCAGAAACAAAGAGTTGGAGATTGTACGTTGATGGTGCATCTAGTAAAACTGGATCAGGAGCAGGAGTTTTGCTCATCAGCCCTCTCGGAGTCACTCATGAATTGCCCATTCGCTTTGCCAGCACCATGACGAACAATGCCACCGAGTATGAAGCCCTCCTAGCGGGACTGATTATGGCTCAAGAATTGGGCATTCAACGAATTAGGGTCCACTCCGACTCTGCCCTGGTTGTCAATCAAGTGCAGGGGGCATACGAGGTACGAGAGCCCGCGCTCGTACCATACACCAATGCCGCTCGTATGGCACTCTCTGAGTTTCCTCAAGCGGAGATAGTCCACATATCTCGTGAGGATAATCTTCATGCAGACGCATTATCAAAACTTGCAACAGCACAAGACTTCCTCAACGAGAGACATGTGATCATTGAAAGGCGTCCAACAATGTTATGCGCCCAAGTTACCTCATTTCCAGCACAATCCGATTGGCGAACACCTCTCATCGAGTATCTAAAACATGGGCTCCTGCCCGCTGACCAGAAGGAAGCCATCCGCCTTAAGAGACGTGCCCCTCGTTACCTCCTAATCGAGGGAGATTTATACAAGAAAGGCTTCGCTGGACCCTACCTGCGGTGCCTTAGCCTTGGCGAAGCACACTTTGTCGTACAGAAGGTACATGAAGGATCATGTGGGATGCATGCTGGTCCTCGTATCTTGGAAAAAACCCTTCTACGACAAGGTTATTACTGGCCCACGATGCGGCGGGACACTCAAAAGTATGCTCAAGCATGCCCCAAATGTCAGGTGGCCGCGCAAACCACTCATGCACCTCCATCAAAAATGCAGGTTAACATCGGGCCATGGCCATTCGCTCAATGGGGGATGGACTTTTTGGGACCCTTTCCAATGGCTCCCGGACGAAAGAAATGGCTGATCGTAGCCATTGATTATTTTACCAAGTGGATCGAGGCTGAGGCGATCTCTAGCATATCCACTCAGAGAGTTGAAAAGTTTTTATGGCTAAACATCTTATGCAGGTTCAGTTTCCCTCACACTCTAATTATGGATCAGGGGACACAATTCACGAGCGAAGATTTACAGGCTTACTGCGCCCAATATGGAATCTTACTTCGATATGCCTCGGTGGCCTATCCTCAAGCTAACGGTTAGGCTGAGGCTGCTAACAAAAGCATCCTATGGGGCCTAAAAACCAGATTATGCCAGGCCAAGGGTCGATGGGTGGAGGAGCTACCCCATGTGCTTTGGGCCCACCGGACAACTTACAAGACTTCCACTGGGGAGACACCATACGCCTTAACTTATGGCACCGATGCTGTGTTGCCAATTGAAATGGAGCTCTCCTCTTACAGAATCCAAGCATTCCACCCTGATGAAAATCAAATCGAGCTCACTCATGATCTACATCTCATCGAGGAGCGTCGAGAGGAAGCACTTTTGCAACTCACCGCTTCCAAAGAGAGGATCGCGCGTTACTACAACGCCAAGGTGAGAAATCGACCCATTAGGGAAGGGGAGTGGGTTCTGAGGAGAAACTTCAAGCACATTCCAAGTCAAGGAAAGTTCACCCCCCAGTGGGAGGGTCCTTACAAAGTGTGTAAAGTGGTGGGACCAAATACTGTAAAACTATCACTCCCTGATGGTCAAGACATGTCAAGGACTTGGAACACAATGCATCTAAGGAGATACTTTACTCCGTAAATATGGTATACCCTTGCTATCTTTTAATAAACACCCCAGTGGATTTGTTCCCTAAATAAATACCATGGTAGGGTGAAAGATAGCTAGCAATAAAAGCAGCGTGTTTATTACAAAAGTTGGGAAGCCCATTGTACATTACCTACTACAGGTGTTTATAAGCTAAGCTATACACGTGACCGATTATCTTACATAATATTTTACAATGTTATTTCAAGTTGGAATTTCATAAACTTTAGTTCTCAAAAAACTACAGGCCGAGTAACTCGGTTGTAGCCAACAACATTGTCGTAGAGATATTAAAGTCTGAATGCACTGGGGTGCCAACCATTGGAGGTGCTTCAGAAACAGCATCTAAAAGTGGTGAGATGCGATGGAACTTAATCTCCACATTCGAAATTTGGCTTGCTGCTTCCCCGGACTGAGGAGCACCAGCGAATTCCTCCATGACATTCATATTTTGGGATGTCACCTCCTCAGGTTCCAAAGTAGTCGCACATTCTTCCACCACTTGACGAAGGCGGGTGTCATCAATATCTCTTGCAGGATACATACAATAAATTGCCCTTCTGGCCAGGCGATGGACATTATCCATCACTCCCGAAACCGCCATCTGTAACTGATGACGTAGAGTATTATTCTCTGATCGGAGGGTGGTGTTTTCTGAGTGTAAACCAGTATTCTCCGACCGTAAAGACCTCCTGATTAGCCTCTCCTCACGCATACTAGCGTGAAGCTGCTCAACTTTTTCGCGAAGGCTAGCCTCAGCTGCTTCTGAGGTACGCAGCTCCTGTGTGGCTGCCTCCACATGTTGTTGAGGCTCCACCATGTCTGCATCCCATTCACAAGATTTGGAAGAAAATTGCTCCTCTCTTATCTTCATCTGGATTCTCATTTCGTCCAAAGAACGAGTTGCCTCCTCTCGGGCCTCAGTAACCCGAAGCTCTGCCATAGCTAGGCGGCACTCCATGGCAACAGCATACCTCGCCAGCTATTCACAAAATAACAACGTCAATGTATTATATACAAGCTGAAGACCAAAAAACAAAGGAAGAACGTAAAAGCACCTTTGAAATAGAAGAAGCAAAAGTCGATCCTGTGGCTACATCTTCTAAAACGGGATAGTGTTTCCCCGCATCACACAAACTGTCATACGTTATGACACCACCAGCCAAAATTTCACCTTTGTTGGCTCTTGAAGACTCCCCCTGATGCTTCAAGATTCCCCTACCGCCCACTGGGGTTTTTCCTTTGGCATCCCTGGCTCTCCCCTCAGAGCGACCCTTCCCAGTAGGGGAATCTCCTGATCCTCTCACCCAGGAACGAGTTCTCTTCGACTGGTCATGACGAACTCTCGACCATCCACGCGGGGGATTATCTGGTCTCTCACGAATTGACACCCCGACATACGAGTGAGGCACTGCTGGCACTTCTCTATTCCTCATACACCTCTGAAAGTGCGAGTAATCTGCAAGGAAGGATTACAGTTAGAAAATACGGTCACAAAAAGGGAAGTACTGTAAAAAAAATGACGTACCTTTACCATAAACAGCAAGAAACAAGCTTGCTCGAGCTCCAGGAGTACTTATATCAATGGGTTTCTCCCGGAGAAGCCGATCATGTTGTAAAGCGATTTCTCCCTCAATCACGGGATCCTGAAATTCACCTGTAACACCTTCACTTCAGTCAGCTGGAATCGTGATACCTCCGGAGGTAAACTCACTAGGCGGGGCAAGAAAATAAAAAAATTCCGTCTCCCACGACCCCTTCAGATGGCTCAGCGAAGTGAAAAGGTTATTGGTTGACTTCCGTTTGTGCAGTTCCCAAGCCACTCGATCATGACGAAAGAAAAAACAAGCATAAAACAACTCGGGGGATGGTGGAACCCCAACTCGACGACATGACAGAATAAAACAAGCGATGAAAGTCCAAAAACGAGGACTAACAGAATCGATTGAAAGCTTACTACGGTGCATTACTACACACAACCATGTAGGCAGGGGCAATCGAAACCCATACTCCAGAGAAGAACGAAAAAGCGATCGCCATGATGATGGGTGACTTACAGCCGAAACAAGTCTGTTGGGTATGGCATAACTCCAGTGATGAGGCATACCATATGAAACCAAGAGTTCACGTAACCACTTTTCACTTTGTGTAAAACCACGTCCCAGGCCACCTACTGGGTACTCCGGAGGCACTCGACCAAGAGGATACATCACCTCCCAAGGGCAGACATTAAAACCCAGTGGGTTAGGTGCTATATTTCGAGACCCACTGGCATCCGATACTCTTGCCCCCACAACAGTGGAAGGCGGTATAATCATTAGATGTTGATTATCTCGTGATGATGAAGGTAAACTCGCCATTTTTACTAAGTTAAAATGAGAATTTACTTTAGGAATATTGAAACAAGAATTTACTGTGGGTAGTGAACTGTTTTTGCTTTGTAAGAAATGAAAAGATGGGAGGAGAAGTACGAGAGCAGGAGGTTGGGAAATGGAGAATGGATTATGTTTCCTCCGCTCCGGTATTTATAGGAGCAGCGTTTGAGACTGGGTCTAATACCGACTTACCGTCAGAAAATGTCCGGACAAACTCCGAATTTTTCTATCGGTAAGGGGGGCAATTGATAGACCCAGTTCTTAACCGATAAAATTTTAAAATATTAAACACCTGTCCTTTCATTAATACACTCGATAAATTGTTAATCATTGCGGTACCCGAAATACCCGAAAATTTGTATTATACCATCAGAATCCTTCATTGTTTTTTTCCTTTAACTACTGTTATTGTTTTTTCCTTTACTCACTTTCTTATTTTTTCCTAAACTTATTATTTGTACTTTTCCATAACCATTATTCTTGTCTCATTCTTCCTTCCTTTTCCCTCTCACCCATTTGTTTTGTCCACATGTGTCCACATGAGAAAGATACAGACACCATTCCCTACTCCTCATTTCCCCAATTTTCTCCTACTTACTTTTATTTTCTTTCACTTTCACTTTCCTTCCCTTTCTCCCACAAGTGGCAGGCGCCACCTCATCTCCCTCCCTTCCTATTTCTTTCCACACTCCCTCTTACGTAAAATTCCTTCTTCTCCCTACCATTTCCTACATTTTTATTTATCTTCATGCATACACATACATACAATTTCCATCACTACTCTTTCCTTCAATTTCCACTACATATCTATACTTCTCCTACTTTCACATACACCCTTACACTTTTTTAAATACTATACTTGATAAGGAATGTTGGTGTATGACGGAGAATATTGAGGTATAGCGGAGAATATTAACGAGTATAGGAGTATAGCGGAGAATGTTGGTGAATGTTAACGTAAGTTGAGGAATTCAACTACTATTTTTTCCTATAAATAGGGAGCACCCCTCCCCCTTTCTAAACAACAACAAGTCACACACACACCACTACATAAGACGCACGGAAGAGATATGCCCAGCGCGCGGAGGATCCGTTGAGACTTTCTGTTGTCTCGGTAGGGAACTGTATGATCTTTTCCCCTATTGTTTGTTTCTCTCTCTAAAAACGTTTTCTCTCTCCTCTCGATCTCCCAAAACGTGTTAAATCTCTAAACACTCAACACACCCTCAATTTGGCGGACTAAGCCATGGAATCGTTGATAGTCTCCACCGGGCGGCATTAAATAGCCGACGACGCTCAATTACGATCGTGGGACCGAACCAGGTCTAACATCATCGTATTTATTTTATTCCATTCAGATTACTAATTTGAGCGTCGGAGGAGGTACCAACCAGGACCCCCCGGTGGGACCTTTTTTTCCAGGTATTCGCACGGAGCTGGAGGTGGTTAAAGGCTTTGGGAAATCAGCGCTCTCCGGACCTAAACATATTGAAGCAGGCTGCTCTAAGCTTGGCATCAACAATAAATGCTAGAAAAGTAGAAAAAGACAAGAAATAAAATTCAAAAACCGGACAAAAATGCCCCTCTCCACCCCGCGTCAATCCCAGCCACACAATGATTCTGTCCCAGATCAACGGCCCATAAGTGGTTACTCACAGGTCAGTAACCGCCGGTTACTGACCCCATCTCAAGCCCATGATAATAAATGACCTCGTCATCAATGTATAGTTTCCATTATTGACAAACCTGATAGTATTATGTCATTTTTGTTACAAAAATTCTTTTGATTTTCATTGATTTTCTCAATTTATGACGAGGTAATTTCGTATCTGCAGCTGAATATTGGAGGCTAGTATTGGTATTGATTTTATCGTATTGGTTAATCTGCAATAGTATGGGTTAGCATGTATTGGTTTTCATTAAATCTGTACTGGCATTAGTTAATATTGTAATGATATTGATTTTTGTAATTATATTGTTTTTGTCGGTGCTTTTTATGATTTGTTAGTAATTCATGATTTATATTTGTACTGACATTGGTTCGTTTGAATAGAGATAAAGAAGAATCGCGAAATTGACAAAGAGGTGGCGGGGGGAAAAAATGACCGCATAACTAATGAAGTAAGAGAAAAAGAGAACAAGAGAAATGTGTAATTAATATACTGGCCCGAACTTTGATCAAAATAAACATTCTGGCCAATCTTTTCGATCTATAACATACTGGCCCGAACTATACACCAAAATAAACAATTTGGCCAAACCCGATGTTTGACCGTTAACTTAAACGGTCAAACGCGTTGACTAACGGTCAACACGCCATTTCACTGCCAAGTCAGAAGATCTGATAAATATTTAATTTTTTCATTTTTATTTTTGGTTTAACTAAGGTATTAGATGATTTTTTTAATTTATAATAATTTAAAATGAGTGAATGTGTGAAAATTGTGAATTATTTTAAATATTTATGCTGACTTGGCAGTGACATGGCACGTTGACTAACGGTCAACGCGTTTGACCGTCCAAGTTAACGGTCAAAAGTCGGATCTGGCCAAGTTGTTTATTTTGGTGTATAGTTCGGGCCAGGATGTTATAGATCGAAAAGATTGGCCAGGATGTTTATTTTGGTCAAAGTTCAGGCCATACGAAAATATTAACCCAAATTTAATTTATTAAAAACATAATTAATGGATACTATTTTTTTAGTCGTGTGGCATGTTTGATGTAAAAAATAGTAGATGGACATGTTTGATAAAATGTCATAATAGAGGGGCATATTATACCTATAACCCTTTTTATTTCAATATCCAATTTGTCATTAAATGTCAATGGAAATAATTTCCTAACAATTCTAGTTATTGGGACCAATTGATTCTTGACATGATATAATAGTCTTATAACCTTATTAGATGACAAACACGTGGTATTCAAATCTGTGTAAAATTCAAGACGTAATGAATTGGCTTTCATTTGAAAAAATGTGTTAGTAGGGTGTGAAATTAAGCTGAACCCAACATGGCACTATCCTAAAAAGTAAAAACACAACCTTATAGGATCAAAAATCCAATTTGACCCAACCCGAGCCTAATCTCCTTTTGACCCTGTCTGGCCCGAACCACTACCAAAATAAAGAGGTTTGGGAACTAATATTATATAGGGACAAGCACACTATATATATTGTCACCCCAATTTATTCCAGTTCACTTAACCCACCTAGCATTTTTCTACAATCTCACCACAATTATATTAAAATTTCAAAAAAAATCAAATCAGATTCTAGAAAATCCAAATTAGATCTAAAAATTTCAAAAGTCCAAATTAATTACGGAAAATTAAAATTAATTGCAGAAAATTAAAAATACTTCTAAGAAGTTCAAATGTATTCCCCGTGACCTAATGAATGTCTCTACGCCAGTCAGTCCTGCACTTTCTGCACAGTCCACGCTCAGTGTACACGGCTAAACTGGTCTTAAAAAAAAGGTATTTCCTAATAGATAAGTACCCATCACTTTCCTAAGTGGAAACTGGGAGCTACTTAATTAATGAACTGATAAACACAAGAACTGGTCACCAAAAGCAAATTATATATCATAGACATATCAACCTGCGATCTAGGTCTTTTTCTAGTATTACTTGAGAGCCTTTATTATTAGTTAGTCATCGTTCAGTGGTGGGCACAACACAAGACACGTCTTTCCTTGGAGATTCTTTGCGACTTGCCTGGAAAATGTTCAGCCATTTTCCCCGCAGCTAGAGGTGGCAATTAGGATACAAATCCATGAATCCAATCCAATCCATCCACCAAATTATCCACCTAATCCAATCCATTTAAATCCAATTCATTTGATCCAAATCCAATTGGATTGGTGGATTCATGGATCAATCCATGGATTCAAATGGCAAATTACGATTTGGTACCTATATTTTTTATATTTTACATTTTGGTACCTAAAATTTATATTTTTATACGAAAAATATCATTGGAAAATTACGTTTTGGTACCTAAAATTTTTCATTATGACATTTTAGTACCAAAACTTTTCAAATTTTACATTTTGGTCCAAGCCTTGGATGTCATTTGGATTCATGGATCAATCCACCAATCCATTTGATCCAATCCATGAATCCACCAATCCATTGGATCCAATCCATTGGATCCAATCCATTTGATCCATAGATCCACCAATCCAATCCACGAATCCACGAATCCGATCCAATTGCCACCTCTACCCGCAGCCAAACACTACCCTAAGTACAGAACCAACCTCTCTTCTATGTTCATTGCATATATAAGCACACGCACCCCATCAAAGCACAAACACCAAATCCCCAAAAAGAATCAATCTTCAAATCTCACTTTCCCTCTCAACAGTTCACAACTCATAGCTCAGCTCGACACAACTAGATCCGTTCTTATCTGCATTCATCTCCATCATCATTATGAAGGTAATTAAGAACACCAAGTCAAACTAAAATAACGTGCGTACATTGAGTTTTGATGACGAAAATAATTTTTATTGCATCCGGTAACTAACTAATTTCTCATTTGATTCCCAACGTACAGCAAAAGTTGGTTATCAATGTGTCGATGAACAAGGAAAAGTCACGGCCCAAGGCGATGAAGATAGTCGTCGGCGTCCACGGGGTCGACTCGGCGTCCTTGGCCGGGCCGGACAAGACCCAAATCGAGGTCACCGGCGACGGGATTGACTCGGTGTCCCTCGTCACTCTGCTTCGAAGGAAAGTGGGATTCGCTGAGCTGGTGAGCGTCGGCCCTGTGAAGAGAAGAAGCCGGAGGAAGATTCTAAACCGCCGGCCGCCGTGTGGTCCTACGAGTACGCCGGTGGCCCGCCTCACTACGTCTACAATAATAATTACCCTTATCTCTGGAATTAATGTGAGCACACAGTGTTCATATCGAATTATGAATTTCTCATGGGAGATGCGGTGAGAGACAAGTCGTTGAGATTTTGATATATGTAGTAGTTTGAAATTTGAGGCATGTAAAGCAGAATATTAGCAACAATATTGGTGGGCAAAGAAATAAAATACGAGCAAAGACAAAAGCTTTCAATTGAATCTCAACATCTTTCAAGATTGTGTATGTGTTGCTGGTACTCGAACACATTATTTGTCGTGGATTGAAAGTTAATAAAAGTTAATAAAAGTTAGTTATACACATTTGTATTAGACTTTTGGACATAATTATAAACTTTTTCTTTACATGTTGGATTAAGGTTAGACCGTCTGAAAAAGTAGTTATATATATATAATATATATATATATATATATCAATTTATGTAATTTGTATCCGTGAATTAACTAACTAGCTTGCGTACAGTGGAAATGGACATTATTGACCATTATATTGTCTATGTTTGGCCCGGCTTTTAGAAGTGCTTTTCGGCTTCAAAAGCTGAAGCAGGGCCAAACACCTCTAAAAGCTCGGCTTTTAAAAAGCCGAAAAGCGCTTTTGTATAACATAAAAGCAGAAGCTCCGATTTTGAGCTTCTGCGAAAAGCTATTTTGAAAATACAAGATTATCCTTACCATATTTTAATTTTATTTCGGAAAATATAATTTTTCTTCATTTATATCATTTTAAAAATAAAATAAATTATAAAATCATATTATTTAATATAAAAGAAATCTAACAAGATCCATTTTGACTACTTTTTATTGTTTAGAATTTGTATTTATATTTTATATTATAAGTCCTTTATAGTCATTTTACACAAACTCTCATATTAAAAAGCACTTCTAATAGTTTTACAGTCAAACACTCAACTGCTTTTTTAAAAAAGTACATATCGAAAAGCACCAGCCAGAAGCTGCTTCTGCAAAAGCTACCGCAGGGCCAAACTAAGCTATTAGCTCATATTATCACGCTACAAATATAATATATGATCTATAATACACGAAGCTGTCACAAACCAATTGTAACTATTTGAATTTAATTTAATGAGTTATATCTCTTTTATTTTGAGTTAGAATTCAAACATTTTATTATTTTTGGTCTATGCATGTGACCGTTGATTTCTATTATTTTTTTATCTTAACTATGAGGATGACCGTAATCAATTAGCCACTTAATCGTTTAATTGTCGGTTACTAACTGTTTTTATCGTCAGTTACTGTTGGAAATGAATAAGTGAATAGTTTTTGAAAACTATAGGTTCCAAGGTTAGAAACCACATTGGTGAGAGAATTCCTACCAAAGGATTATAAAGATTGGGTTCTCTAACTTAAGGGCATGCCCCCTGGTGATTTGGATGGAGAAATCTATATGGAACAACCAGAAGGGTTTGTTATCCCTGAAAATGCCTTGAAAGTTGAAAGTCTCTAAGTTAGACAAATTATTATATGGTTTGAAACAGGCTCCAAAACAGTGGCATGAGATGTTTGACACTAGAGGTGGCAATTCTCAATCCAATCCACCAACCCATGAAAAATATCCACATAATCCAATCCATTTGATCCAAATCCAATTGGATTGGTGGATTCATGGATTAATCCATGGATCCAAATGGCAAATTACGGTTTGGTACCTATACTTTTTATATTTTACATTTTGGTACCCAAAACTTAATTTTATGCGAAAAATATCATTGTAAAATTACATTTTGGTACCAAAAATTTTCATTATGACATTTTAATACCTAAACTTTTCACATTTTACATATTGGTCCTTGGTTGAGGATGTCAATTGGATTCATGGATAATCCACCAATCCACTTGATCCAATCCATGAATCCACCAATCCATTGGATCCAATCCATTTGATCCATGGATCCACCAATCTAATCCACCAATCCATGGATCAATCCATTTGCCACCTCTATTTGACACTCTCGTTCTCTCGTTCACTTGCAATATCATATGTTTGTATGTGGACGACATGTTGAGATTTGGTACAAATAATCACGTGGTCAATGAAGCAAAAGTCATGTTGAGAGAGAGCTTTGAGGTAAAAAATCTAGGTGAAGCTAAGTTTATGCTTGGAATCCAGATAGCTAGAACAACAAATGGTTATTCTCTAGATCAAAACCCGACCCAACCCGACCCATTGTCATCCCTAATTGAAAGTTTGAAACACTTGCACGAGACGTGGCGCCTCTGCCCCCGCAGAACCGGGGGAGGATCAGGTGACTAAGGGGGGTTTTTAGTCACTTGACTAAGCCCCTCTCAACAGTGACTAATTAAGCATCCCCCGACCCTTAGATCTGGACACACCAAGAATCTGACGGTTATAAAGTGAGAAGAAAGTGTATTTTTAATTTTTTTAATAATTAAAAATAATAAAGTCTGCAATTACTACATTGTCCTTTATTAAATTAATTTGAGCCCTTAAATTTTAATGAATTTGAAGGGATGAGATCTACTTAAGCATGTGACTAAGAAACAGTCACTAGATCTTAGCCCCCGCATAACCTCTCACCTGCTTTCTAATAGATAACCCTCCAAAAACCCAAGACCCGTTGACCTTTGTCTCTAGTACACTCTAGAGTTTATTGGTCAAAACCTGGGTGGAAACTTGGAATTGGTCACCAAAAGTAAATCATATATCGTAGACAAAAAAACAGGTCTTTTTCTATTATTATTTGAAAGGACAATCTGCTTGGCGATGATTTTGGACCCTTATTAGTTAGTTATCCTTCAGTGGTGGGCTAGAGTCTAGACTGTTTGCTACTAGTGGGCACAACGATCTTTCCTGGGAGATTCTTTGCCACTGCCTGGAAAATGTACATCCATTTTCCCCGCAGCCAAACACTCCCTCCTCTCTTCTATCTATTTGCATTGCATATATAAGCACAAGCACCCCATCAAAGCACAATCACCAAAATCCCCAACAAGAATCAATCTTCAAAGCTAACTTTCCCTCCCCTTTTTTCCCCCTTCCATTCTGCTGCCCTCTGAAAAGTTCACGACTCGAGCTCAGGCTCAGCTCGACACAACTATAGCTCGATTAACTCCGTTCTTAGATCTGCATCTCCATCTCCATCATCATGAAGGTAAGAACACTAATATTTTATACATTGAGTTTTAATGACGAAAAGAAGTTATTTTATCCCCTAGCTAACTAAATTTTTTTTATTTTATTAGCAAAAGTTGGTGATCAATGTGTCAATGAACAAGGAAAAGTCACGATCCAAGGCGATGAGGATAGTCGTCGGCGTCCACGGCGTGGACTCGGCGTCCTTGGCCGGGCCGGACAAGACCCAAATCGAGGTCACCGGTGACGGAATCGACTCCGTGGCACTCGTCACTCTGCTTCGAAAGAAAGTGGGATTCTCTGAACTTGTCAGCGTCGGCTCTTTGGAAGAGAAGAAGCCGGTAGAAGATTCTAAACCGCCGACCCCCGTCGTATGGTCGTACGAGTACGCCGGTGGCCCGCCGCACCACGTCTACCAAATGAACCCTGCCGCCGGCGGGTACTATTACAATAACAATTACCCTTATCTTTGGAATTAATGTGTGTAGTGTACATATATCGAATTGTGAATTTCTCATAGGGGGCGTCGTCATTGAGATTTTGATATCGGTAGTAGGTTGAAATTTGAGGCATGTAAAGCAATGAAATCAAACACGAGCAAGACAAAAGCTTTTAGTTGAATCTCAACGTCTTAAGAATGTGTATGTGATAATTCTCTGGGACTTCCACACAGTTATCGACGGTAAGTTATGGGGTTTTGCTCTTTTGGGTCGCAAGGTGGCTCCCGATCAGGTTTTGGAGATAAAGCCCTCCGATTCACGGTGTATGGACTAATAAACATTTGTTTTACAAGTTTGCGCTTGCGCATGGCTTCTTACCTTTTTTTTTCAGTCTAGAGAAGGTGTGATATTAATATATATATCTTCTCAATCTATGTAACTTGTATTTTATTAAGTATAATGAAACTAATATCTTATATTCATGGATTATAACTAACAAACATTAAATTAGTGAATAGTAAATCTGTATATTCTTTATTTTTTACCTTATCATTATCCTCTATGGTAACACTTATAATATCTTGCATGGAAATGGACCATTACATAGACTACCTTGGGCTCATAAGCTCATATTAACCATTTCCTGTTTAATTTAATGGACATCAATGATCTTTTTTTTTCCTCCATTACTTAAACCTACACACAATCAATTCAAATTAGTGTTTTAGGAGCATATGTATTTGTCTCTAAATAGTAAATATATTATATGAGTATAAGTAAATTTTATAATTGTTTCTAAAGACTGTAAAAATTTTCTTTCATATGACAGAACTATAAGTGACATTTGTATTTGTCTCTAAAGATTATTAGATTTGTCTTCATATCACATAATTATAAAAGACATTTGTATTTGTCTCTAAATACTATAAGATTTGCGTCTATATTATAAAAGTATAAGGAGCATTTATATTTGCATCTGAAGACTATTAAATTTGTCTCTATATGACATAATTATAAGCAACATTTGTATTTGTCTCTAAAGACTATTAGATTTGCCTATAGAGACAAATAATTTTACCTACTGAGACAAATAATATATTTGCCCCTAAAACTTAGCTATAGAGACCACTACAACAATTGCCTCTAATTATTTGTCTCTATGGGCTGGTTTTCTTGTAGTGATATTTTGACACCGAAAAAATTATATTAATTATGTTCTTCAAAATAGCATCCACTTTCATACATTTTGAAACAAAAGCAGTCGATCGGGATATATTATCTATCTATACCATGGTGGTAACACTTGCTAACAAATGAGATAATGTCATAGTGGTATGGAAGTGTACCATATTGATATGGATAAATAAGTGTATAATGATTGTACAATGGTAACAGAAATATAATAATCATCATTTACCACCTTTTAACACCGCCTACTACCATTTACTTACCATCATGTATCAACGTGGTATATTTAGTTCTGAATTTTTGTTTCAAAATTTTATAGTTCACGTTTTCACGATGAAACCGCTCCTTATGTGCAAAAAATGGGTCAGAAATGAAGGTGGTATGTAGTATGTGGTAACGAGTCACACAAAAATTTCTCGAAACATATCGTAACGTACATCATTTTATATATCACAATGAACTTGTTTCGTCTATGAAAAAAATTAACTTACAGGTTAAATAAAGAATATACTAACATATTAAAAGATTATGGAACATAAAAAGTCTTTTAATATCATCCATTAGATCCAGACTCACTCAAAAATCAAAATCAATGGGTCATATTTGGTTATGCATAACTGCATAACCAAGGGTTAGGGTTGTTAGTCGGTCTGGTTCGGTTACGAGTATGGTAGTGAGCTATTTATCATCTACTCCTTCTGAAGCTAGCCCTTCCCTGAAAAATTTATCATCTAATCCTAAGCCACTATTACGAGTATGGTAGTGAGCGATTTATTCGACCTAACGGTGAGGAGGGCCCTAACCGATAAGTCTCTTTAATTGTTTAGCTATCGGTTACTAACTGTTTAACCATCAGTTACTAATAATTAGAAAAATTTATCTATCGATAATATTGTATAATCATTTATCGGTGTAGCCGCTAACCACCAGTTACCTATTTGGTTATCCGTAACACCGCTAACAAAATAACCGATTAACAAGCTTATCAAGAGTTATACACCTACACCCTACCCTAGACCTACACAAACATGAGCTGATATAAAATGCAGAAATGGCATGATACTCCCATAAATTGATGTCTGTCACGTAGTATCAATTTGCTAGAAAGAAACCCATGTTAATTCGTACGTAGTAAAGGACTTGGTAAGCAAATCAGTAACCTACTTTTCCGTGGGAATATAGTGTAAGTGAATAACACTAGCTAGGACGTAAAATCCTAAATATAGTGAATGTCAACCTTGATACGACTCCAGTCCCAAAATTTGAGTCCTTTTATTCTATGATGTGAGTACGTTTTCATCTTAGCTATTAAGCTATGTGAGCTGAGCATAATAGCAGGGTGGAACCGCGTCTGCCCACAAATAGCCAAAGGGCCTAAGATCAGGTAACTAAGGGTATCTTAGTCACATGATTAAATCAATCTCAGTTGGTGAACTTCAATAAAATTTAACGGTTTAGATTTATCTAGTTTAATGAAGGGTAAGGTGGTAATTATATATTTATTTATTTATTTATTTAACAATTAAAGTAAAATAAAAAATCATATCGTCGAGAGAGAGAGTTTCCCTCAACGGAGTGAATTTTCCGGCGGGCCTGCATTTTGTAATGTTTGTGGACATATTTTATAATGTTTATAAGTCTGGTTTGTAATGTTTATATTTATTTTGTTTGTATCGTTTATCATTCTAGTTTGTTATTTTTTTTTTTTTGTTATTTTTTTCTATTTTGTTTGTAATGTTTATATGACTAATTTGTATATAATTTGTTTTATAATATTTGTTTGTGTAGTTTGTATACTTTATGTTATGATTTGTATACTTTGTATTCATTGATTTGCAATACAATTTTATCGATTTGTATTGTAAGTAGTGTTATTTTGTAATGTTAGTATGCTTTGCAATGTTTGTCGGTTTATTCTATAATGTTTGTAAGTTTTGTTATTTTTGTGCACCATGTTTGTCATTTTTATCAACCATGTTTGTAATGTTTTTTATGTTTAAAAATCAACCTGGTTGACTTTTGGATGAAACTCCTCTATATAGAGATGGAGCCTCCAAAGTCAACCCGGTTGTTTTTCCATTTTGTATGGTTTGTCGGTCTAGTTTGTAATTTTTGTCCAGCATGTTTGTAATGTTTGTATGTCTAAAAACAACCGGGTTAACTTTGGGACAAGCCCCTCTATATAGGGATGAAGCCTCCAAAGTCAACCCGGTTGTTTATTCATTTTGTATAGTTTGTATTGTTTGTCGGTCTAGTTTGTATTGTTTGTATGTTTTGTCGTTATAGTTTGTAATGTTTGTATTATTTGTATTGTTTGTAAGTTCGGTTTTTATTCTTCGTAATTTTTCATAATACCAAACTACCCCTACATTAATTAAAAAGCCCGGTTGTATGTTTTGTCACCAGATCTCCTCGCAGCCAAAGAAACCCTTCTGGAAGGATATTCCAAGCTGCCGTTTTGTCCAAATAGTCGGAGTAGAAATTTGGATTCTATACTTTTTAGCGACGCGTCGTACCTAGGGCTGTCAGTCGGTCGGTTTCGGTTTAACCGAAAACCGAAAAGCCGGTTTTCGGTTAAACCGAGCGACCCTCTAGCACTACCGACCACCGACCGACGCGATTCACACGGTTACCGCCTAACCGACCGGTCGGTTATCGGTCAAAACCGCGGTTAGCCGAATTGAATACCAAAAAAAAAAATTGAAGAAAAGTTGGCCACCACACATTCAGACCCACCTTATCTTCTTCTTCTCTCCTCACCCAAAAGGAGGAAAAGCACCACCGAAGTCTTTTCTTCTCCCCTCTCTCTCCTTTGCCTCCTAACCCTCCATCTCCAAGACCTTTCTTCTCTCCTCTCTCACTCTTCTTTTCCTTCTGCTCGGGGACGGCCGATGGACGCGGTTCTCTGCTCGGGGACGGCGACGGCGACGGCGAGGCGATGAAGACGAGATCTGGGCGAGGCGGCTGCGATGAGGACGAGATCTGGGCGAGGCGGCTGCGCGAGGCGAGGCGGCTGCGCGAGGCGAGGCGGCGAGGAAGGCATCTGGACGGGTCACGGCCGACGAGGAAGGATCAGGAAGGCGGCGAGGAACGGAGGAAGGCGGCGGCCGTGAGTCGACAAGGAAGGGAGCTGGGCGGCGGCCGTGAATCGTAAGGGTGAGGGTTTGATGAGAGGAATCTAGGGTTTCAGTTTGGGGTTATGGGTTTTATATGTAATTTTTTTTGCAGGGAGGGCAATATATGAGGGGTTGTCGGTTTGGTTCGGTTTTTTCGGATAACCGCGGTTAGTAATGGTCGGTTACTCGGTTATCCGAAGCTGTGTTATTCCCTCCGTCCACCGACCGAAGTAATTTTAGTCTCGGTTTTCGGTTAGCCGAAAACCGGTCGGTTCGGTTGTAACCGCCGATTATCCGCTAACCGGAAACCGAACTGCCAGCCCTAGTCGTACCCAATTTGCTAAGACTCCAAAACCCCAAGACCCACCCGACCCGTTGATTTATTCCGTTGCCTTTCTTCGTCTCTATTAATCTCGACTCACGACTCTGTCTATTGGGCCCCTTACTTGTTGATTTAACGTTCAGTGGTGGGCTAGACTGATAGTGGGCCCAAAGAACATTCCTCGGAAATTCTTTGCAACTGCCCGGAAAATGTACAGGCATTTTCCAAGCACCCAAACACTCCCCCGCCGAACCTCTCTTGGATTTTGCATCTTTGCATGGATATAAATACCCCCCATCTTCAAATCACAAACACCAATCCCCCATCAAGAATCAAACTTCAAAGCTACCTTTCCCATTTCTTTTTGTTTCCCATTCTACTCTACTCACCCTCTCACAAATTCATAACTCAAACTCTATTAGCTCCGTTCTTATCTGCATCGCCATCATGAAGGTACAAACATTCAGTCGAACTCATATCTTATATTGAATCTTGATTACAAAAATAATTTTATTGTTTATTATTGATTAGTGATTAGTAATTTATTTATAGAATTCTTACAATCAAAATCTACTCAAACTAATTATCTGTTTGCCACTTCAAAATAATGATACAAAATTAGAAATTTTGTGACTTAACTAACATTTTTCTTTTGATTCCAACAGCAAAAGTTAGTGATCAAGGTCTCAATGAGCAAGGAAAAGTCACGATCCAAGGCGATGACGATTGTCGTCGGCGTCCACGGCGTCGACTCGGCGGCCTTGGCCGGGCCGGAAAAGACCCAAATCGAGGTCACCGGCGATGGAATCGACTCGGTGTCCCTCGTCACTCTGCTCCGAAGCAAAGTTGGATTCGCCGAACTGGTCAGCGTCGGCCCCGTGGAAGAGAAGAAGAAGGAGGAGGACAAGAAGAAGACGGAGGAAGATTCCAAACCGCCGCCGGCGCCCGTCGTATGGTCCTACGGGTACGCTGCTGGCCCGCCTCATCACTACGTCTACCAAACGAGCTCCGCCGCCGGCGGGCACTATTACAACGACAATGACCCTTCTTGCGCCATCATGTAGAAACAGAGTGTACAAAATTCACCAGGAAAGAAGAAAAAACAGAGTACTCTGCTGAAGAATTCGACACATTCCCATCTCTGGATTAATATGTCTAGTGTGCACATCGGATTCTGGATTCTTCATGGAAATGCGCCGAGAGACCAAAAAAGGGTTGTCGTCGGACTGATCGGACGGCGGTCGGAGATTTTTATATCTCTAGTAGTTTGAATTCTGAAGCACAATATTAGCTAATAATGGTGGGCAATATGATAATTGGTAAATATGAGTAAGAACACATACCTTTGAGTTTATCATCTCGACATTCTTTGGCTTTGTAGATGAACCCTTGATGCAAATAGTTACCTGGCCTGATGGATTAACTGAAACACACTAACAGATTCAGATTATAGAGAATAACACTTCCTGAAACTTACCCCTCAATTTAACACCATGCAAAGATCCAATATGCTTAATTTTCAGTAAAGATTTCACCTTTAGTAATTATCCTGAATTAGAAATTGTAAATCATGAACGAGGAGACCAATACACATAAATTAATCGGGGAAAAAGCAACAATTCCATCCACCAACATCGCCAACCAAAAGTTGTACGTGAGATTTCCAGACAAAAATTTCGTTAAAAACTCATTTCTTTCAATTCTTTTTAATCGTGAATGGAACTTAAAACATGTCATGAAATAATGTTGTTGAAAGAGATGAGAAAGAGACTTTGCATGCTTGACTCGCTGATGCCAACGAAGAAAGAGTCGACCCAATATCGACAAAGTTCCTTAGTTGGCATCCAGGGAGCCAGGCACCCATATATCATCCTCCCATCTCCAAAGACTCCAACCTAACCTTAAAACCCAAGTAACACTGATCAACACTTCAATCACTCTTTATCAAATAGCTAATCCTAAATCACAATCAACTACACATGCCAAGAAGGTGATGAAGAAGTGGCTGAGTTAGAGGAGAGGTGGTGGTGAGTTTTGGAAGGAAATGGATGCCATTGAAGAGGGCCTTGAAAGGAGAAAGATTTGGAGGAACAAAGCCAAGAAGAAATACAAAAGAGGTTTGTGAAGAAAGGAGCTCAATTATTTGTTCTGCGATCATTGGTGAAGAAAGGAGTACAGTGAATTGTGAATTGTGATGCACGCAAGCTGCTTCTCCTTCTTCCCCACAGCTTTTTAAGTACATGACATTTTTCCCGTTGGGACAGTAATTATTATTTACTGCTTGACTTTCAAAACCCCTACTTTTAATGTGTACCATTTACTATTTACCTATGTCCTTTTCTTTGTCCGCTTAGCTAGGAAGGAGTTTTAGACCTTTTCGCCCATTTGTCTCTTTCGCAATGTTGATAAGCTTGTGTCATCTAATCCGACAAGTAATGAACATTATGAAATTATATTGATTATGAAAATTGACAGGACATAGATTTATTTTTTGTAGACTTTTTAGTTTACATATGTATGGATGGTCAACCAAAGAGCTTGTTAAGCGAGAAAATTATTAAATTTTCTCAAATCAACATCCCGTAAACCGTCGAAATAACTGTTTTTAGGAAGATTTGTAAAATAGGTTTGAGACGAAAAAGAATCAATAATCTTCAACGATTGTATCCGTTTATAAAAGTCAAGTCTTTGGTTCCTCGCAAATGGGTAAGAAAATTTTATTTTCGGACCCCTCACAATCCCCGGCAGATTAAAGAATACATTATAACATGTTTGTACAGATTTTAATCATTTCAGTTGTTGAGATTAATTGAGAAAAGAATATGAAAACAAAATTCAAAAGAAGAGAGATGTTTCGTTTAATTTTGGCTAAGGATGATATTATTACCCTCATAGAATCGATAAATTGGATTGGGTTATAGGTATATTATGCCTCTCTATTATGTCATTTTATCAAACATGCACATTTTTTTTATATCGAACATGCCATTGTACTTTGAAAAATTTATCAAACATGCCCTTCTGTTAAAATTTTCATCTAAAAATCGTTAGCCACGGTCGAACTTTGGTTTGGGTGACATAAATGTCTAAAATATCCCTAATAATTTCACTTTATAATTTTTTGGTCCTTTTGTATAGCCAAATAATTCTAATAGTTTCACTATGATGAGACCCAAAGAAATAAAACAGGGGACAAAACTGATATTTTCTCACTCATTTATCGATGCAAGGTCGTCTAAATCTCAGTTCAACCATGATTGACAATTTTTTCAATGAAAATTTTAACAGAAAGGCATGTTTGATAACTTTTCCAAAGTACAAGGAATTTATCAAACATGCCCTTCTGTTAAAATTTTCATCTAAAAATCGTTAACCACGGTCGAACTTTGGTTTGGGTGACACAAATGTCTAAAATATCCCTAATAATTTCACTTTATAATTTTTTGGTCCTTTTGTATAGCCAAATAATTCTAATAGTTTCACTATGATGAGACCCAAAGAAATAAAACAGGGGACAAAACTGATATTTTCCCACTCATTTGTCGATGTAAAGGTCGTCTAAATCTCAGTTCAACCATGATTGACAATTTTTTCAATGAAAATTTTAACAGAAAGACATGTTTGATAACTTTTCCAAAGTACAAGGACATATTTGATATGAAAAATAATAGGACATGTTTGATAAAACCACATAATAGAGGGGCATATTATATCTATAACCCAATTAGATTTAATCGGAATGATTATATGACAAATGGATAGGACAACAGCCTGATTTACTTCCAAAGTACTTAGACCATCCTCAACAATGCAATTCTTATGCAATTTCAAGTGTGGTCCCTACTGTCACTTCAACAACTTTAACAACTACCTCACTCCTCACTTTCATACCTTATACATCAATGCCATTCACATGCAATTGCATCGTGGGTCCTACTTAATTTTACTACAATTCTATATTCATATTACTTACATCATTTTACTAAAATATTTTAATGCCTCGACTCAAATTAAAATGTTTAATGCTTTGTATCTGTTTTAATTTTAATTAATCATGCAATAGTTGTCTTGATGTGTGTAGTGTATTTTTCTTTTCGATTTGTACTGTATGGATGTATTATCTTGAAATATATGTGAATCTTGAAGTTTTAATCATATTATTAATCTTATTAACCATGAACTAAATGTATAATTACATATATGTATGATAGAAATGAATGGAACAAAATAAATGCAAAACAAATAGAAAAGACAAATGAAATATGCAACTTTTGGTTGCAGAAACTAGAAAGAAGAAGGAAAAAAAAGGAAAAAAAAAGTACAAAAGTGGGCCAGCTTTCAATTGCATCACCACTTGCATGGTGTGCAAATTTGCACATGATGAAAACGTCTCCACAACAATGTCACCCATATCTCCACTTTCATCCCAATGCCACCTAGGATTGCAATCCAACCCATTCCCACCGTTGGATGCTCTTATTGTACTGGATTGTATTGTTATCTAGCAGATTATTTTGTCGGTTGTTGACTACTACGCATGAGATGGGCATCCTCATGTACTTACGCAGGCTTTTTAGGCCCTAGATCGTGTGTGTGCAAAAAAAAAAGAATGCGAGGCCCGATGGGCTTTTTATTCAATCCAAATTGAATGGCTAGGAGCCTAGGCCTGTTTAGTGTTGCAGCAGCACAACGAAACAAGCCTTTCCTTCTCTTCCGTTTCCTGTTCGGGAAAGGCCAAATCTTGTTTAGGAAGAGAGAATCTTGAGTTGGTCCTAGTCAATAGGGATCTCCAAATCCTAGTCGATTAATGATACGGATAACGGCTCTCTCTTGAATCCATCTTCCCGACCAAAATTAATAAGCTCAGCATTGCTGCTTCAACAGGGCGACTCCTTCCTAAACAAGAACAAAAAAGACACTAATTAATAAGCTCAGCATTACAATGCTTTATAGCATCAGTATTTGATTTTTTTTTTTTAAATATTGTACAAGTTGAATTTTTAACATTGTAATACCTTTAACGTTACTGGATTCCTATTTAACACCCTAGATTTTTTAAAATTTATCTCCCTAACTTGGTAATTTGACATTTTGCCCACAAAATTCTCAATCCCTAACAAATTGTTGCCCTAGAATTAACGTTGGTCGCCATGACATTCTTCGCAATCGCTATCCTAAATACACGCGTGGTGGAGGATGTGGCTCTCATGAACGCCACTGTGGAATGCAAAGGCAAGGTCTCATCAATGTTCTTTTACAAAAACGGTGATTGACAAGTGCAAGTAATTGAAAGACTACTCTACAACAACGATAAGATCGGCATAATTCCTCCAGAAATAGTTGGTCGGTTGCATGCACTATCCGAGTGACGCCTGAGTTTAGTTGGTCGAGTTGGTAATAGGGCGCTCTATTTGGTAGCCTGTCGAGCCTTTTTTTTCTTTTTAAACTGGTTTTTTATTTCTTTTACAAAAGATAATCCAAGAAAAAGATAGTTACATCCTAGAAACCAACCAGGTCTAGAAATCAAAAACACGACACATAGTCGGAGACAAAGAAAGGGCCTTCCTAGCCACCATGTGGGCTACCCTATTGTTACGCCGACCTACAAATCGCACACCCAAACCAGGATAAATGGCAAAATACTGCAAAACTTCTTCAAGAATAGCTGCCACACGGTTGTCACTGGTCTGCAATCGAATGATCTTGTCAATAACTACATTGGCATCACTCTCAAATCTAACTGTTGTGAATCCATGGAAAAGGCATTAGCAAATAACCTTTCAGAGGACCAGCAATTCGATGACCATAGGATCATCCATGCCTGGAAATTGAACCCCCCCCCCCCTCGCCAATAGGACCTCACTAGCTGGGTTCATAAGCACCATTCCTCTGACCGAGTGAGACCCATGCCAGGTAGCCCCATCCCAAAGGCAGACTAACTCAGTATCCCCACAAGGGCCACAATATGGGGCGATGTGAAAGAATGATGAATAACTTGATCCACGGGCAGACTTATCCATTCCTCATACTCTGCCAATTTTTAAACTAGCTTTAAAAATTGACAATTTTACGTCTTTTAATCACTAAAACACTTCTACGTAAAAATACGCGTATTATTTTATTTCTACTTTTCTGGCTGATCAAATGAAGAAGAAAACCACCCCGAGAGGCCAAAAGTCACTTACTCTCCCCGACGGGCGACGGCCGGCGCTTGTCGTCTTCCCTCCCTCCTTCCCTGTTTCCTTCCGTGTCCTCTTCGGGAAAGGATAGACTTGTTTAGTAATGGGATCATGACTAAAAGAGATTCAATCCTTAAACAGGTAATAACTACAGAAACTTCCTTCCTTAACTAGGAATTCCCTCCCCCCCGAAGAGCTAGATCCTCCTCCCTAAGAGTTAATGTTTCCCCATTCCTCGTGGCAACGGATCACTTAACTGCGCCTAGAACACTATAAATATACACACATGGCCATGCAGCAGCTAATTAATTAAGCTCTGCCCACATCGTCATCACAGTTCTTCTTTTCCAGCACAATTTCGTCCTATCTTCAGCGATGGTACAGCGGATTCAGGTGAGGGTGGAGGGCTTTTGTGCCAGGAACAGCCCCAAATGCCAGCAGAAAGTAATCGACACCATCGACCAAGTTTGCAACTCCGGAGGTAAACCAAAAAAAAAAAAAAACCCTAGCTATTAGGTAATATTTAATAAGACTTTCGGGATTCGAGGTTAGCGGTATTACCACTTGCTCAAGCCCTTGTTTCATTCATAAGTTTACTGACGAAAATGTCGGTGTGACAGGGGCTGAACTTTACAGCAAGGGCGTCTCCTGCGAGTCGGACGGCGTGATGATTATTCACCTGGTGGGCACCGGCATCGACCAGCAGAGGCTGGGCAATGAGTTGAAGAAGAAGAAGAAGCGGCGCAGGGTCAGGATCTTCACCACAGAGTCCCCGCCCCAATCGCCCGGGGAATCGAGCGGCGGCGCGGGGAATTATTATTACGGGGCTGCTCCTCCTCCTCCGCCGCCGCCGCCAATGTACCCTCCGGGATACGGTCCGCCGCCGCCGTATTATCCGTACTGGCAGTATCCAGCACCGCCGCCGCCGGAGCCGGCTAGCTATGAACCGCCCCCGCCGCCGCCGTATTATCCGTACGGGCAGTATCCGCCGCCGCCAGTCCCGGGGCCGTACTACGAAGGCGGAGGAGCTACGCAGCAATACCATAACAATTATGAACAAGATGGTCAACGGTACGGGGAGTCTGGTTTTGACGCTTTTAGCAGCGAGAACCCCAATGCCTGCTCTATCATGTGATGATTTCACGCCGCCCAGCCGCCATTGATTTTTAGGGTTAATTTTTTTTTTGGGGTGTTGTAAAGGGAGAGCTCTTTTTGGCTAGTTGAGCTTAGGGGAGTTGGTGAGTACTATTTCTGTCCGTTTAGAGTAGCGTGGCAATTTTAGTTTGGTGAAATTTTGACATGGTAGATTGTATGCTTTCTTTTTTCTACGATTTAAATGATTTGTTTGTGAACTTCTATATCAAATATAATCACTTATTGAGGAATTTTACAATACTATATAGTATTGGGGCTATACGTTTTTGCCTTTTATGGTATAACTTGAAATTGTACTTTTAGCGTTATGGTACAACTTCAAATTGTACCTATACTTTCCGTACAAATGCTTTTATATTACAACTTAAACTTGTATCGTATGTGATGGTAACTTAAAGTTGTACCATAACATAATGATACAAATTCCTTTATGATACAACCTAAACTTATACATTTAATGTTATTGTACAACTTCAAATTGTACATTAAAACACCAATGCTATATAACATAGTAGAAGTGCTCTCACTTATTTTGGGTGGAATCTAAGTACTCTTTTGTACTATCTAACAAAATTTCTCGGATTATAATCACAACAAAGAGGAAGGATTGGACCTTTAGACCTTTGGCATGACAAAACGGGAGATATGGGCTTCCTCACGGAGGCTTTGGTCATAGTCCGTAGCCCTAGCCTGTGTCTGTAAAGAAAGAGCGTGAGTCAGCCCGATAAAGCTCTTTATCCAGTCCAAATTGAGAACCTGGGCCTGTTTTCCTCGTTGTTTTAAGCCTATTTTGAACATATTCTCATAATTAGAAATAAATAAACTCTATTATGACTTATGAGGTTCAATTTATTAGGTAATTGTCCGAGTTAAATGAACACGAATGCACTTTTAAGAATTTTGGATTCGAATCGGGTTTGAATTAGGTCTAGATTATTAGACCCAAATGAGTTTGGTTGGCTCTAGATGATTGTATAAAAATATATATATATATATATATATATATATATATATATATATATATATATATCAATCATTCCGTGAACTACCTTTAACCTAGTTATACACCTTTAATATAAGTTTTCCATCTTTCTATTTGTTTCATAACAAAAAAATTAGAAATAAATTGCATTACAACCGTGTACCCGTTTTCTTTTGGACTTCCAATAATATGGGTCTAAACTAAAAAAATGGGTATGATATGCTCCAAAAATAAAATTAACCAAGCTTGCTGGTTCCATTTGGCCATCCCTACTTGTGAACTCCAGATTGAAGACTATTAGTAGAACTACTAGACCAAAGCCCTTGTTATAGTCATTCTTAGTTTAATGCTATGAGAGAATTAGAATCGGAATATATTTTTATTTTCTTTCTTTTGTCGTAATTTCTTCAGTTTATCGTTTTAATTCATACATTGCGTGAATAAGTATAACCCAATTTCTCGCCTTTTTTCTAATCATTTTGATTAGATTACCATCTGTTTTTTTCTTTCTCAAAACTTAAAATCATTATCCAAAAGTATTATATTAATTATGATCTATAAAAGAATTATGAATTTTTTGGATTTCTTATTAATATGCTAATACTAGGGATGACAATTACCTATTCATGGGTATATTCAAACTCAAGTAAACCAATTGTTTATGAGTAGGATATAGTTGAAGTTTATAAGAGTTTGAGATTTTATATATGAGTTTGGGTAGGTTAGGGGTATGAGTATTGCTTTCATATTCATTATGGATATGAATACCCATTTGCTTGACTTTTTTTAAGTACACATACAAAATTGGACCTATTTGTAAAAACTTAAAAAGTTAGGTATCAAAATATAAGACCAAAAATTTTGTAGGTGCTAAAATTTAAATCTCCACTAATATTTTTATGATTTATATGCAAAAAATTTAAAATCTATTAAGTTTAGGCACCAAAGCGTTATGGGTATAATATGACCCTCTAGTATGCATTGTTATCAAACATGTCATTCTACTAATTTTTAAATCAAGCATGCCCTGTACTTTAGAAAAAATTATCGAACATGTCCTTTTAATATTTCCATCCAAAACTTTTCAACCATGATCAAACCCTGGTTCAAACCACTTGACCTCCACAAAATGGGATAGAAAAGCTCAGTTTTGCCCCTTCGTTTATTTCTAAGTCTCATTAAGGTGAAATTATTAGAGGTATTGGACTATATAAAACAAATAAATTTTTTTTAATATTTTAGAGATTTGTATTGTCTAAACCAAGGTTCGATCGTAGTTGATGGTCTTCTAATTGAAATTTTATCAGAATAACATGTTTGATAATCGGGCGAGTTTATGTTGGATAGTGAAAAAAACAATGTACAACCACTACTCGCAATATTTGAATTTGAGTTTCATTCATAAAAAAAAATACAAATTCGATTTTATCCTATCTAATTAAGTCAAAATTCAGACGAATGTATTGATTGAATGCAGATATTTTGCATCCCTAGTAAAATGGTATTTACCGACTTGATGAAGATCCTCCATATATACCACTATTGTTGAAGTGACTTGGTGGTCATACACCACCATGATAAATTGTTAAAAAGACACCTAGTGCATTGGTGGGGTTTTTGGCCAATTGTCATTCAGCAATTCCATTGTTGGTTATAAAAGGAAAGGTCACCACTCACCATACAAGAAGGAAAGAAGTCCCCTGCATATATAACAACAGTCAGACCACCCTCTCTTGCCTTACCTACTTCAACAAGACCTTAAAAAAACACACACACACACAATGAAGCTTCTTCTCCATTTCTTCTTTTCAACCCTTTTTGCCACTCTTCTTCTCAAACCTATTCATGCATTCAAAACTGTAAGTAAAACTTCAAAAACCTAACTCTCCCCATGGTATCACAAATGTTTTCTCTTCTTAAACCACTCACTTTTTGTACTAAGCTTCTTTCTCTTTGGCAGTCCTCCTATGTGGTGTACTTGGGAGCTCACTCACACCATTCGACTTCTTATTCGAGTCTCGTCGAACAGGCTCATTTCGAGTTCCTCGAACCATTCCTAGGCAGGTAATGTCACAGTATTGAGTAAAACACTACCAATACCATAAATGGATAGTTTCCTTCTTCTCTCACTGTCATTCATTTCAATTCTAACCAGCCATGAACAAGCTCGAGACGCCATATTCTACTCCTACACGAGGCACATCAATGGCTTCGCGGCCAATTTAGATGACCAAGTTGCAGCTGAGATTGCTAGTAAGCTGTAATAATTTTTTTTTGGGGGGACCATATGAATATTGTTGATAATACTGATTCTGACTGTTAATATCAATGGTGACCAAAAATGCAGAACACCCGAAGGTAATATCAGTGTTCTTGAGCAGAGGCAGGAAGCTGCACACGACTCACTCATGGACGTTCCTGGGGCTGGAGGAGGAGAAGGGTTTGGTTAGCTCGGGATCCATTTGGAAGAAGGCAAGATTTGGTGAAGATACAATTATTGGAAACCTCGACACTGGTTAGTAGTTTTGTGTTTCTTTTCTTTCTTACAAGTTACAACCCATTGTTTTCTGTTTGTTTCCTGGGAAAATGTCAAAAAGGAAAGAGAGGGGGAAAAAAACATATGACAATTTGGTTCAAGATGGGATGGATCTAAGTAGGCATCTAGAACATCACATTATTAATGGGTGTCCCATATCAGTAGTCGTTGACTCGGGAATTGTGTTTTGGTTACTGTGGTGACAACCCGACTATAGTGTTGATAAAATGTCACCTGTGTCAATCTGACGATCGCTAGCGCTTGATTCAACAATGTACAATGATTATTTTGGCGGATTTATTGTTTCGGACTTTTGTTTTGATTAGGTAACATTTGAGTTGTCAGTAATTTAGAGTATGAGGTGTGTGTTTTTTTCAATATTTCGTTCCGTTTTCACTCGTTTTATTATAATTTTTTTTTCTTTCTTAAGTTGCTTAAACATATATAATATTATACTCTTCCTAGATTTAATTAAGCTTACCTTGCTTTTAACGTGACTACTATTTCATATTGTATCCCTAATCAATTAATCATAAACTCATTTCTCATCTAGGACGTGATTAATTAATAAGTGACTGAGTTGTCATTTTGTCATACTTGATTTGATTTTTTATTTAAATTTTTTGGATAACAGACATAAAATTAATTAACTACACGTGAAAACGACAACCCATCCGAAAATTTCCAAGAACCACGTTGAGTCATGGCTTAGATTGAAGTATGAGCCATTTGAGTGATTAATCAAATCCTAAGTAGGATTTGGAGCCACTCAATACTATCATTAAATGCTCTTGGAGCTTTGGTTAAGTTGTTCCCACTTGTAACTAATTTTTCTAAGCATCCATTTATGGAGATGCTCTTCTTCTTTTGGAGACACAATGTCTCTATTATATAGGAGTGTGCAATCGTATCACACCAAAACGTGAGAAACGTAATGGTATAGTAAAAAAAATTGGACAAAAAGCTGTATCGTTATTATATTTGATCCGATGCAAATATCAATTTGTTCTTTTTTTAGTACTCGTAAAATTCAAGGATAAAGATTGAATCTCAAAATATTTGGTCTAGTAAAATATGGCACGGATACTAAACCAGTGCACACTCCTACTAATATACATTAATACATTATATTATCACTCTCATTGACGAAGCTAGTTTAGAGGACCACTGAATTATTTTTGTTTTGTTTACTCCACTAAAATATATTCCTAGCTACGCCAATACACCTTGCGTTGACGCAACCCGACATCGTGTCAAAAATAACACATTCTTGCACTGAACAAAATAATTAGGGGAATACTAAGGTCGTGGTATCAATTAAATTGCATACTATATAATCACTTACAATAATAAATGTCATAATTGAGTCGACAAGAATGATATTAGGAATTTAGTTTAACTTCGACTCTAATAATCGCTGGTCAACTCTTTTGTTCTCTTTTGTGCGGTGTTAGTCAGTAATCAGTATTACATATATAGCGATATAGATGAATATTCAGTATGGCTTTTCATGGTTGGTCACTAATCTTTAGGCTTTGTTTTGTATAATATTCCATTGACTATGAAAAAACAGGAGTATGGCCGGAATCCAAAAGCTTTAGCGACCAAGGGTTGGGACCGATTCCTTCAAAGTGGAAAGGAATTTGCCAAAACGATAGAGACCCTCAATTCCACTGTAACAGGTACGATAATATTCCTTTTACCTTCTTGGTCCCTTCTCCTTTCTTTCTCTCCAATTATCACCAATTCACCATCAGTCCATCACTATCGAAAGACAGCTCGACCAGCTACTTATATATGCATGTTCTTTTCTACATCGTTCTATCGTCCACATATTTCCAACACTAAATTAGCGCATTATTGCATATTGATGTATTAGCCTAACGACTGAAAACACACGAGTAATGGATCTGTGGGTTAGGGTTAATCGACAACGCAAGAAAGACAATAATCAGCAAGAAAGAAGTGAACACACAGATTTGCGTGGTTCACTAACACAACCTTTATTAGCTAGTCCACGGGCGAGGAGAGAGCCAGCTTCACTATATTTGAGAAGATTACAGATTACAGAGTAGTATGAGTAGTATACGTAGTATTTCTCCTTTCCTATCCGGGTGAGGAGAGAACCTTGCTCTCACGAGCACCCAACCGGATGCTTTGCCCCTGAACACCGACTCGCTGATCGATAGTGAAATTCATATGACTTCCAAAGAAGATAAATCATCCGATTCAAATCCTATCGACACGATATAAGCAAAGACATATGCTCATTGCTCAGTGGTGGAGGGAGGTGAAGATGAGACCCCACTTGACAAAAAATCTAACAACAAAACCCTTTAAATATATAACTTTTAGTATGATTTTTCAAGTTTATTCTTATCAAATACAAAGATTATAGTATTATTGAAATTTTAAAGACCCGATATACTCAAAGTCTGGCTACTATGCTCATCCTTCTACGCATCCTATCCCAATTCCTATCAAGATGGGGAAGAATCAAATTTCCATAAGGGTCCAAGAGAAATAGAAGAAGGGGGGCCAATAAAAGAGTGGGTAAAATGTCATCATTTGATGTTTGTCCAAACGTGGAGGAATCTTGAAGCATGCAAATGTGATATGCCCAGGAGGACTATTGAACATATTCTTCTTCTTCTACACAAAACTTTAGTATATCCACGCAAACTGAGCTTTCAAGATTCCCCATCCTTTTTTGCTTTGACAATACTATTCGTTTGGAATCGTGTCACACAGCCAGAGGCTGATCTAGAGACTCAAGAAAATGGACCCAACTTTCTAAGAGTTTCTCGTGTGATCAAATAGCCAAAGTCCAAACTTGAATAAAAAATTTGTGCACATATATATATGGTACATGTCTCCAGTGGATTCACTTAGGGCAATGGAAGTCACGTATGGGGTTCTTAACTAAGATTCTTGGACTGGTTATCATCAACAAGGTCTGTCCTGGAAAAGCGTGAGATGCGGCTCGTCGAGTTGCCCGTATTATACAATTTCTTATGAGAATCGTTCTTTGTACGATTTATTGTATGATAAAAAAGAACTCAATTTTTGTATCTTGCAGGGTTTGTTGGATTTTATTTTTGTTCTTCCGTAAGCTCTATGTATACCTTCATGTATATCTGTTAGATATGGTGGATTATGAGTATTTATCAACAAAAGAAAAATCATTTGAGAATTCAAGATGACAAATAAGTGTTTAAACCCTTTGTGAACCTTCATGAAATCTCTTAGATATTGTGGAATACGAGTATCTATTGAAGAAAATGATCAGTTGAGACTTCAAGACGATAAAATAAACAAGTGCTCAAACCATCTGCGAGCCTTCATGTACATTTATAATATGTCAAGGAATACGAGTATCTATTGACACAAAAAATCATTTGATACTTCAAGACGATAAATAACAAGTGCTTAAATTTTTTGTGAACTTTCATGTATACCTCTTAGATCCCGTGGGATACGAGTATATGTTGATAATTAAAAAAAAAAGATTAAGATCATATGAGACTTCAAGACGATAAATAATGTGTTTAAATCCATTTAACCAAACCATTCGGTCTGACTAGATTTTATAGTCGTATAAGGTCTTAGATTACATTTATCTAACATATTTTGGATTAGTACGACAGAATTAAATATACATAACGGGATCGTTTGGAGAATATGAGTTTAAATTTATAGATTGTCAACAATCTAAAGATTCTAATTCTTTGAATTGTTGAAAATAGATTTAAAATGTTTATCGTTTGGTAACTGTGATTGTTAACATTTAGTGAAAATAAAAATTTTAATTTTATATTAAATAACGTGTTTATCCTTAATAAAAAATTAGAGTGATTCGATAAATATTAAAAACTTTGTTGATAAATATATTTAACATGATAAATAAATAAAAGAAAGAGAAAAAACAGGAGAAAAAAATCTCACGAATCAAGATATACAATCTCTATGATTATAAGAGATTTGATATCTGTAGATTTTAGAGATTTGAAATCTCTAAATCTAAAATCCATAATACAAAAAGCAACAAAAAAACCTAACTTTCTACAAAATTTATGAATTTAATGAATCCATGCCCTAAATCCCGTTCTCCAAACGACCCCAATAGTCAATCATTGAAGTACCACTACAGGAAAAAGATCATTTAATCATGGTAAATCCCGTGTTTGAAAGTGTGTTTCCCGTGTTTAAAAGTTTCAGTCACGGGAAAATTACCGTAATATTTACCTCCGTGTCTAATTGTAAAGGTCACGGGAAACTCGTACCATGACTAGTTATAACTAGTCACGGTATAATACACAGTGATAATTTGTATCTATTAATCACGGGGAGCACCGTGATTATACCAAATGTAGCCACACAAAACCAAGAAAAAACTCATTTAAAGACGGGATATACACTTTTTAACACGATATTTACCATGATAATATCTTTTACCGTGACTAGATGTGAATCATTAGTCATGGTATTTGATTGGCTTTCCCGTGTCTAGATACTAACAATTGGTCACAGTATTTTATTATGCCTAATTATCAATCACTAACCACAATATTTTTCCATCATACATAAAATTTCATATATTAACATACAATTGAAATGACCAACTCTTATAGTATGAAACCCTAACATAATTAGTAATACAATCAAATATCATTTATTGATCATCTTAATTAAAATATAATTGAAAAGACTAATTACAATAGCATGAAATTCTAACATAATGAAATCAATTGCATATCCAATCAGTCTGATCAAATCAACTAAAGTTATCCTAATTTTTGGTCTATGCTTCTATAAGACATTCTTGAGTAGCTGCAACATTTCTCCGACTCCCAAATCTTCAAGTCTTTCTCATCCTGACAAATCAAAGTAAGAAACTTAAAATAAGATCCTATGTATTTGAAACATAGACAATTTGAAATTGAACCCTAGCTCCTCACTCCATAATTAAATCCTCATGCTTGCATCCCTGCCTAAAACCAAGCCACCAATTTCACCATAAACAAAGCAGCAGCAAGAAATGACTAACCGATCCAAATATCTTAAAAGTCTTGGAAGACTAGAGTAATACATGCCACAGCCATCCGGAATCTAGGAGAGACCGCAACTTGCATGTAGCGCATAAGTATCATCAACTATTACCTAGGTTCTAGAAACAATGTCAGCTAGTAACTCTACAGCCTGTTTGGATGGACAAAAAACTCAGGAATTGGAATTCCATTTCCAATTCTATTTCATTATCTCATGTTTGGAATGGTAAGAAGGTTGGGAAATGAATTCCATTTGACTAAAATATTGGAAATTAGAATTCCTATCAAAAGTGATAGGAATTGGGTTTATGGGGATGGAATTAGTGGGACCCATTCATATTTATTATTATTTTATAATTCCACTATCTTATTTCTCTCTTTCTCTCTCATCCATATTTCATTTCCCAAGATAAAAAAATCTACTAAATCATTAATGATTGTTAAAGAATACAATTCATTTCCATAGTTGTTGGAATTATGCCAAACACAAATATTGGAAATGGAATTCCATAAAAGTTAGAATTGGGAATGGAAATCCATTTCCATTTCTTATGGAATTGTATCCAAACAGGCTGTAACTTCATTACCCTGTTCTTCCAGCTAATCACAAGGAACCTACCATACCAGATGCAATACTCTTTATTGCTTTTGAACCAACAAGCTATTTGGTTGGTAATCAAACAAAGGTATGAAAGTGTCCATCCCCCGACTCAACTCCTATGTTCAATATGCAAGAGAAGTTCAAAAAATACAGGAAACTAATACAGGACTGAAAAAAATCCTGAATAATATGTGATAAAATTGCAGCACGCACATCTAAAATCGAAGATACATCGATAAAACCTTGCTATTTGATCAGTGCAGTAGCGACTTCCTGGAGAATTCAAGTCCCCTGTCCTGTCGAAGACCATTGTTGCACTGAGAAGTGAAGGCTCACTGCAAAAGATAGTAGTAGTCTATCTAATAAGAAGCAATCACCAAAGTAGTTAAGCAGCAAGTGAGAGAGAGGCCTTTCAAGAAAATCTGATTTTCAAAGCATCTAGTAAAAAGTTGCAACCTGACATAAACAAAGAAAGATTATAAGTGATGGAAAGATATAGGCATTTTCCCAGTTACACTAGTGTTGAGGAAACTGCAGGAATAGAGTGAAGGAGCTCCTGTTGCAAACGATCCTTACAAAAAAAAAAGTTTAGATACCATTATAATCATAAGAGATATGATTAAAAATCACAAATCAAAAAAGTAGAGAAAGCTCGTATGGAATTGATTCTACAAGGACCAAGAATCCATAAGAGAAATTCATCGTCTTCACATAAATACACTCATCATGGAAGCATAAAAAGATGAAGAAAACAATCTTAAGCGTATGTCATCTACCTTGACGATGCATTATAAATTGATTAAACATGAGTGCAAGGTATTCCCATCATACATCATCATTATCACATTGCAAATGCATTTAAGAATATAGTTCAAATGGATTCTTGAAAGCAACATGTTGATAGCTTATAAGAGCATAATAAGACTTACGAGTATAATATTTATATATCCAACTCCTTTTGATCTCCTTGAGTTCCTGTCCACTATCAATGTAACATCCCTCCCCTAAAAATTTAAGGACATAAATGGTTGATGATGATAAAGATATGATGACCGACTAATGAGATCCATTTGAGCTAGCTAGTGAGATCTATCTATATGTTCATTTATTGTTATACCATACTTGAACTAGGCCTCCCACCTTGTGGGCAATTATACATAACACTAAAGATTTATAGTTACAAAAACATGTATCAATCTTTGTGTGTACAACTATATACCTACTCTGCTCATTCACTTTCAAACTCTTTTTCATCTTTGTTCAGTGACATGTCAGTGGCCCTTACAAGCTACTTCGCCTAGTCTGCCAAAAATCAAATACCAGGATCAGCTATTACAAGTACCATACAAAAGTACAGATAGAAATGAACCCATGTAACTAACTAATTATATGGAAATAAAAGGAACAGTTCCAGAACACTAACATATGGACACATTCTGAGATGAATTTGAAAGACTTAAGAAGCAACCTCTTCTCGCAATTGCTTCTTTGGAATTGCTAGTGAATCTTTCTCCTGCATGTGAACGAGTAAGTAAGTCCATCTTCATCGACTGGACTGAATCTGTGATAGAGGATATCGAACCAGATCGAAAGAGATGCAATGCAATCATAAAGAAGCAAACAACGGGTTGCTGGATAGGACACTACAAATAGAGGAATGGAAAAAGTGACCATGAAACCACAGATTCTTTACCACTGAAGAATGCCGGGAAATAATCAATAGACAAAGAGCACAACCCAAAAACACTGAAGGGAAACAAATCAACAATAAACTATATCCAACCATCGTAGCACCAAAAACACTTACATAGCGATAGAATGCAAACTGAAAACTAAACAAGAACACCCAGAAACGTCCCTCAAAGTTCATAATCTAGATGCATGCTAAAAGCAAGTAAACCAATGAAATTGAAAAAGTGGATCAACAATAGAAAAAAAAATCACCAAAAAACGCTAAAACTATGGATTAATTCCAAAACCCAGATTCACAACCGTGTAAACCCCTAAGTTGACAACCCTAATCCCAAATCAAACGTGGAGATCACTGTTAAATACATCTCAGAACCATCCCACAGTCTACATCGACCCCTGTCGATTAGGAGATGTCGTCGGGTTGGGCAAGAAGAGAGGTAGAGTGGTGTGGCATGGCAGCTGGGGCCAGCGGTGCTAGATCTGGAATTTGCAACAATGACAAGCATTAGGAGGTAGGAAGAGAGAACTCTGGGAAGAATACAAGGACTTGAGTTAAGGCGGTGGTTGAGGAGCTACACGGATGCAGAATTTGCATCGAGTCTGGAGGTTGCTAGCTGCGACGGTGAGGAGGAATGAGAGGTGGGGGTTACGAGAGTTGCTGGGCAAGGATGGTGAGTGGCGGGCGTATCCCATCTTCTTGGTGGGAAAAGCAGATATTGAGATTTGAGATGAGGGGGGAAGTAGGGAGCAGAGGTGGAAAAGTGGGAAAGAAGGCCTTTTGAGGATTGGGGGGAAAGTTTTCACAATTGGAGGGAAATAATTGAAGGGGTTCAGATTGGGTTCAGAAAAGAGGGGGAAAATTTTCCGCCAAAATTTTGGTATACGAATAGTCACGGTAACCAGAGTTAGAAGTTGGGAAAAATAAATCCCATGACTAGATAGATGTAATTAGTTACTGATATTTTTCCCGTACTTAGTGGTATGGTTTTTAATACGGGAAAAATTCCCGTGAATAAGTTACCGTGATCAAATGTCGGTTTTTCTGTAGTGTACAATGTGTACTAAGAGAAAAAGTTTCAAACTAGAATTCCCATCTTCATTCTAATAACTCGAGTCATTAACTAATTATTTAATTTTATTTTGTTCTACAAATATTTTACTTGGACTTCTTACGTATGTGATATTATAGTTCTATAAAATTCCAGCCGTATAATTTTATCAATTTTTTTTTAATTACAACTAAACTTGATTATTGACACGATATTATGGCCTCTTATTTAAGTATTGACATGATATCATAGTTTGTAACATCGAAAGAATTCACATCTTTCTACCCAAAAAAAAAAAAGAATTCACATCTTCTAGACTTTGTCAACAAACTTTCATAAACTCATGATCCTTAGTGCCTGGTTCCAATGGCGCATACATGGACATTTAGGGGTGTCTCGGGACACCCCTAAAATTTGGAAGAACGATTATTCAATCCCCGATTGTAGTTTCGTATGGAAAAAATTATAATTGGTAATCTGGGACACCCTTAAAATTTGAAAAAAAATTATTATCCTACTCTTGAGAGTAGTTTTTGTAAGATTAAAAAAAATATTAAGGGTAGTTTGTGTTATTCAAATCTAGGACACTACTATTATTAAACATATTCTCTAGGTTGCAACTCATTTCTTGTTCTATTTAAACACTATGAAATAGTAAAAATATTATTCCTTATCCCCAACTATTTTCAAAACCTAACAACTAAACTAATTGTGGGATCCTTATTTAATTTAATTACTAATTATTGGATCCACCATTGCCTGGTTCAGTAATGAATGTAACGGCCACATATTGAACTTGTTGGTTCCTTACAATGCAGGAAGTTGATAGGAGCAAGGTACTTCAACAAAGGCTATGCATCAGTAGTACCAGGAGGCAATCTAGGCCCTACCTTCTTCTCCCCAAGGGACCCAGATGGCCATGGCTCACACACCCTCTCTACAGCAGGTTTGTAACCACATACAAAATGGTAGCTCGAGCGGTTGACATATTGTGTTCTTGAGTTCGATTCTCACAATATATCATTTCTTATATATATGTTATTATTTAGGTGGAACATTCGTCTCTGGAGCAAGTGTCTTTGGATTCGGCAACGGTACGGCCAAAGGAGGCTCGCCAAGAGCCAGAGTGGCAGCTTACAGAATTTGCTACCCACCAGTCAATGGCAGTGAGTGCTTTGATGCAGACATAATTGCTGGATTCGATGCAGCCATCTCCGACGGTGTCGATGTGCTGTCTGTCTCCCTCGGCAGTGAACCGACTGCATTTTTCAACGACAGTGTGGCAATTGGGTCGTTTCACGCGGTGAACAATGGGATTGTTGTAGTCTGCTCTGCAGGCAACTCTGGCCCGGTTGAATCGACTGTGTCCAATGTGGCGCCGTGGGAGATTACTGTTGGTGCTAGTACCATGGATAGGGAGTTCCCTAACTATGTTGTGCTTGGCAACCAGATGAGATACAAGGTATTGTCTCTTTTCTTGTTTTTGTTTTGGTTTCATCCATTGAGTTTAGTCGTTATGTTGTTGATTATGATGGGATGAATTGATGATGTTGGTCTGAATTAGGGAGAGAGTTTGTCACCTCAATCACTCAGAAAGAACACATTTTTACCCATGATGAGTGCTGCAGATGCTAAAGCAGCGAATGCTACTGTTCAAGATGCGTAAGAGGAGCAATCGAGTTTAATTCCATTCATTGTGATTATCAATGTATCGGATTGAAGAAGCTGAAGTGAAGTATTTTGTTGTTGTTGTTGTTTGTGGGGTTGTGTTGCAGGCTGTTGTGCAAGCCTGGGACACTTGATCCCAAGAAGGTGAAAGGGAAGATCTTGGTTTGCTTGAGAGGGATCACAGCAAGGGTTGACAAAGGTGAGCAAGCTGCCGTTGTTGGTGCAGTTGGGATGGTGCTTGCCAATGATTTGAGCACTGGGAATGAAGTCGTTGCTGATGCTCATGTCCTTCCTGCTTCCCATGTCAATTATGGCAGTGGTCTTGAGATCTTCCATTACATCAATTCCACCAAGTAAGTTAGATGATAATACTCTTGTCACAATTCTATGTCAAAATATTAACCCTTTAAATGATCTTTCATATTGCTCTCTTTTCCAGGGAACCTATTGCATACATCACACCTTCAAAAACACAAATTGGCACCAAACCAGCACCTCTCATGGCTGCATTTTCATCCAAGGGACCAAACAAAATTACCCCTGATATCCTTAAGGTAGGCTGAAGCACGATCCGTTCTTCAGTTTGTCTTGAAATAGCTAGAGACATGCCTTGAATGAAAGCTCAAAGTTGTTGGAAGATGTACGAAGGTAAGTCATGTACTGAATCGACGATGACTTTACATTTCAGCCTGACATCACAGCGCCAGGAGTTAGCATAATTGCAGCCTATACAGAGGCACAAGGGCCAACAAATGCAGCTTTTGATACCAGGCGAGTTCAGTTCAACTCGGTTTCTGGAACATCCATGTCTTGCCCTCATGTTGCTGGCATTGTCGGCCTTCTCATAACTCTGCATCCACATTGGAGTCCTGCTGCCATTAAATCAGCAATCATGACAACTGGTAATTGATTAATATTCAACTACAATAAGATGCATGCAACCATTTTTTGCTAGCTCTTTGTTGTCCTTCTGTAGAACACCACCATTTCTAAGTCTAATGAAGCCTAATTATGTATTGACAGCAAGTACAAGGGACAACAAACTGGAGCCAATCCTCAATGCATCCAACACAATGGCAAACCCATTCAACTATGGAGCAGGCCACATTAGACCCAACAAAGCCATGGATCCCGGCCTGGTCTATGACTTAACTATCAAAGACCACCTGAACTTCTTATGTGCATTAGGTTATAATGATACCCTAATTTCATCTTTCACCCAAGATGATACCCACAAGTGCCCTTCCCAACCCATCACCCTCTCCAACTACAACTACCCTTCCATAGCCATCCCAAGCTTCAACGGCTCAATGAGTGTGACTCGGACTGTCACGAACATCGGCTCACCAGGCATTTATCGGGCTCGAGTCAAGAACCCGAGCGGGGTCTCTGTGTCGGTTGAGCCAGATGTGTTGGAGTTCAAGAAGGCTGGAGAAGTGAAGAGCTTTAGGGTTCTATTCAATGGTAGTAAGGTGGGTAACAGAGGGAAGGAATATGTGTTTGGAGGGTTGGTTTGGGAAGATGGAAAGCATAAGGTGAAGAGTCCAATTGTGCTGAAATGGTCAAGTTAGTGGTTTTCTTCAAGTTAAGGTTTTGTAATAATCAAAATCATCATTAGAATTGTTAAGTCATTGCAGTTAAAAGATCTGCTTGATGGAAATAATATAAGGCCTCTCTACAAAGTGGCTAATAATAATTGATCTCTCATTATTGTCAAGTATTTTTGTTGTTGCATTCACACTGTACACATTGTTTATTCCTCTCATTATTTACCAAGTGATTGTCTGTGTTCATGCAAATATAATGATTGTGGCAAAATATGTATACATATTAGGAACAGTTCCGAAAGTTTGAAAGATAATCATCCTAATTAAACCTTCTCAAAAACTTACAGAACTACAGAAGAAAAGAACTCTTCAAAGAGCTTTGAGTTCATCAGTATGAATGGTCCAGATTTAGCAACAAACCCTTCTAAAATTCTACATAAGGAAATGCCAAGGGTCCATCCGAATCTTCAGTTCTCCATCTGCACATTGTAGGTTTAAACATGATCAGATTTGAAGACTTCCCAATCTTTATCCAGCAACTATGTTTACTATGTATGTTATAATGTACCTGAATTTCTGCAGTACTAGATGGTGGAGGAAGAATGCAATTTCAACTTTGGCCAGTTCAGACCCAGGGCAACACCTTAGCCCTCCTCCAAATGGTGTAAATTTCTTACATGTTTGATCTTCACTCTGCATAGGTACATTGCATGTATTCTATGATTCGTCACTATCGAAGTTCCACGTTGGCTATCTAAAACCGATTCGATTAAAGAATAGAAGCCCTTTGCCTTACACAAGAGCCCTTCAGTTGACACTCTACATGTTTATGCTAGCACTGACATTTTCATGAAATAACAGGATTCAGACTTACCTCCCATCTCCAGGGATCAAATTTGAGAGCATTTGGATGCAACGAAGGGTCCAAATGAACAGCAATGAAAACAAGCAGAACCTTCTAGCCTGATAGAATTTCTTTAAACCGACTATGAATACGGCAAAATGTAGAAATCCCTGATCAAAAGACTGAAAGCTTTCTTTCTTAGGCATTTCACAAGCAGGTTATGAACAAAGACAGAGCAATTGCCCAAATTCAAATCTTCTTTTATTTTACCTTCTTGGCTTCCTCACAGAACAGCACCTGCTGTTTCCCACACCATGATTTCATAATCACAGTTGCAGTCATGCATCTCCACATCATGCAAGAATTCAGGGTTTGATTTTGTGACATTGACAAGAGACAGAGCAACATTTCTAAGCCTCCTGTGATTGTCACCAACTGCTACAAGCATCGACACATTGCCAAGAATTCCATGGATGGTCTTTCGGTAGCTGCACTCGAACAACTTTCCTTCATTCTGAAGTATGAAGTAATTCAGCTCCTGATCATAGGACACCACAGTTGGGGACAAGAACAAATGTGACCTGAAAACCTTCCCATACCTGCAATACATACAAAAATGAGACATTTCTGAGATTGCAACATCCTGAGTCCGAACCTTGCGGCAGAGTAAATGCCTTACCTGGAGCAATGGTCTTGGAGGAAAGCTCCAAGGGAAGTGGATGGATGAGGGTTTAGGAAACCAAGGGTTTCACCAAGCAAAGGACAACCAAAGGAGCCCTTGGGGAGATTGTTGTTGTTGTGATGATCATGGTGGAGTATCAACAGAGGCGAGAAGTGAATTAAGGTGATGATGGTGAGTGGCAAAAGAAGGCAAGCCATGGAAGTTGCAACTTGAGGCCAAGGTCATGTAGTATTATTTGGAGGAGGATGAGGGATGAGAAAGAAAATGGAGATGAAGATCATCACAAATATTGTTGATGACCAAAGCCATGCACTACACATTGGGGAACTAGGGAGTATGGTTCTTGTGTTAAATGGTAATATTGTGATTTTGCTTTGGGATATAGTATGAACCTCCAGTTGCAACTTGCGTTTCTAGCTAGTTATATGAATGTTTTTGGCATGAAATCCTGTAGAGAGTGATATGATGGATGGAATTGGGGTTTTGTAGAACAAAGTAAGCAAAAGGGTGAGGAGGAGGGAATTGGTGGGTTTAAGTTTTCAAGTAAGGGAAAATACATGTCACTTCTTTTTTAATAATGACACTTTTTAATATTTTAGATTTTGTTTCTCCTCTTTTTCTTCTCTATATCAATCACTATTCACTAATGTTAAGTGCATTAGCAAGATTATGAAAGCTGAGTTTATTTTTTCCCTAAAACTTTTTCCCTTTCAACCATGTATTCTATTTTCCTAGCAAGTGGAGTGGAGGGAGTGCAATAATTTTTTTATTCATCATGTGCCATATTTTATTTTCAATTCTTTGACACGATGAACAAGTAAGTTTTCAAAATACAGTTTGTAGTCAGTTGTTCGCTCGGGTGGAAGCGTAGTTAGGCATCCCGTTGCCTTGATATATAGCATATCAACATTAGACAATAAGTTACGAGAAGAAACTTTTCGAACTAAAATAAATGACGAAATCATGATTGATTTTTAGTAAGACTGATACACCATTTTCATTGATCCTTGATAGTTTTGTATGTGATGAATGTAGTTTGCCAACTTTTCCATTTACGAGAACACAAAACCGGTTATTGTGAGAAAGAAATTGAAGACATATTAGTATTTTTCGTCTTTCCAAATCGAATCCTCCTTGTATAAATTTATAGTTATGTCACTACCCTTGTGGACACACAAGTAAGATTAACATTTAGTCTCCACCGATCATTGGTAACTTTTGATTGTTGGGTTAGTGTTCAAATATTCATTGAATCAAAAGACTTTTTTTCTTTCCTTTTCTTCAAATGACCCCCTACAATAAACTTGAATTTCCCATCCCTATCTAAAATCGCCAATATATTTCTTTCCCATAATTGGATAAACTATTCTTTAGTTTCTGATCTTATCAAAAGAGGCATAGGAAATGTAAAAGGACCGGATATCCACTACCGATGAGCTATAACAGTTACTATAGTAGGACTAGATATGCAACACAGTAGTGGGAACAGTAAGTAATTAAGCCTCTGTTCATCAAATTTGTTTACTTCCACTTCAATTCATCACCTCTTTTTGTGAAGTCTCCATTTCATACTTTGCTACCAGCAATGGAGGTCAGTGGTCGGGGAAAACGAGTTAATCTCAATAATTTGATATGTTGCATGAGATTTTCTTTTGGAGAATTTTGTTAAATATCCTTTCAAATGAAAAGAATTAATGTACTTTGAATTCGAATCGGGATGGAAAATTGTCATAGAACAAAATTGAAAGGAGTAACAATATTTTCGAATAAAGGTCTTCACAATTTCACGTGGAAGGCTCTGATAATATAGTAAAGAATAAGGGTTGAATATAAATTGACGTAAACATATATACATTTAGCCTTAATTTATACTCCATATTCATTTTGTAGAACACTCTTGGGTTCAAATTGACGTAAACATGTTGGGAAAATATCGTTGGCATATGTATGATGCATTTGGTATCCTGGGTTCATTTTTTTATATAACATTTTATGTTTCTATTTATCTATGTTTCTAATTGGTTTTGGACAATTTTATCTTTGGTAAATCATACAGGTACTTTATTGGGAGTTAGCCGCACTCACAAATGAAATAAATATTGTTGTTGCTTTAACTTTAAACGCTCCTCTTTTATTAAGGCACCTATAAATCTATGTGAAAGTAATGTTGTGGAAATTGTTCACGTATACTAAATCATTGCAAAACAAGCAACATATAAGATCACAAAAAATCATGCAAAGACACATATGACCGTCCTAGCCGACATAATTCACTCTCACCTTAAAGAATCTTATTCCCCTCTAGTACCCAAGTTTATGGAATGATTCCTCTCATGATAGAAAGGACATACCTTTTCCGACGTAGCGGTACCTCAAACCCCTAAAACCATCGAACGCAACAAACCGGCGAGAACCACACTTGACTCTATTTTCTCTTTGAAAAACAATGCAAAAAAAATCACTTTAGATTTTGGCAGAGTCTTGGTATGGGAAAGCGTGTATTTCTCGTACATCTCGTAGTCAAAACTTGAGGGGGTATGGTGCTATTTATAGAGAATGAAGGGTGCGTACGAAGGGAGGCAACTCTTCATATGGGTGGTTTCACACCAACCAACACATTGGTTCGTTTTAAAAATAATGAACCAGTGCATCGGTTCAGCTCATGGTAGTTGTACCGGTTTGGTTATTCCAACCGCCATATCAGTTCGGTTCAATTTGGTTCAACTCGGTTTGGACCAGTTGGTTACCCAAACCAATATTATTGTTTACCAACATATTACATCAAATTAACCGAATTCGCGGCCATGCTATCCCACATCTTACCAACATGGTACTTCAAGAGATTCTCTTGGATCTTTCCCCTTTCATGTCCATTCACACCACTAAAAATCCCAACAATCCCCCACATGAATGGAGAATGTTGTATTTTAAAAACTATGCAAAACTCGTGCGATTCTCGACTAAGAATTAGTTGCATCGGGATAGGTATGTTTCCCTTTGAACCTTCCTTAGTGAACATATATCAAGTATACTCACCAATCGATAGATGTGATATCTTTGAATCGTCGGTTTTTCTTGTATACTAAGACAACATATGTCACACCACTAACTCTTATCTGTTCACTGTTTCTCATTGTTGTGTTCGTTTTAGCCATGAACACCGCCTGGTCTCATGAGTGCTTAGAGAACTGGCCTTCTTTTATTCTCCTTGAAGCTGCTCCACTTCACACTCACATAGGTGATTTCTAAATGTGTATTTCGAAAATACACCATTTGATCACATCCTGTGTCAAACTTAGAAACCATTAAAAACCTTCCATCTTTAGGTCTACCCTTATAGTTAGACATTGTCTCATCATGAGAATGGACTTTGAATAATTTGACAATGTCGGATCATCATTCACAACTTTGTTTGCTCCTTGGACCTAGAGATTGGGTCTACCAATCCTACTTAGGTGGAGTTACTGCCATGATGATTTGTCCTAGGCCAAGAGTCCATTCCCTTCGATGCTTTAATAAATTTCTAGGTGGGCCCCACGTTTGTTTCCATTTGATCTAAAATGATCAATTCCAATATTCCATTCACAACAAACAAACGGCAAATCGGAGAGTCATTCAAGGATTGGTCCGCCCTATCCTTAGGCTTGTAACTTAGCATCGCTATCTTGTTTTGTGCGACGACATTTTTACCTCTTGGGGTGAACTAACGAGTTGTTGCTGCAGAGTATTCTTGAAGTGGCTAAACTTGTCTATATAAGGTGAATGTTTTAATTAACAACCAAACTTTTCTTTATATTTATCACCCGCTAGAGTGGAAATTGAACATGTTACACTCGTATAATAAAATGGAAACAGATGGATATAATAAAGTGGGGAGGTAAACTACAGGGGCGGAATTAACCCAAATGGAGGAACAAATTAGAGTTTTCATGTCCTCTTTTTGGATTTAGACCGGTCAAACCGAGATTAACGGCACCCAGATGAAAATATTAACGGAAGGGTAGGTTTGATATAGTGGTAATAGTAGGTGGGCAAGTTTGACATAAAACATAGTACAGGGGCAGGTTCAAGAAAAAAACATAGTAGAGGGGCAATTTATGCTATTAACCCTAATTTTATTTTACTTTTCATGTGAGGCAACTTGAGTTTAACCTGCATTTCTTATGGTTGGATTGTTCGTATAGATCCATAATTAAATATATCTAACAATTCAAGTTAATGGGGAAAGTGATCTTGGTTTTGGGCAAAAAAAACTTCAGTATATATAGTGGGAACTAGTGATCAAACCACTGACCCAGTGATTTCTAGTGAACAATATCACCATCTCGGCTAGAAGAGGTTTTTGATTTATTAAACACACTTCTATAATTATACGAATGTTAATTATCTGTCCTAGTATCAAAACGCAAAATATATCAAGAGTGATCTTCGAAACCGGATGAACGATGAATGATTGAATGATGCTATGTATTAAGGATATTTAGTAAATAAAAACTATATTTTATTTTCTTCTTTTCCTTTTCTCTCCCACTACTGCTCCGGCTCCTACTTCTTAGGAGAGTGGGATACTTTTTCTGTTGTATAATCTTGTATATTAGCATTGAGAATCATTAAGGAAATCAAAACAATTGATTCTTCCCGTAATTATCTCTCTCAAACTCGTTCACGGTATCAGAACAGGAAACGTTCAGCTAGACTCGATCCATTCTCAATCAATCTACTTCCCATGTTTCTCCATTCCCGATCAATCTGTCTCCACTGTTTCGGCGTCCCTTTTCTTCCTTATCATCATGAATGGTTCTACTGTTTCCAATTCTAATCAGTCAATGGCAAACAAAGACCCCATTGTCACTTTTAATCTTGCTGCCCAATTGCCCTTGAAGCTCACTTCGTCGAACTTTCACTCATGGCGCTCGCAACTCGAGACTCTGCTCATGGGATTGGAGCTTATTGGCTTTATCGATGGTTCGGGGGTGGCCCCTTCTCAAACGATCACAGCAGACTCAATCACCTCTCCTAATCCCGCATATCGTATCTGGTATCGTAAGGATAAACTCATTCTTCATGCTCTTCGCTACTCCATATCTGAATCCCTATATTCTTATGTATCTACTGTTGTTACATCCCGAGAAGCATGGTTGATTCTGGAAAAACTATATGTTAGTCGCTCTACTTCTCGAATCATTAATCTTAAGGGAAAGTTAGCTGCCGCCACCAAAGGCGATCGCGACGTCGTTACCTACGTCAACGATTTGAAGCTCATAGCGGTTGAACTAGCCCTCATTGATGAACCTGTCAAAGATTTGGATTTGGTTGTTCATAGTCTTTGGGGGCTAGGGGCAGAGTACAATCAATTCGCCGCTGCTGTTTGTGCCAAGGGATCTGTCGTTTCCATCGAGGAGCTTCTTGATTCCCTTGTGGAATTTGAGGTCTATTTGAAGGAGCAGTCTCGTCTAAATGTTGTTACCATCCCTTTTTTACTCTGGACAACGCCATCGTGGTGGACATGGTGGTGGGTCTTCCGACGGCAGCAGTCGTCTGTATTCTCCCCGCGGCGACAGTAGTGGCTCTCTTCGTTCCCAGCAGCAGACTAATTCCACCAGCGGGCCAAGGTAACAAAGCGGGCCAGGGATCATTTATGGGCCTGATGGCTTCCCCCAGCCCACTCGCCCACCTGCCTCTGTTGGGCCGTACTCTACCTCCGAGCCCAATTAGCTTCAGCGGGCTTCAGTTGTCTGTCAGTTTTGTGACAGGCCTGGACATTTGGTCAAACAATGTTTTAAATTATTTCCTCAAGCCCGCCAGGCTTTCCAAGCCCGTCAAGCTCAGATCCACTCCACTCACATGGGTTCAACAGGCAGTTCTTCTTCTTCCAGTCCTTGGCTATTGGACTCCGCCACCAACCACCATGTAACCTCTAATTTGGGAAATCTTTCCCTCTATTCTGATTATACAGGCCCGGACGAGATTTTGATTAGTGATGGTTCAAGTTTGGCTATCTCTCACATTGGCTCATCATCTCTCACTAATGGTTTACATAATTTACTCTTGCGTGATATTTTATGTGTTCCTACTATCAAGAAGCATTTGATTTCGGTGGCAAAATTATGTCAAACTAATCCTGTATCGGTGGAATTGTTTGCCACTCATTTTGTTGTGAAGGATATGCGCACGGGGGCACAACTGCTGAGGGGGGGAAACAACGGTGATGCGTATGAACTGCCACGAGAAGTAAAGGATGTCCGCTTGGATCTTGTCGCTACTCGAACGACACCCACGTCTTGGCATGCTCGTCTTGGTCATTCGTCTCAACATTCTCCTTCTAGCCTTATTCGGTCATTCTCTCTTCCGGTTTCTTCTTCCCTTATCAACTCTCCATGTGATGCATGTCTCTCCAATAAAAGCCACAAACTCTCATTTTTTGTTTTGACATTATCCAGTTCTCGTCCATTTGATTTGTTATATACTGATGTTTGGGGCCCAGCTCTGGTTTCTTCTATTGATGGATATCGTTATTATTTGATTATTATTGATCATTTTACTCGATCTACGTGGCATTATCCCCTTCGCAATAAATATGACGTTCTATGTATTTTTCTTTCCTTTAGAAAAATGGTTGAAATTTATTTCTCTACTACTATTCGTCGACTTTATACGGATGGTGGCGGTGAATTCCAAAAGTTACGTTCTGATTTACTTGCTCATGGTATTACCCAACACAATGGACTCGCTGAAAGAAAACATCGTCACTTGGTCGAAACAGGTATTACTCTTCTTCATCATGCTTACCTTCCCACAATTTTTTGGTCCTATGCTTTTTTGACTGTCATCTATGTCATCAATCGTCTCCCTTCCTCTGCTCTACGTGGTAAAATTCCCTACACACTTCTCTTCAATTTATCCCATAATTACCATAAATTACATATCTTTGGTTGTCTGTGTTATCCTTGGCTTCGTCCTTATTCCTCTCACAAACTCAATCCACGTTCTCGACCTTGTTTATTTCTTGGGTATTGTCCTCAACGCAGTGCTTATCGTTGTTTTGATCCCACCACTCAAAAACTTTTTCGCTCACGTCATGTTGTTTTCGTTGAGACTGGATTTCCAGGATTTAATGCCGAGACACCTCCTGCCATCTGCTCATCTGAGTCATGGTTATATGACATTTCTCCTTCTATTATTACTATGCCTTGTATTCCTGTCCAGGTCTCATCATCACCGGCCCACAATCCCCCCCCCCCCAAAAGCGCCTCCTCACTAGATGCCTCTCCAACTGGGCTCTCCTCCACCGGCCCATCATCAGCTTATGTTCCACCCCAGCCCCCTGCACACCTCCAACGACCAAGACCTCCGCCCCTGTACAGCCTCCTCTCTTGGTGCGCACACATAACATGACTATGCGGGCCCAACTTGGAGTTTTTTTGCCCAAAAAGCGGTTGTTTCACACCCAGTTGTCTCTTGGGCCACCCCCACTACAACCTCTCACTATTCAGGAGGCCCAGCGCTACCTCGAGTGGGATTCGGCTCTCTCTTGAGCACACTACATTATTGGCCAATGACACTTGGGATCTGGTTCCTCGCCTTCCTCATTACAATGTTCTGGGCAATCGGTGGGTTTTTTGTGTCAAGCACAATTCAGATCGGTCTATTGAGCGCTTCAAAACCAGACTTGTGACTAAGGGTTTTCTTCAACGACCTGGGGTTGACTTCAGCGACATGTTCAGCCCGGTGGTTAAACCGGTCATGGTTCGTACTGTCTTCACCCTGGATTTGGCTCATGGTTGGTTTATTTCTCAATTTGATGTCAACAATGCATTTCTTCAAGGTCCTTTGGACGAGGAAGTTTACATGTTTCAACCTCCTGATTTTGTTGACCCTGCTTATCCGCATCATGTTTGTCGTCTCAAGAAGGCCATATATGATCTCCGTCAGGCTCCTCGTGCCTGGTATACTACATTTTGTGCTTTCCTTCAAGACTTTGGCTTTACTAAGACCAACTCCGATGCCTCACTCTTCGTCTATTCTCATGGATCGACTCTCCTCTATTTCCTGGTTTATGTTGATGATTTACTCCTCACTGGCAATGACCCAGTTGTGCTCTCTACCTTTCGGCAGGCTTTATCCAGTCGGTTCTCTCTCAAGGCGCTTGGTGATGTAAACTATTTCTTGGGGATTGAGGTTATTCCTACTACCACTGGCTATATCTTGTCACAACACAAGTACATGGTTGACATTTTACAGCGGTTCCTGATGACTTATGCTAAGGCTGTTGATACTCCTATGCCCGCATCTACTTCCCTCCAGCTTGATGATGGCTCCCCACCGACAGATGTCACTCATTTTCTTCAGGTGATCGGTTCTCTTCAATATATTGTTTACACTAGACCAGATATTGCCTACTCTGTCAATAAGCTATCCCAGTATATGCATGCTCCGACTGTCTCTCACTGGTAGTGTGTGAAGCGGCTTCTTCGCTATGTTCCTGGCACTCTCGCCTATGGTCTGGCCTTTCGCCGCTCTCATTCACCATTCTCCTTGATTGCTTTTGATGATTCTGACTATGCTGGCAATTCGGATGATCGCTCGTCCACTTCTGATTATCTTATTTATTTTGGGTCCACTCTTATCTCGTGGCGATCTCAAAAGCAACGGATTGTTGCACGATCAAGTATAGAGGCCGAATATTGGGCTCTTGCTAATGTCGCTGCTGAGCTTGAATGGGTCCAAAACCTTCTCATTGAACTCTGTGTTTCCCTCCCATCGCCGTTGGTGCTCTATCTGATAATCTTGGCGCGACATATTTCAGCACCAACCCCGTTTTCCATTCCAGGATGAAACGCCTGGCCTTGGACTAGGGGTGGGCATTCGGTCGGTTCGGTTTCGACCGAACCAAAATTATGAATACCGGGTCCCCAAATTCTCCCAAACCTCAAACCGAATTACAATTCGGTTCGGTCGATTTAAATCGAATTATAATTCGGTTCAGTTCGATTTTTAACACAAAACCGAATTTGTGAGACTACTTGTATCTTCTCACTTTTAAATTATTTTTCACCCCTAATATAAACAATAAATATACAATTATATGCATAATCAATGATAAAATCAAACTTTTCAACACATAAGTCATAAAGCATTTCAAATATTTAAGTATAAAAACAAGTACAAACATAAAAATCCACAATTTGGAGGTTGCAATTGTAGTATTTTGGTTTTTCGGTCGGAATTTCGGAATTTCGGTTCAGTTGAAAGAACCCTGGTTTCCGAAATATCCATATTTTCTTTCCGAATTCCCAACCGAATAGCATTATTTCGGTTTTGGTTCGGTTTAATTGGGTTTCGATTCGGTTCGAGTTTACCGAACCGTTTGCCCACCCCTACCTTGGACTACCACTTCGCCCGTCAGCTTGTTCAGGCCCGTCATCTACGTGCGTCCTACATCCCCACGGCTCATCAACCAGCCGACGCTCTCACCAAACACTGCGGCTACTCAGTTTCTTCTGCTCCGATCCAAGATTGGAGTCGTTGATACATCCTCCATCTTGCGGGGGCGTATTAAGGATATTTAGTAAATAAAAACTATTTTTATTTTCTTCTTTTCCTTTTCTCTCCCACTACTGCTCGGCTCCTACTTCTTATGAGAGTGGGATACTTTTCTGTTGTATAATCTTGTATATTAGCATTGAGAATCATTAATGAAATCAAGTCAATTGATTCTTCACATAATTATCTCTCTCAAACTCGTTCACGATGGTGGCTTATATTGAAGAAGATTTGTGTGCTAGTTTGGGCAAGGAATGTGTTCTAGAATGCTTTCAGAATATGAAATATTGTCGAGGTTCATTGTAGGCGATGTGTGTAGAACTATTATTATGTAATTGTTCGAATCTTGGTTATTATGTTCAGCGGCGGATCTAGAACACAAAAGAGTACTGGGTCACATTTCATTATAAAATTAAAACTATAAACAAATATAATATTTTTTTTTTTTTTGCAATATAAATTTTACACTATCATATTTTAATTTAGTGAATGCAACAATAATGGAGTCCACATCCATATCAATAGTATAAACTGTTTCAAATAAAATACTTGAACAATCGGCGAGAAATTCATCGTTCATTTTATTGCTCAAATAAGTTTTACACATGTTTCATTTTTGAAAAAGTTCTCCCGGTAGTAGCTGTTGAAACGAGCAGCGTCAACACTAGACAAATCAATCGTACATTGTGTGTCCATCCCTAGATTCACCAACTACTCTAGTAAATTTTCAAGGGAAAAAACCTCATATTTCTTCTAGTCTTTTACGTTTTATAATTTTATAATTTATTGTTTTTAGACGAATAATCTTTGGGGCTATAATTTCTAGTCTAAATAGAATAGTGATTGGAAAATGTTAATTTGAATTATTTTTCTAGTTATACCCAATCTTATTATAAATTAACACTGAGCCGAATGTCTAATATCAAAAAATTCATAAGGACTACACTAATGCCGGATCCAGAGGAGGGCTGGGCCAGAGCCCAGGGTGGCCACCCCCTGGATCCGACTGATTATGTTATTGACTTCATATTTTTCATTTAAAGTTGACTTTTTTATTGTATAGTTGACTTTTCATGACATGAAAAAAAATATCCCAGTCAAATTTTTTGGCTCCGCCACTGCCTTCACGTATATTCTATTAACCATATGTTATCTCAACCTGTCCAAACTTGAGGATCCCCACCAACACTGGGGTGAGAAATTGGGTGGGCCGGCCTTCTTCATTTGGGGCGGGTGTTCATTAAAGAGCTTGAGGGTTGGAGGATGATGAAGAAGAGGATCCCCGCAAATGCAATTGAAATCTTCTTTTTTGAAGAGGGAATTGTACGTTAGTGGGGAAAGTCCAGAGTCTGTTTCATGAGAATAGTAAGTGTGCCCTTTTTTATGGGTGTGACCCCAATATGTAGCTCGTTAATGATCTAAAGAGGTTTGCCTTTTTACGTAGTTAATGAATGCATGGCAACAAAAGCAAACCAGTAGTGCATAATGGCCAAAGAACACTCGAGGAAGCAACCCTTAGACGATCACCTTGATTATGATTCTGATTTTGGTAGAATAAACCGTATAAGGCTAGATTTACATAATGCAAAACATTGGGATTTGTCGGCCACTTGATCAAACCACCTGTAATACCATGTCATGAACCGACCGGTTTCCATAACTCGAGTTGTTGAGACCAACTGGTTATTGACATGATTAGTCGATTGACTAACATTTTGCGTAATAGTATGTTTGCAATGTAACAATTTACTACTAGCTACTTTGGTAGTTTGACCCCTTGTTTCATATAATCGAGAAATTGAAACGGCGCATCGTTGATCGGTATGACTCGAGTCAGATAGATTGAGTCGAGTCCCATCTACCCGCGCTCCTTCACTTTCCTCTAACCCCATATGAATTTGAAAGTGGATCACTTGTCGTGTTTTTTTCGTAATACAATGTAATACGTTTTTTAATGATCGAAGTATCTCGTTTCTCGAATAGACTCCAATATTAATGGTCCGGCACATAGTGCACGTATGATTTTGTCTAATGTCATGCAAAATAATAATGAAAATTTTCTTCATTCCCATACCTCTCAGTCTCGATGTCAAATGCAAAGCACAACCTCGTGCTCAACTGCTCAAGTTTCGACCTCATGACCTAATCCAATAGTCTCTTTCACCGAACTGGGCCCAAAGAGCAATGGTCGACGATTTACGGGCCTCGCGCTAACTATCCGGTCGGCCCGGTATAGCTTTTTTTCCCCCGGGGAGATTGGCCCAATATAGTTAAATTTTCTTGACGAAGAAAATTAAAAAAAAAAAAAAGAAATGGACGAGAAGGCAGACAGCAAACGCCTGTGAATGTGAATCATCATCAGTCGGGGGAAAAGGAACCGCATCATCGTCGAAGCGTCCTCTTCCTTCAACGATTTACACGAACTCGAAACGGAAGAGGAGAGGAGGGAAAGGAAAGTTGATAGTCTCTTCGTTCCATTCGTTTTTCGCAATCGGGAATCGCAGTAGTACTTGAAGAGTTGAAGTTCGCCAAATCGGAATCTCACTACCGAGCAAGATCCGAAAGAAACCCAGCGTCCAAGATTTTCCGCCGGGAATCTGAAACGGGAAGACATACGCAATGTCGTACGCTTATCTCTTCAAGTACATTATCATTGGGGACACAGGTAAACCAATGGCGCTCAATCGTGTGCTTTCTTTCTTTGTGCGTTGAAGTTGCAGAGTAGATGGACGAGAGGCTGAATGCGTGAGTGTCAGTTTTTGGCCCCCTCGCATTGGTTTGATGGGCTGGGTTTTTCATCGATTTGGTGAAGTGGGTTGTTCTTGTTTTGTTGATTAAAGAGCATTCTCTGTTGTTCTGTTTGTTGAATTTGGTTTTGGTTAGCATTTTCCGCTATTGGTAGATAGTACTACTACTCCTGGGTTGTTTGTTTTGTGTTTTATTGAAGAATGGATGCGTGGGTCTTTGTTGATTACTGCAGGAGTTGGGAAGTCATGTCTGCTTCTGCAATTCACTGACAAGAGATTTCAGCCAGTTCATGACTTGACTATTGGTGTTGAATTCGGAGCTAGAATGATCAATATCGATAACAAACCGATCAAGCTGCAAATATGGGACACGGTTTGCTTTCTGGGCTCTCTCATTTTTCCCTTTGGAAATGGCTTTGACATAATTACTTGCTTCCGGTTGCTTTATTGTTCATCTTGATGGAATCCTGACGGAATTAGGATTGCTGCTGGAGGCATCTCTGCATATAAGATTAAGAAACTTATTTGCTGCGATTGTTGCTATTGAGTAAATATATCATAACCATTTTTCATGCAAAGTTTTCCATTGAAAGATCATTTGAATTCTGTTTCCATTTAGAACCATGTGACTGTTTACTTGGCTGCAATTAGGGGGGTTTAGAAGCTGGAATGCTCCTTTGGCATGTATGGTTTAGCTCTTCATAGTATATGCTCGATCCTCAATTTCTTGTAGTTTCATGAAGACAAGTTTGGACGCACAATTCTGTTTTTCTTGTACTAGGCTGGTCAAGAGTCATTCAGATCCATTACAAGGTCTTATTACCGAGGAGCTGCTGGAGCACTTCTTGTCTATGACATTACCAGGTATAGTTTCTTTCTCATTCAGTCTCATCTTGTGCATGGTTTTAGCAGCGTTATCTTGCAGTACGAGTCTCAATTACCAGCTTCCAGATGATGATTTTACAGTGTACAAGCCTTTTTGTTATCGACTCCTTTATGCTAGAGTTAAGCATTCAACATTATTTGCTACTGTTGCAGGAGGGAAACATTCAACCACTTGGCCAGCTGGTTGGAGGACGCAAGGCAGCATGCGAACTCCAACATGACCATAATGCTTATTGGTAACAAGTCTGACCTCGCGCATAGAAGAGCTGTGAGTGCAGAGGAAGGGGAGCAGTTTGCCAAGGAGAATGGTCTTGTGTTCATGGAAGCCTCCGCCAAAACCGCCCAGAATGTTGAGGAGGTAATGTTGCTATGTTACACATAATCTCTGTGCATATTGAGCTCCCCGACAATTCTTGATCGTCTATCTGTTTATATGCCATCTTGCAGGCATTCATAAACACTGCCGGAAAGATCTACAAGAAGATTGAGGATGGGGTTCTCGACATATCAAATGAGGTACAACTTGGTTAACTTGTCATTTTCGAAAGGCATCATGATAACCTTGTTTTCTGGTGTCTGTCATGCAGTCATATGGGATCAAGCTTGGCTATGGAGGACAGTCTGGACCATCTGCTGGAAGTGGCTCAGCTACTCAAGGAGCACCTTGTTGCGGCTAAATTTAGGAGCTTTAAATATCTTTGGATTCTCTTTCGCTCTTCATAGGCTCTCTAGTAATGTTGTTTTGTTACTCTACTTGGATCTTGCTGTAAACTTAGAATTGGGCATTTCAAAGCCTTATACAAGTGAAATAGTTGAATAAATCAAACCAATGTGAATTAGAAACTATCTTCTTCAGAAAAGGATTGCAAACGCATTGCGTTTTACACAGACGCCTTGTGCAGTTGTGCCCATATTGGCCGCTGATCAGGTCGGATACTTCTGCTAAGACCAGGTTGATATAGGCAGACACATTATGTCATGTGATTCAAAGAAGGTAGACAGAAATTCGTTGCTCACAGGTCGAGTCAAACTAGTCAAATCGAGCGAGTCAAGTTGAAACTCCCAAAACTAAAGTTCTGAACAACTTGAGTCAAGAATAACATTTAAGACACTATTTTGGCACTCCGCAATCTAAACCAGAAGCAAGGGATACTGATATGGCTCAACGTCAATTCGATCTGGAAAATAGGCAGCACAAATGCTTGATAAATTTCATCGAAAAATGAGCCCTTTAAACATGGTACATGAGCATCAGTCTTTCAGTTGAAAAAGCAGCATCAATAGATCAAGAATAGAAGGCTCTAGAAAGCTGCAATTTTCACACCATCTCATCACTTCCTCCAAACTTACACTACTAGCTACCACGTTTACACCAGCAAGTATATAAACAACCCACATCTCAAGAGATAACGCACATCAGAGCTAAATTCAGTACCAACTTCAAATTCGAATTTCCAAGCGCAAATAAAAACTTACAAAAGAGTTCTCACTTCTCTCAAGTCCCTAACTGATCCCGAAAAACTTGATGCGCAGCCATGTCAAAGACAATTTAACGACCACGTGCACGTCCTCTTCCACGACCCCTCCCTCGGCCACGTCCCACTGCCCTCCCTGCAACATAACCACACAATTAAGGCTTACTAACACGAAACATCCAACTGCAAAACAAGAAGGAAAAGGAAAAAGGTAATAGATGAACTGCTTAGGAGTTAGCGTAGTACCAGCAACAGCCTTCTTGGGCTTAATCTTGGGAGCCTCCTCCACAAGCAAAGTCTCCAGGTTCAAGCTGTCCGGCAGGATATAGTAGCGAATGTTGTTGCCTCTCAGGCTTAGATGGTCGAGGGTTACCGGATTCTTCCCCTTGAGCGTCATTTTCACCGTCTTCAAGTGGGTGTTCATACTAATGTCAACCCCTATACAACATTAAATTCCACTAACAAATTAGCAGAAAGCCATTATTCTCTACTGGCTAAAGCTTTCCTCCCAAATTGAGCAGCTGACATTTGAACAAAGACAAAAGCCAGAGCCAGGATCATACAGCATGCAAAAAACAGAGGCCCAACTGAAATGAATCCCGGATTAAAAATTTGAAAAACCCTAGGGTTTACCCAGAAGACCTAGAACTAGCTAAAGTTCTGAAATGCGAACAAGAGAGTGAGAAAGTGGGGAAAACCTATGATGGTTCCATGAACTACGGTTCCATTCTTGAGCTCGATTGACACCGTCTCGTTGTTCAGCTTCATCAGAAACCTAGAACGAAAAAGAGCGAAGCTTTGTTCGTCAGATTCCTAATTCCAGACGCTCAATTGCCTGCTACATCTGAAAGAGTACACAAAACTGAGAGTAGAGAAAAGAGAAGGAGAGGAATCTACCTAACGAGCTTCATCTTGCGGGGCAGTACTGAGAAAACTAGAGTTTAGTTCGGAGGGAATCGCCGTCGCCGCCAGTCGTGGAGCTTGTCGCTTTAGTCGGAGAGGCGGGGGAATGAAACCATTAGCGAAGCGCGGTTTTGCTTTGGAACTTGCGTTCGTGATTATTTTGGGCTTCTTTAAGTAAGAAAATGGGCCTGTTTCAAATTTTTAAGGCCGGTCCATGGGCTTAAGCGGTCAACTCAGTCCTACGATTTAGGAATGAAATCCGTTGTAAATCGAAGATGCATAATTGCATATAAAAGGGGTCATTTGCGGTTGGGTGGGCACGTGGGTGGTTAATCCGCGGATTGATATTGATCCACCCGTAAATAACTCAATCTGTAAGTAGTGGTCAGTGGGTGATTGATGCGGGTGAATTGCGGATTGATAAATCTCTCACCCGCACTTATGTGGTGGGTGGTGGGTAGATTGTGGATCACCCGAACGACCCGCATCCTATTTTCACATGAAAAAATATTGTTTCTTATAGTATCGAATATTCATCATATTTCCAAACCGCACTACAATCTAACCATATACTTCTAAAGTTGGAGAATTCATAATAGTTTTGACTACTATTATTGGTTATTGTGTTGTGTAATATCCATTAGATATTGGATATTGTAATGCAAATTATTGTTAATATCCATTAATTATTAGGATGAAAACTATAAATTATTAATTTTATCAAAATCACCAAATGCGTAAGTTTTCTCCACGCAATTGGTTGATAGAGTAGTAAATTTTTTAATGCAAATACTACATGGATTCACTTGAGACAAAGTGAGAAGTGTTTAAATTGATAAAATCTTACTAATTTACTAGAAATTATTATAAATGTTAGTCGATTTTCTTAATGGCTAGTTGGAGAATTGCTTTTGCGGGTTAACCCATGACCCAACCGCACTCATCCGCCACCCACCCGACCCGCAGAAGAATGTGGGCGGATTATGGGTCACAATTATTCCAACTCGCTAGTAAGCGAGTGAGTCAATTTGAAATGAAAACCTACCCAACCTGCCCATTGTCCACCCCTAATTTGCGTATCTAAACCATACATTTAATGAATTCATGTATTTTATTAAATGCATCATTTTTTGTTTCAAAATGAAACACAATGCATGCATTTGATTGTTGGTGTGACAGTTGAAATCATTCAATATGAATGATTTACAATCTCAATTATTTGATGAGATTGTTGAGATAATGAGATTGTGTTTTGAGATTGTTCTTCCATTTTTCCCCCTTTATATCCCTATTAACTATTATGCATCGTTACTCTTGGATGCAAAATCTGACCTTTTGCATTTTCCCGTATTTTTGGATGTAAAAGAAAGGATAAACATGACCTTTCACTTTAAGAGTGACTTTCTCATTTTATTCCTTAAATACAATCACAACTGTGAAAGTTTTGGATATACAAGTGTATTAAACCTTAAAAATTTGAGAAAGAAAGAATGTGAGATTGACAATAACCCATAATAAAAGATTTTGGTGGTCTCACTTCTGAATTCTCATTGAATATAAATATTATATTTAATTTAATACAAAAATGACAAATTCTCATAATTACATGTATTGTCTAAATACATCATCTAAAATCTTGAGCACTTCTACTATGCTATATAGTATTGGTGCTTTAATATACAACTTGAAGTTGTACCATAACATTAAATGTATAAGTTAAGGTTGTACCATAAAGGAATTTGTACCATTATGTTATGGTACAACTTTACAACTTGAAGTTGTACCATCACATAAAAGTACAAGTTCAAGTTGTACCATAAAAAAATTTGTACAAAAAGTATAGGTACAATATAAAGTTGTACCATAACGTTAAAAGTACAACTTCAAATTGTACCATAAAGACAAAAACCTATAACACCAATACTATATAGCATTATAAACTTCTTCCTAAAATCTTAGATTTCAAACCAGCCCTAAAAAATTATTTGTGCATGTGTTATACATTGAACCGAATGGGCAAATGCAATTTGTCGTTTTGAAGAAAAAGAGCTGTTGGTAAGCCCCATGATCTCTTGTTTGCCCTTTTGAGTTTGTATACATTGATGATTGAACCCAGCCTACCAAATTTAGTCACGATGGAGACTTGGCAGCAACCAACAAGACTACTCGATTTGCTTGTCATTTTCTGGTCAACAAGATGTTCCTCGTAACGAATACCCTAGTTGAGTTAATCTACTAACAAAATGTAACAACTAAACCTCACATTCCTTTGGTAAAATGTGAAGCTTTAAGCTCCAAAACAACCCAAATCAATTGTTGTCGTTGGGCAATTGAGGGATCCAAATTTGTTGGCATATGCTAGTTAGATCCAGTATTCTTCCCATTCTACTAAAAAGGTGGTCCAAACTCGTGATAATTAATTGGCTTTACTTACATTGGTACGTAATTATAAACTAACTAAAACAAAAGTAATTGAATGATCAAAGTTAACTTGACCTAATATGTTATTAGAAGAAATGCATATCCAAGTGCACAAACATCACACTACTAGTCTTCTATGTTGCAAGTATCCGTCACTTACACGAATAAGAATAAATGTTCACATACTCTTAGGCATGAGCGATCACCAAGCGGAGTTAAAAGGAAAGTGAAAACATGACCAAACTTGTTTCAAATGCATTCCTCCAAAGAAACGCTTGATAATTGTCAGTGATGAGATTCCTTCCTTCATAGTGGCGTTTTCAATCCGAACTTTGATGCCAACAAATAGATAGTAAAGTAAATTAATAAGTAAACTTGGGCCTAACTGAAACAAGAGAGTTGCTATCATTCTTCAAACTAAGTGTAGCACAAGAGGTTATGAAATCTCGAAACCATCATAGATGATCTAGCATTTTGGAAATGGATTGTTACCATCACAGTTTTGGTTAACCTAATTAGAGCACAAAAACTAGAGGCATACCAGTATGCATGATCTAGAGAAGAAAAAAAAACATTCTAAATAATCTCAACGAACCAATCTAAATTCATTATTATAAACTTGTCATCGACAAAATTTATGCATGATCTAGAGAAGAAAAAAAAAACATTCTAAATAATCTCAACGAACCAATCCAAATTCATTATTATAAACTTGTCATCGACAAGATTTCGAACAAATCAAGTTAGTCCGAAAACTGGCAAATACTAAACCCTGCAAACAAATCAACAATTAAATAAGTTGTTCGACCAGTTGAATTGAATTGAGCCCGTTTTCAACCCTAACCTTCAGGAATGGGAAGAATGTACACGTGCCAAACATTGGAAACATCTAATTAGCGGTTGACATAATAAAAGAATTAAAAGCAAATCAATTCCCAATGATATCGTATCACGACAAAATTGATAATTAATTACCCACACCCCCGTAATAATTGCAAAATGAAAACCCCAAAAGCAATGGACGGTTCCGAATCCTTGTGACAAGATTTATTATTAGTACATAAATAAATAAATTTCCCCCAAATTCCCGCACACAAAATTCAGAGGGAATCATGTGACCGTCGATCTCTCACCCAATAGCCATACGCCAGCCACCAATATTTTTAGCTCTGTTACAAGATATTTATTTTTAAAATAATTCTCAATTTGTCATTCCCCTAAATGCCCCTGACAGTTTCCTCAATTTTGCTGCCAACCAAAGCAAATTCACTGCAAAGTGATGGGCAAATCGGATCTCGAGGTCCCATCAAATATCAGAGATCCCAAAAAAGCACTCCACAGCTCACTCTTTCACTCTTCCTCCCCTTCATTTCAGTGAGAGCAGCAGAGAGAGCTAGAGCTTCGCTAAATTCTCTGACCGGAACAAAAATGGCTACCGCATCGATGGGAGCTCTCAAAGTGCCTTCATCATCGTCAGCTTCTCCCTCCACCAATGCCGGCCGGAAATCGGAGGCAAGGAGCTTGGGGTTCTCGTCGTCGAAGCTCTCCGGCGAGAAGGTTTCCTCCCGGGCATTGTCCGCTAGACGGTCTGGGAAGAGCGGCCGGGATGTGAGGACTCCGCTGATCGTTTCCCCGAAGGCTGTTTCGGATTCCAGGAACTCTCAGACCTGTCTTGATCCTGATGCCAGTAGGGTGAGTTTGATCGATTATATGACTGAATTTTTGTTCCTTTTCTTTCTATTCTGGGTAATCGGTGTAGAATTGTGAATGTTTTGCCTGCATTGTGAGCTGGAATCGGTTGTATGCTGTTTTTTGGGTAATTTCTCATTGGATTCGCGCCAAAAGGTGATGGCTTTGTGGTGGTTAGATGCTCAATGGGAATGGCTGATCTTGGAATTCATTGGAGAAGGAAAGCCCTTTTGGGTGGCTGCGATCTGAATCTTTCCTCATGTTATTGTGTTCATGACAGAGTGTACTAGGAGTTATATTGGGAGGTGGGGCTGGAACCCGGCTTTACCCACTGACCAAGAAGAGGGCAAAGCCTGCTGTCCCTCTAGGAGCTAATTACAGGCTGATCGATATCCCTGTCAGCAATTGTTTGAACAGCAACATTTCCAAGATTTATGTTCTTACCCAGTTCAACTCCGCATCCCTGAATCGGCACCTCTCCCGGGCTTATGCCAGTAACATGGGTGGCTACAAGAATGAAGGGTTCGTGGAAGTTCTCGCCGCTCAGCAGAGTCCAGAGAATCCCAACTGGTTCCAGGTAAACAATACGATCTGCAATTACTTGGTATGCATTGCTGTTGAAAGTTTTGATGCCATTCATATTGTTGTTGTTGTATGGCTCAGGGGACGGCTGATGCAGTGAGGCAGTACTTGTGGTTGTTTGAGGAGCATAATGTGCTGGAGTATTTGGTTCTTGCTGGGGATCATCTTTATCGAATGGACTACGAGAAATTTATTCAGGCGCATAGGGAGACTGATGCAGACATTACCGTTGCTGCATTGCCGATGGATGAGAAGCGTGCTACTGCATTTGGTCTGATGAAGATCGATGAAGAAGGTCGGATTATTGAGTTTGCCGAGAAACCCAAAGGCGACCAGCTTAAAGCTATGAAGGTAGTATCTCTTATCATGCGGAGTTATTAACATCTATGGTTTCTGCGATTCGAGCTTATGGTTCGACATATTTCTTTTTCTCTAGGTTGATACGACTATCTTGGGCCTGGATGATCAAAGAGCAAAAGAGATGCCTTACATCGCTAGCATGGGCATATATGTGGTCAGCAAACATGTGATGCTAGAGCTACTCAGGGATAAGTTTCCTGGGGCCAATGATTTTGGTAGTGAAGTAATCCCTGGAGCTACATCTATTGGCAAGAGAGTGAGTATACCTCCCCATCAATATACTCTTAGAAGTATTGCCTATGTTTTGTGCTCTCTGCATATGCCACTTTTTTGCCACCATCTTAATGATTTCACCCAAACTCAATAGGTGCACGCTTACCTGTATGATGGATACTGGGAAGATATTGGTACGATTGAGGCTTTTTACAATGCGAATCTTGGAATAACAAAGAAACCAATTCCAGATTTCAGGTACTACTTCTGATTCTAGCTCGATAATCTGGAAAAATAATCAAAATTATTTATTAAAACTTAGACTCGCTTTGCAGCTTCTATGATCGGTCTTCTCCTATCTACACGCAACCTCGGTACTTACCTCCATCCAAGATGCTTGATGCTGATGTCACAGACAGTGTTATTGGGGAAGGATGTGTCATTAAGGTACAATATGTGGTCCAAAAACATGTCTTGTTAATGCGCTGGATATTCATGTTCACTTGTTTCTCATCTTTGATCAGAACTGCAAAATCCACCATTCCGTGGTTGGGCTCCGGTCCTGCATCTCAGAAGGTGCAATCATCGAAGATACTTTACTGATGGGAGCTGACTACTATGAGGTACACATGAACCTTGAAACATAACCGATACCGCTATTTAACCATTAAAATTCTAAGTCTATGTTTTCATCTTGTTGACTTCATTTCCTCCAAATCTTGTTGCTATAGACTGATGCAGATAGGAGTTTCTTGGCTGCCAAGGGCAGCGTCCCTATTGGCATCGGCAAGAACTCCCACATCAGGAGAGCAATCATCGACAAGAATGCTCGAATTGGTGACAACGTGAAGGTCGTAATCCCACTTATCTTACTTAATAACATGCCACGTTTCTTCTCCTATATAATGTATCTAACATTGGTTCTATTGTTCCCCATTCCTTTCAGATCCTTAACAACGACAATGTGCAAGAAGCGGCAAGGGAAACTGATGGGTACTTCATCAAGAGCGGGATTGTGACTGTGATCAAGGACGCGTTGATTCCTAGTGGAACCGTGATCTAAAGAAGAAGCAAGTGTTTTCTTCAGTTAAGTACTGCTTCTAGTTGTCTCGAGAGCCGGATGGTAGAAAAGTTGAGTTGTTTAGGCTCTTTTTAATCCTTTTTACTGCATGATGTATGTGTTTCTTCTCTCCTGACTTGGGGCTGGGTTGTATAGTTAAACAACATTGTCAAGTATGGTGACAGCCAGAGAGGGAGAGCACTCAATAAATCCCAAAAAAGAACCATCATGTTGTAAAAGGGTTTTCTTTCTTAGCAGTAAATTTGCAATTTATACATCTGTCTGCAGCTACATCGAGGAATGTAATCTGCTTCATTCTCCCTTTGTAGTTTGTACTCTCCTTGCCATTACCATCTTGTTACCAGCATAGTCAATGTTAAATGTAGATCTGGTCATCGAACTCGCCTTTATATGAGGATTTGCTCCCCTTATTGGTTCAACCTGATCATGATGACCATTTCTTACTTGCAGCAACGTTAAATCCTCGGCAATGTGCATCAAATTCGAACTTGATTAAACAGAGTACGTTACAAAAGAAAACAGGAAGTGGGCTCAAGTAATTCATGCCTTTCATGGATGAGAAACTCGGTCTTCTTGCAACGACTATTGTCGCCATTGAAGATGATACCAACAACCAAACGAAAAGAAACTGTGTTGCCCACAGAGAAGCAGTTGCAGTTGCTGCAGTCCTTATCTCAGTCTTTGCTGCCATATCTGCTGTAGTTTGTTAATAATGTGATTAGTGATTGTTATATATCTATAAATACACGCATGCATGTAGTAATCAGTTATTGTATTGTCTAACTAATCATCCTTCCACTAGTGTCAATCCACTAAACCCCTGTTTACACGTGCATCACAAATTCACAATTGACTCCCATCATCCATGGATTAATTAATTAATTAATTGTCTCTGTTTAGCATTCAAGGACATTAGATTTCACATTCCAATAGGCATGTGCATTTGCAAAAACTCAAGCAAAGCACGCACAAACGATTTTTGGTCTTCATGGTCATCATCACCGGGTCCGGATAGTATAACAACACCTTAAGTGTTGTTATACTAACAACAGAATTCATTAAGGGTATAAGGATAAATATACTCATATATCTAAAAAAATAAACATTAAGATATCTCAATTTCAATCACTCTCAATCTCCGCCCTATGCACCGCACGAAGTCCACCTCCCCGTCCGTGTGCGCGTCGTCGTTGTGAGACCAGATCGCCGCCACGGCGGCGTGGCATCCCTGAGTCACCACGCTTCCCATCGGCCACGCATCGATCAGGTCTCGCCGCAGCACTACGTACTGGACTATCACTTCTTCGTCGCCGCCACCGCCGACGGGCTTCTCATTCTTCGCCGGATCTGAATCCACCATCTCCGAATTTGTGGCGGTGGTGCTCATTGACTTCGATCGGAGTGAGCGGCGGAGGGGAAGAGGAGGGAGATCGGCAGCGCTAACTTTGCACCGCACGAAGTCCACCTCCCCGTCCTGCAAATCGAAAGGAAACAGAATTTAACCCAGTTCAAGTTTCTGTTATAGAATGGTTATGGTTTTGCGTCTACATTGGATTCAATCTTCCTTGCTCTTCACAGCGCCCGCCTCGTCCGTTTCCTTTGCTGCTCTTCTGCTCTCGGCGGCACTGCTTTCTCCGGTAAAGTAGTAGGGCGACGGCGGTACAATTCGTGAAGTGGGCATTAACGGCAGCGGGTTGAATGGCGGGATGGTCATCTCGATTTCCCGACGAATACGACCCCCCGACTTGGGCCGCTGGACGTGGCTCTGTTCCTGATCCGATGATGACCGACGACGACGGTGGCTCTGTTTTCGGTGCAGGATCGGGGATGTCAATGGCAACATGGCCCGCCGCCGCCGCCGTTTCTTGATCGTTGCCGCCGCTTTGTAGAGGCGCTGCTGCTTGCAACATTGCTAGCTCGTCCGCCGTCAGTCGCCAGATTTCTTCGGGAACAGCTTCTGAGAAGAAATGCATCAGCTCTGTTCCGAGGGTTTAAGTTATCAATTTAAGTGTTTCAGATCCACATCCAAACCTCTGTACCAGAATCATAGTTGGTATAGTAAAATGTTATTTGTTGGTACATTTGTGTTGATCTCAGCCTTTTCTATTGTTGTGCCTATCTTAACAACCCTGGCCTTGTGCATTTACAGGATACTTGCAAACAGACAATCTGCTGCTCGCTCAAAAGAGAGAAAGGCGCGTTGCATAATAGAACTAGAACGCAAAGTTCAGACTCTTCAAACAGAAGCCACCACTCTCTCTGCTCAGCTCACTCTGTTCCAGGTTTGTGCTTCTTATCATTAAAGCTCAATACGGATCTTGTATGGAATTAAAAATATTCAGGATGCAACATCAAAGGTGTTCTGCTGTTTCTATTGAAATAATTGTTGTCTCCACTTGTTAAAATTGCTACTTTATTGTTCGCTGGCATAGCTGTGCTAGTCCTTTTGGCATTTGAACGCCTACGCGTGCCTAGGCAACGCTTAAGCGGGTTAGGCGCTAGTCAAGAGCACACCACTCGCCTTATGTCTAGCATTTTTTTGAACCTTGTATGGAGTTATACGTTTTTTATAGAAGCAGTTAGGAGTTATTGGTATGCAGACCACAAGTATTTTATAAGCACACCAGAAATCTCTTAATGCAAACCACAAATACGGTAAAGCAACCCACAAAAAGCATACAAAAAACCTTCTAAAACAAACCACAAGTGTTTTAAACGATACCAAAAATCTCACAAAGCATACCATAAATATTTCATAAGCACACCAGAAATCCTCTAATGCAAACCAAAAAATACGGTAAAGCAAACCACATAAAGCAAACCAGAAACGTCCTAATGCAGACCAAAAATATATTAAAACAAACCAGAAACTCCGCAAAGCAAACCATAAAATTTTCGAAAGCACACCATAAACTTCTTAATGCAAACCAGAAACACAATAAAACAAACCAGAAACCTCCTAATGCATACCACAAATATATTAAAACAAACCAGAAACGTCCTAATGGAAACCACAACTGCCGTAAAGCAAACCATAAACCCAGCAAAGCAAACCACAAAATTTTTTAAAGCACACCAGAAACTTCTTAATGCAAACCAGTAACACGATAAAGCAAACCATAAACTTCTTAATGCAAACCACAAACACGATAAAGCAAACCACAAAGGGCATACAAAAATATGAGAAACCAAACCATAAATCTCACAATGCAGACCATAACATCCGGTGGTCGTTGGCCGTGACCGGTCAGAGAAGACCGTTGACCAAACTCCGATGACCGTCAGTGAGTAGATTCCGGCGCCGATAGGCATATTCCGGCCCCGATGACCAGATTCCGACGCCGATAAGCATATTCCGACCACGGTGAGCATATTCCGGCGACGGTGGCATATTCCGATGACAAAAAAGCATATTCCGGCAACAAAAAAGCATATTCCGGTGACCGGCGACCGGTTGCCGGATTCCGGCGACCAAAAATTTGGCCCGAAAATAAAAAAATATTTTTTATTTTTTTTTATATTTTTTATATTTTATATTTTTTATTATTATTTAAACATATTTTTCATAATGACAATTATACCCCTGCTTTGATTTTACACTAGGTCAACTCATCTAATAAAAAGTCATCACAACCCTAACTTCCTATTGGTTGGAGACTAGTGTTGTTACAATAACAACACAAGGGGTGTTGTTACCGTAACTGGTCCCATCATCACCATTAATATCAGCCATAACCTAATAGGAACTTCATCGAAGCCAATCATGACTCCAGATGAGTGTATCCACAATCTTAGGACGCAAATATTAGAATTGTAACTTCTTATGAGTTATGATATCATTGTCAAGAACAAGATAATCCTCTAGTTTCAACACCATTGAAGCGGAATTGACGAAGTTAAAAGCTCAGCGGAGGAAATAGTTGTGATGCACTGCACATGAAGGCAATCAACAACAATGCTAAGATAATAGTGTCAAGTAAGAAAAAGGTAAGTGTTCAATTAATAGTTGTTTTGTGGTGTCTGTAAACTAACGACTTTATTAGAATGAAAGAGAAACAAATAGGCAAAATACACTTGTATAGTCAAAACTTTCGCGTTTGTGCCAATAATAGTCAAATTTGGAGAAATACCAAAAATAGCCACTTCCGTCCAATTGTTTGACGGTATTAGTTATCGTGCTAACTGGACTAACAGATTGTCCGATGTGGCAATTTTCTACTTCACGTATTTCCCACGTGGATTTTAAAAAAAAATGCCACAATAAATCAATTAAAATATGAGGTGAAAATAAATATAAATGAATTAAATATTTTTTTGTTTTCTCTCTCCCATCTCTCATAGTTCCCATTTCCCAGCGGAAATCTCACGTTCAACAAATCATCCCCAGAAAACAATCGTCGGTGTCTCCTTCCTGTCTTCCGCCTCAATCCATCTGTCCATTCCAAATGAAAACCCAGAATAAGCAAAAACAACCCAGAACCGCAGCTCCACTGTCGATCGATGGTGATGGTGGCGACGGCAAGGATTTGGGGATTAGGGATTCGGTGGCGATGGTGATGGCTCCCTGTTCCAGATTCGTCCCTTTGTCGGCCTTCTGCCTCGTCGTCTTTGCTCAACCCCGTCGCCATCGTGTCGCAGAGTCTTCTATTCCATATTATGAAGCTAGAGGAGGATTGCTGGATTTGATTCTTAATGGGAGAGGAGGAGGATTGATGAGCAGGGGAAAGCAGGGGCCTTCATGGGGTAGGAAATGGATTGGGTCGAGCTGGATGGAGGGAGAAGTCACTGTCATCGCCAGGAGATTCGACCGCATCTCCAGCAAGACGTATCTCCATCTACAAATTGAAAAATCAATTTGGTCATCCCTGTATGCATCTCCAGCAAACACTCTCCAGAAAACCCTAATTCCAAATCCATGGCCGCCAAAGACGGAGATACAACTGCCGATCCGAGCTCGACTCCAGCGCTTCTTCCGACTCGTCATCCCGCCATTATTGCCATCGCCATCACTGATGTTGTCCAGTCTTCCCCATCTCCCATCTGTATTCCGGACTCCCCTATCGACCCTGACTCTCCGCCGCGTTCCTTCCTCTTCTTCCGTTCTTCGTGCAACTGCTTGCCTATGGCGAGACCCGACGACCATGGCGAAAACCTCAGCAAGACCCGAAGACGGGTAAGATGTTCAGGAATTAGGGTTCTGCTCTCTTTTCATTAGCGAATTGCTGCAGGTATTTGGTGCATGTCGAAGAGGAAGAAAAGAAGAACGAGGGAAGAAGGAAGAAGGTACCGGCGGGCGCCGGCTGCCTTGTTGCGAAATCGAGCTCCCTTTGTTCAAGAAGGAACAGGGAAAAGTTAATAGTTCTATTTCTTTTAGGTTTAATCGGAGATGTACGAAGAAGAAGAAAAGGAAGGAAAGGCGGAGCTTTTAATTAATTTATTTATTTTAGTTAATTTATTTTCCTTTTCCACGTTGGAATAAGTGATATTTTATGTTTTTTTTCAAAATTAATTAATTTTATAAATCAAAATTTAATGACGTGGCAATGATATGGTGATTTGTCGCTGACGTGTGCGATGATTTGGCATCCTAGTCACTCTAACGTTAACCTAACTGACGGAGTCTCTAATACCGTTAAAGTTTGTAACGGAAATGGCTATATTTGTCATGAAACTTTCAAAATTCTGGCTATAAGTGATATTTCTCCAAATTTGGCTATTATTGGCACAAACGCGAAAGTTTTGGCTATACAAGTGTATTTTGCCAAACAAATATATACATGACTTCAACCCTCAATCTCGGTTGTAACAGAAACCAAATCCCACCCAATGACTCCCCTAAATCAGCTACCATGATCACTTGACCATTATCCACTAACTGAAGTCCCTATTTAATAGTAGGGACCAAACTGAACAAATTGATGACCAATAAAACATAAACCAAAGACACAATCACATTCAAACTCCACCCTCTGGCGCCAAAACAAATCCATATGCCATTCGGATTCTTCAACAAATCCTCCCCTGAACTGAAGCCTTCTCTGATTGCTTCAATTCAAGCCTTCTCTGCAACTTCATTTCTGCAACTGAAACTCAGCAATGTCACAAACTCCAAGCCTCTCTTTCAAGCACTCAAATACCTCTTGCTTAAGTGGTTTTGTCATGATATCAGCCATCTGATCCATAGTCCCACAATGTTCCATTTCAATAATGCCATCTCTGACCAACCAAATCCCTCAGAAAACGAAACCTAACATCAATATGTTTACTCCTGCCATGCATCACAGGATTTTTGGAGAGTTTGATGGTTGAGTTATTGTCACACATCATCTTCGTTGCTTCCTCCACACATGCCTTCCACCCCATCTGCTTCAGTACATTCCTTAGCCAGACACATTGAGTTGAACCAAATGAGGTAACCACAAACTTAGCCTCAGTAGTTGATAGAGTAACCACTGGCTGCTTCTTGGAAGCCCATGACACAACTCCACCTGCCAGAAGAAACACATAGCCATTGGTGCTCTTTCGATCATCTGAATCTCTTACATAATCATTATCAGTGAATCCCAACAAGTTGTTGTTTTCACCTCCCTTTTTGTACCAAATACCAGTAGTCATAGTTCCCTTGAGATACCTTAGAATTCTCTTTGCAGCCAGCATGTGGAGCCTAGTAGGGTTATCCATGTACCTGCTGAGCACACAAACTAAGTGCATTATGTCAGGCCTGGTGGCTGTGTCATAAAGCAAGCTCCCAATCAGTCGCTTGTACTCAGTGGCATTTACCTTCACTCCATCTCCTTCTTTTGTCAGCTTGAACCCAGAAGCCATTGGATTTTTCACAAAGTTGCACTCAGTCAAGTTGAATCTGTCCAACACCTCTTTTATGTATTTCTGCTGATTGATGAAGATGCCTGCTTTTCTCTGAGTTACTTCAACTCTCATGAAGTATCTCATTCTGCCTAAGTCAGTCATTTCAAACTCAGACTGCATTAGCTTCTTAAACTCTTCAATCATGGCTGGATTGTTGCTTGTATACATAAGATCATCCACATATAGGCTGACCAGCAGGAAGGCATCCTTGTTTTTTTTTTATGAACAAAGTATGCTCATAATCACATCTTAGAAAACCAGACTGTAGAAAATAGTTTTCTATCCTGCTGTACCAAGCTCTAGGAGCCTGCTTAAGGACATACAATGCTTTCTGAAGTTTGTATACCTTCCCTTCCTCCCCAGCAACCACAAATTCAGGTGGTTGCTCAATATACACATCTTCAAAAAGTTCTTCATATAGAAAAGCACTTTTAACATTGAGTTGAAACACAGTCAGGCCATGGTGTGCAGCAAGAGCCAGAAATGTTCTTATGGTGTCCCACCTTGCCACATGTGCAAATACTTCAGTATAATCAATCCCATGCTGCTGAGAATACCCCTTGGCAACTAACCCTGCCTTGAATTTATCCACTGAGCCATCTTCTTTCAATTTGGTTCTGAAGACCCATTTTACTCCAATTGGAATAACACCAGCAGGCAGACTAGTCAGTATCCAAGTGTTGTTTTTGATGATTGCTGCTATCTCTTGCTTCATGGCCTCTCTCCATTTTTCATCTATAGCAGCTTCCTCATACGTTTGAGGATCCTCTTTCATGGCTACCATTGGCCACCAGTCAATATCACTAAAGCTACAGTCATATATTGACAGATGAGAAGGTGGATGCCTAACTCTAGGACCCAAATCTCTACTGGGAAGACTTAAACCATCAGTACCAGTTGTAGAATCCTCATCTTGATGATGCTGACTTCATGTACCTTGGGGGGAAGCAGTATTTACAGGAGTAGTAGGACCTGGAGGAGCATCCCCTTCATTCTGATTATTTGCTGCAACTTCTCGTTCCTCCTCAGTATCTGAATCATCCCATGGATCTTCACTTCCTTCCCAAGTGAGTTTGGTCAGCTCAGGTGAAGCATCTGATTCCCATTGCCAGCCTTCAGTTTCATCAAAGATAATATCTCTACTAACCACTACCTTTTTTTGTAATAGGGTTATAGAGTTTGTATGCCTTTGACTCTGTGGAAATTCCCAGAAAATGGCATTTGATGCTTTTTGCATCAAGCTTCTTTCTCAGATGATCATGAACATACCCTGTGCAACCAAACACTTTAAAGTGACCTACTGATGGAGGTGAACCTGTCCAGATCTCATGTGGTGTTTTTCCATCATTGGCTGTGGTTGGACTTCTATTGAGAACATGAGCAGTCCAAGCCACTGCCATAGGCCAGAAAGAAACAGGCACCTTGGTGTCCTCCAATGAACATCTTACCATGTTCATTATTGATATGTTCTTCCTCTCAGTTACCCCATTCTGCGGGGGAGTGAGGGCATGTAACAACCTGCTCTTTTTAAAAAAATCAAACCATAACTCAAACCAAAAACTGGTTACTCTGGAGCAACCCAACCAACTTTTTAGAATAAATAAACCGACAATGTGTAAGAATTTCAAACAAAAAGCCTAAACACTTGGGTAAATGACAATCCCAATACTTAAAATGTATGAACTCAGAATCTCTAGTTTACACTCCTAACCATGTAACAAAGAAATTAAACTATTCTAGCTCTGACTCTTCACGAGTTCCTTGACTTTTCATCAATGCTGGTGCACCTACTCGCCTCATCTTGCCTCTTCTCGAAGTCCGCCTCTACTAACCCTTCCTCGACCTGGTGAGTGAGAAGGGGTCAGTCTCGTCGTTACTTCCTAAGGTCTTTGCCCTAGGCAAACTCCTTACTAAACACATTATTAGGGTTCTTGACTTAGACAAAAGTCGTTCTCGCTTTCATCCTTTATACTTTGTTATCAAATAGCCCATAAGAGATCTCTACTCCAATCTTATCTTTAGAATTTTCTTACATATATTTTTAATCCATATACACCAACACTAGGGATCACCGCGTTACGTCTCGCCGTCCGGTGTCCCTACCCTAGTATGCCAACCGCGTTACGTCTCGTCGTCCGGTTGCATACCCAAACTCGGCAATGGCACTGCGTTACGTCTCGCCGTCCAGTCCATGCCCAGTCAACTACTGCGTTACATCACGTCGTCCAGTAGTGACCCCAACATACTCGACCAACTGCTGCGTTACGACTCGCCGTTCAGCAGTTATCCGACCAACTACCGCGTCCAGTAGTGGCCCAACCGCCCGTGGGTTCATCTTACCATTAATCAACTACTACCATCTCAAATCCATACATTCATACATAGCACAACGCGTGCCTCCACCCTTATACGCGGTGGGATGCCTCACACACATATGGCGCGTTACTCAAAAAAATTAACTAATTAATAACTTGAACGAAAAGCATAAACTAAAAGACCTACGACAGAGATTTTACCCTCTTTACACTCACATCTTTAGTCGCGTCAACGTCTGCATTCTCACGCTCAAGCCCCGTGTGTTTTTCCTCCTTTGGCTCCTCCTCTATCGGTTCACCGTCTTCCTCTTCGACGACCCTCACCATTGGTGCTCCACCACCATTCTCTTCGAGGTCCCTCCTCCGACCACAATTCAGCGGCCAAATTCGAACTCCCGACACCCCGGGTCGTCTAGGAGGATAGGGTCGGGGCCTCTCCATCACTTTACCCCCGCCAGTCGCGATTGCCGCTGCCGAGTTCTCGGCCTTCCTCCCGCCTCCGCTAGACACGACTCTTCCTCTCCTACTAACCGGCGTGAACCTCTTCATCACGAGATACTACAAAGTTTGATCGGCGGCTAACTTTCTCACCTTCTTTCCCTCCTTAGCCGGATTATCCCAAGAAACCTATTAATAAGCAATTCATATCCTAAGACGACTTTTCTCGATTTAAAACCACTTTCTATCTACCTAGACACCCTCTCCTCAAAGTCCCATCCTCAAACCTCACTCCAAAGGTCCCCTAACCCCCTTTAAAATTTTTCTAGAAATAATCCCTTCAAAATCGACCATTTTTTCTAATTATTTTTGTCTTAGACAAAATTTTCACCTAACTTGAACCTTCTTAACAAACCAGGTAATAATTTTTCTATGTCAACTATGAGCACCTCTACCTCATAAAATTATCAAACCCTTAAAATCCACTCGGTAAGATTTTTATTTAATTGAAATAAACATTCAAACAATTTCTAAAAATAGAAATACATCTTCAAAAATCCCCAAATTAAATTACAGCCATCTCCTAGACCTCCCTCAGTTTATAAAATTATGAAACCTAGGAAGAAATACCCACATAGGCTCGAAATATTTTAAAAATCCAAAATAAGTTTCTGTAAAGTCTCAGCAGTTTTAGTGACAACCCAAAATCTGTCACTAAAAGCCTGCAACGTCTGTTGCTAAAAACTCAGAATTGCACCCTCACGAAAAATCCCCAAATTAATCGATCTAACTCAAAGGGATCGAGTTCTCTTACCTCTAGAACGTGCCTAGGACTAGATTGGATGGCCCGGGACGTTGATCTCCTCGTCGATCGATGATCGTACCCTCAAACGTCACCGCTAATAAAATAAGAGCTTCGGATTAGACTATCGGTGAATCAAGTTTAGAAATCGCGAAGAGGTTCGTGATCCTTACCTAAAAACACGGAAGGGATGGGATCGGGGTCGGGAACAGGGTGCGGCGGCTCCTTCTTCTTTTCTTCCCGCCCGCGATGAGGAGCAGGGACGACGGTGGTTGGGACACGAGGAGGCCGCTGTGCTGCTGCTCTACCTTCGCTTCTGCTGCGCCGAAAAAATTAGGGGGAGGGATGGCAGCTGCTCTGAAGGGTTTTGGGATGGGTTAATAGGAGTTGGGAAATTTTGGATGGAGGGCCGCTCGGCCTTTTCTGGCCGCCCAGTATATGTTTTTTTTTAATTGATAATAATAATAATATTCTTAATCCGCGGTTGCAACCCTTTGTACGTGACCGTTAAACCAATCGTTCACGTATTTTGGTCGAACCTGAACCCAAAGGTCGGGGTGTTACAGGGCAGCTGTAAGCTGCCTCCTGATTCCAGATTCCTCACACAGCTGCTGAAACTCTTTCAAGAGAAACTCTCCCCCTCTATCAGTTCTTAAACACTTTATGTGCATTCCAGTTTAATTCTCAATTTGCAATTTAAACTTCTTAAAGCATTCCAAAGCCTCAGACTTAGCCACTAGAAAATAAACCCATAGTTTTCTAGTTAAGTCATCAATAATGGTCAAAATGTACCTCTTTCCTCCATTTGAGGTTGGAGTGATAGGTCCACACAAGTCAGCATGGACTAATTGCAGCTTTTGACTGGCTCTCTAGGTGCTTTTCTTTGGGAAGATGTGTCTGTGTTGTTTGCCTATCAGACAAGTTGAACACACTTCCGGTTCTCCTTTCAGCTTGGGGAGACCCTGCACCAGCTCCTTCCTTTGCATATCAAGCAGACTTTTTGTGTTTAAGTGACCAAACCTTCTGTGCCAAAGAAGCAAATCTTCATTCTTCACTTGTTTGGTTTGGAGACACTGCAGATTGTCGGTTTGAACTGAGTTTGCTTGCTTGGCATGCAAAACAAACATTCGATTTGTTGGCATGCAAGCCTCTTTCCTCATAAAAGATCTGACACCTTCCATTCTTAATTAGAAAAGTCAGATTTTTCTCCTACAGTTGTCCAACACTCAGAAGATTTGTCTTTAAACCTGACACCAGAAACACATCTTGAATTACCAGTGGAACTTGTTCCACTACTAGCTTCACACTTCCCTTTCCTACCACTTCCAGTTTAGTGCCATTTGCAGCTTAATACTGCATTTGAAACTGTTATCCAGGTTAGTGAACCACTTGGGATCACCACACATATGATTGATGCATCCAGAATCCAGGAACCACCAGTTGGTGTTTTGTGCTAGCTGTTGTGCTTCCATGAAAGCCATTAGGGACAACCCCTCCTCCTCCTCCTCAACATAAGCCATTAGAAGAACATCATCTTTCATGTCATTGTAAGATGATCCTTGAGGAGGAGGAGGAGGAGGAGCATAACTGGAGTAGTGAGCCTGTTGTTGGTTGTACCACTCATGACATTCACTCCTGTAATGCCCCATCTTGTGACATTTGAAACATTCAATCATGTCATGATTCCAGGATCTGCCACCTTTTCCTCTTCCATAGTAACCACCTTTAGCCTGGAACCTGCCCCCTCTTCCTGCAAACTCATGTGTTGCTTTGAGAGCTTGATCCTCTCCTGCTGGTTGCTTGCTAAATTTTTGTTCATGAACTAGTAGGGAGCTTTGCAGGGTATCAACAGATAGCTCTTATATGTCCTTAGATTTCTCGATAGAGCAAACAATGTAATTAAACTTCTCTGTCAAAGTTCCCAGTACCCCTTTCAACTATATTGGAATCTGGCATTGGCTCTCTACAGTTTCTCATGGAATTTGAAACCACCATCACCCTGCCAACGTAATCTGTTATACTCTCTCCTTCCTTCATCTCGAGCAACTCAAATGTTCTTCTGAGGGATTGCAGTTGCTGCTTCTGCACCCTGGCACTGCCTTGAAACTTAGTCTTCATTGAGTCCCATAGTTGCTTTGCAGTAGCCTTCTGTGTGATGGTCTTCAATATGCTTTTGTCGATTGAGGAGAACAGATAATTTTGGCTTTCAGATCCTTCAATCTATTCTCTTCCAGTGTTTTTTTTTTGTGCAGCAGGCAACTCTTCTCCCTCACTAGGCTCTCTGAACCCACCAACCACCACTGGCCAATATTCATTTGACCTCAACAAATTCTCCATGAGCATGCTCCAGTGCTCATAATCTCCATCGAACTTGGGGATACACACTTGAGCAAAGCTTCCCTCACTCATCTTTGCTTTGCTCCTCTCACCAAAGATACAATCAAACCTCAATTATCACACTCGTGTTTCCCTAACCCAGAATTCAAACAATTTCACTCGCCTCTCTTTCTCTCCTTTTCTTCACACGCGTTATGTTGCTTTTGGTTATAGTTTACGAGCAAGCTCTGATACCACAATATGGTCTCAACTTGGGGGGTAAACTAACGACTTTATTAGAATGAAAGAGAAACAAATATATGATTTCAGCCCTCAATCTAGGCTGTAACAGAAGCCAAATCCCACCCCATAACTCCCCTAAATCAGCTACCATGATCACTTGACCATTATCCAGTAACCGAAGTCCCTATTTAACAGTAGGGACCAAACTTACACAACTGAACAAATTGATGACCAATAAAACATAAACCAAAGACACAATCACATTCAAACTCCACCCTCTGGCGCCAAAACAAATCCATATGCCATTCGGATTCCTCAACATGTTTGAGAATTTTCATTACAAATATTAGTGTGGTATACTTTCGTTGCGGAATCTCAAACGTAGAACTGACTAGGTAATAGTGGCGTCCCATGATGAATTGATTTTTGTAGGAGCAACGAATTGAGATCACAATAATAACTTAAAATTTCAACACCGCTAATTAGTCCACAAAACCAAAGGCTCCAATATTTTTGAAACTTATTCTTACAAAACATATCTTAAAGGCCAAGAGAGGGAAGATGGGTCATATACATGCTTACACTTTAGGGACGGACTTATTACAACTAGCAACTATATGGAGAATGGGTCATATACATGGCCGATTCACTATTGGCAAAAAACAAGTTAGGGTTTGTGGATGGATCTCGTCATCAGCCAATCAACGCACGAGAAAAGTCAAGTTAATGAGACAAGATGTGAAGCAACAATCAATGTGTTATAAACGCGCTGCTACGGATCGGGAAATCGCCGGGATCGACAAAGCAAGAATACGAAAGCGAGAATCGAAAACACAGACACACGATTTACGTGGTTCACTAACACGATGTGTGTTAGCTACGTCCACGGGCGAGAGAGATGTACACCCTGTTTTAACTTTGCAGCTTTGTCATCTTAATTAGCTACCAAATATTGCACCACCTTTTGTTTGTCGTAATCCGTCTCAAGTTAGACTTACGGCAGATGGCTCATATCATATGGCATGGTACCGAGTCAGACATATGTCTAAACGCTAAAGCCAAACTCTAACAGACTAAAGAGTGAGGCGTCTTACCTTAATTTGTAGCTTTGACTCTTTCATTAAACGTTAATTAAACAAGAGATGCAGGCCGGCCCCGTTTTAACGTTGTAGCTTTGCCATCTTAATTAGCTACCAAATATGGTACCTTTTGTATTTGTCGCAATCCGACTCTAGTTGGGATTACGGCAGAAACCCTTTCATTGTACCGAGTCAGAGATGCTTAAGCACCAACGAAAATTTACAAGAAGCTGCCGATGGTATCTTTACGTTGGGAGTTCCGTACTTCGTTATTGTCTATGCAATAGACATAGCGAACTTGCGCTTCTCGTTCACGCGTACACGAATATTATCATAACTTTATTAAAGTGAGCATAAATTAACTTAAATTTGGAATATAATATTATATATGTAGACTTTCTTAATTCTCTAAACTCAAATCATAAAATTCATTTAATCTAAATATAACAATGCACGATTTTGATTCGTCGAAATATATCAATGTACATTTAATGAAGGTAGGTGGTGAACACACGCCAGCCGTACGCTAGATTAGAGTTCGGTATTCAACGGAAGAACTGCTAGATGATGGCAATTTGGACCCAACCCACCGGGTTTTGCTCGATCTGACCCGCAATGAGGCGGGTACTATCCGATCCGCAGTAGCGTAGGGCGGGGACACAAGTTACTAGTTCCGACCTGCCTCGTCTCACTCTTGACCCATTCTATCTCTTCCTCCAATATGTATTCATGTTTTTCTTATTTCGATCGTAATTTTACGCAATGAAACCTTAAATAGGTACAAGAATTCATCTTTCAATTATTTAAACTCAATTACTCATTCTTTTATACTATTTTCTATTCATGAAGTATTTTTCTTTGTTTATCCTAAAATAGTTATTTTTTGCATTTATTTTCTTCGAATAATATGTAAGAATTGGTCTCCCCGCCCCAAACTAATACGACTGTTATCCAACCTGACCCTCACTAAATTGATATGGGTATCGCAATGCTCACTCCGTCGCACCCGCCCGTTTGACATCCCTACTTCTCCTTATATATAGACCTGCGCTAAGATAAGGAGGAGGACTTCAAACGAGAAGAAAAGAACAGTACCACTGTACAACATCCAACTCCTCCTCTAGTGTAACCACAGATCATACCCTTCGGTGAAGTTCACATAACTACGTACGCCATGTGTAAGCCATCTCTCAGCAACAATCTCACTGTGAAACGTGGAGAGCCAGTCATGGTTTCGCCGCCTGAAGAGGAAATCACGAAGAAGAAAGGCGTCTTCCCTCTTTCAAACCTCGACCAGATTGCATGTTGGGTACGTTCCATTTATGGGTTCAAGTCCGACAAGAGAGGGAATGAAACGGCCGGCCAAGTGTTCAAAAACGCCTTGCAAAAACTGCTTGTCCACTACTACCCTTTGGCCGGCCGGCTGATCGTTGTCTCGCAGGGAAAGTTTGCCGTGAGTTGCTACGAACAAGGTGCCGTCTTCGTGGAGGCTGAGGCGGACTTTGCCATGCAAGATGTTGAAGAGATGGTGAAGACCGATCCTAGCAAGCTCATGGACTTTGTCTATGATGATGGCATTTACTCCAACGCCAAGCCTTTGCCACAGTGCCCGCTTCTGGTCGCCCAGGTAATCTATTTTTAGAAATCCATCAAACATAACTTTCAACTAATTAACCTCGGTAATTGCTTGTTTGTCATGTTTCAGAAGGGTGGATTGATATCTATATATTTATTGTTTGACCCAAGAATGTAACCCTAGGCTAAACATGATAGTAATTGGAGCTTTGATTTGGACTCAACTGGAGAGAAAGGGCTGGTTCCATGATCTACGCTCCAATGCTCAAATTAGTACGATACAGGAATAGTGTGTAGGGAAAGTAGGGAGAGTTTAGAGGAGGAAGGGAAGGATCCTTTACTTGGAGAGGTTGAGCCTCTAGAGGCTTGAGGCCTTCTTGAGTAGGCTTGGGCCCAAGGCAAGAAGCCTAGCGATGGACTTGGGTCCAAGGTAAGACGCCTAGTGGTGGGCTTGGGCCCATTATATTGATGACGTGGTACATTGGTGTATTAGGAAGATTAATCCATATCCCAATATTATTTATGTTGTCATATACTCATCCATTGATGAATCGAACGCGTTGTTTGTAGGTGACAAAGCTCAAATGCGGAGGATTCGTTTTCGGAATGTGTATCTGTCACTGCTTGGTTGATGGTTTCATAGCAACGGAGGTGGTGAACTCGTGGGCGAGGATCGCAAGAGGGCTGTCGATCTCAGTGCTTCCTTGCATGGACAAGAGCAGTTTGCTACCGCGTAACCCACTAAAGGTTGAGTTCCCTCATCCAGAATTTACTGAGATAGAAAATAGGACATCTACCATCGACGACTTCTCAAAAGAGAACATGGTGCGTAGGGTTTTTCATTTTAACCGCAGATCGTTGAACGAGCTAAAATCAAAGGCTATGGAAGGTGGAGTTCTCTCCAAGTGCTCCACTTTTGAATGCCTTACGACTTTCATTTGGAGAGCTCGAACCAAGGCGCTGAACATGTTTGGCGATCAAGAAACCAAGCTCATAATACCGGTGAATGTGAGGGAGAAAATGAACCCGCCATTGCCCAAAGGGTACTTGGGGAATGGAATTGCTGGGGCTTGCACGATTCGGGAAGCTAGGGACTTGAACGACGAGTCATTTGCAACAACGGTGAAGCTGGTTCAAGATTCGATCAAAATGATTGGAAATGCTAGTGTGAGATCTTGGATTGATTGTTATGAGACGCGCCGAAGTTTGCATCCCTTGGCTCATACTATGATTGCGACGACTTGGTCCAGGATTCCCTTTTGCACCAATGATTTTGGTTGGGGGGATGCCATTCTTATGGCCCCCATGGCGTTGCCTTGTGATGAGATGGTGATATTTTTTCCGGGCAACGGAAAGGAGCGATACGGAGATATGTGTGTTTATGTGGCTCTGCCGGAATCGGCTATGGTAATCTTTCAAGACCTTGTGATGGTCTAGACACTAATTGTTGTGTAATATTTTTTTTAAAAGTGTTGAGGCTTTGTTATCTCTCTATCGTTCTCTTTCCAGTTCGTGTTTTTTCGATTATGCATTTCCCCCCTTTTTGTGCTCCTCAACCTTGTGTACTAATTTATTAAATAACAATATAATTTGCACTAAATAAATTCTCATGTGCCAGCGGAGCCTATTTGTGTAGTACTGCTAAGGTCGTCTTCATACAACCTTATCGCCACTGTGAAAATGATAAGTTAAAAAAAATCTAAGGAATTAGAAGCATAAAAGTGTACAAAACTCTGCTACACACAATCGAAAAAATGTCACTGAAACAATAGACCCCTTATAGACATTGGTAACCTCCAAATCTCCTACTATTTTCCATTCGAGAATCAACTCTATCTTCTGAGTTAATTCAGAGATATATAAAACTCTTCTATCCATTTAAACGACGACACATTTCTCTTCACGTTTCACTGAGAAACAGGTTCTAGACAAGTCTCTCAATCTTGCAACTCTGAAATCCATCTACAGCCTCCATCACACCCTCCTATCAATCTCCCCTTGGCCTGTATGCCCAACTATGAGGGAAAATATCAACAAAACCAGCTACACAAACTCTCAACAGAAGAAAATATGGTATCTAGATTTTGGGCTAACTAGACATGGAAGCAACACACGTCAACACCATGATTCAACTTTTGAATTGTATCCAAAGTACTTATCATGTCCAATTTGCACCAACTATGATAAAAGAGAATTAGAAAATGGCTTACAACCCAGCTTAAACCAGGAAACTTTTCCCCTCTTGGTCTTAAGCTATCCCAAACTTCACTAAGTGAATACTTTTGTCATTAACTTGTCAAGTCATAAGTTACTTTTAAGTTCTTACCAACTTCTATTGATTATTTCTTCCATTATATTTTGAGACTAGATGTTATAAATACAATTTCGAATACATCAACACCTTCTTCTTATTCTTCTTCTTTGTGTTAGTTGTCGTCGACTCTTTCATGACTTCCAACGAGTCTAGCGTGCTCTTATTTTTATTTATTTCATTGTTAATCGACGAACCGTCCGGATTAATAACTGTAGTCGTCATTAATTTCTCACTTTCATAAGATTGGGGGGGGGGAGAGAAATGAGGTCAGTCTTTATTTCTTTAATAAAAGACGGATAAATGAGTATTTAACGAGAAAATATCACACTTTCCAATCTATACAACTATGATATTTTATAATATAGACTACATACCAAATGCTATATTTCCCCCAAATATCACATGTATACTTTAGGCACTCCTAACAGTACATGACCTGGGAGCAGATCGGGTCAGTAATTTTAGGGTGAGTAACCATGAGTAACCCGTCCACATCAGCATGACATCAGCATCCCTCTCTCACATGTAAAGTCTTTTATCTTTTCTCTTTTAATTTTTAACGGACAATTTCTCTCTCGTTTGAAGCCGGAATTTAAATTTTTTTGCACAGATAAATCAGATTAATTGTGCTCTTTAAAATGATATACACTTTGATATATTTTTAGAACAAAAAAAAAATTGAGGCATTTTTTACCAGTCAATACTATATGATATTAAATAGTTGCATACCATATGGTAAGAAAGCGTACCATGATGGTATGAACATACCAAGACTATAGGAAGGTTGAATACATGATAGTAGGAGCATACTAACTGTCATTTACGACTTTCATCATTGTTTACCACAAGTTACCACCCTCATACTAGAGTGGTAAAGTATGATAATTTTTTGTCTTGTATTTTTTTCACCCAGAAATTTGTAGATCCAATAGATCATGATGAACTCGTTTCTTCTGAACAAATATTTTCAAAAACGACTTAACAACGAAGAAGTTATCATATGGTATGGAGTTGGTAACGGGAGGTATGAAACAAATTTCTAAAAAATATTGAAAATTGATCTTATTTTGTTGAGCACAATAAACTCGTTACATCTGTGCAAAAAAAATTAAATCCGAATTAAAACGAAGAAAATAAAAGTCGATTAAGAAAACTAAAAAAATAAAATATTTTTAATTCACAACTCTTAAATCTAATTTTCTGGTCCCACTTAAATCTAAGTTACAGATTTAATTACTCATATGACCGTATCTTCAGCCACATAACCCTTTGCCCAACCATATCGGTTGACTTTAGGGATGGCAACAAAACCCGAACCCACGGGTACCCACCTGACCCAACCGGGTCAACGCGGGCAAAATCCGTGTTGACGGGTTTTGGGCCGGGTTGGGTTGGGTTTGGGTTTAAGTAAACCCGGACCATGGGTACCCGCCCACACCCATATAATTAATTTTCTCGGTATATTTAATATTCTAAACAACTAATCTTATTTATGTCTAATTTTTTCTTTCTACTTGTGTAGAATGAAGTTGATATTATCGAGTGGAGAGTGAAGAAACTTAATTGAAAGGAAGAAGCTTTCAATTAATCATGTTATTTATGGATAATTTGTGATTTGCTTCAATTTTCTTGAGTTTTCTAGATTAGTGTTGAACAATTTGTATAGTTAATTTGTTATTTGCTTGAATTTTCTAGAATGGTGTTTTAAATATGGATAATTTGTATTGAGAGATTGATATTTGACTTCAATTTTGATAGAAACTTGTTATTGTAAATTTTTTACGACAAAAACCCGAGGGTACCCGTGAATCCGCGGATACCCCGCGGGTTGGGTTGAGTTTGAGTTTTTCAAACCCAATGAGTTTTACCCCAATTTTTTTTCACGAATAAACCCATGAGTTTGGGTTTGGGTTTGGCAAAATCCGACCCAACAGGGTCGCCGTTGACTTGTCATTGCTAAATCATAGTCCAGGTCGGGCCCGGTAGGCGGTAGGAACGGACATAAATCAGCAAACAAAGAGGCCCAGTAAATCATGGACCTAGATAAATTGGCCCAACTAACAGCCCGCAAGCCCAGTAGGGTTAAGGATAAATATGCGGCGCCAGAATCCAGAACCAGCCGCCACGTGTACTATATCATCAAATCTATCAGCTATTAATACGCAGCACCACGCTACAGTGCTCCATTCTTTGCGTCACTTCTTCCGTCAGTCTCAGACAGTTACCAAATCAAATCTCTCTCCCAAAACCCTAGCTCCCCAAAATCCACAACCAGATCTAAACCTTTCCCGCCCGCCATTACCGCTCCTTACCTTCTCCCATGGTGAGTTTCGTGCGCTGCGGTCCAGAAGCTTCACTCGATTCAGCTTAATTTCACCCTTTTCACTATCTCCTCAAATTTTCTCGCGTTTGGTCTTGTAGAATAGCCGCGGCGGAGCAGGAAGAGGCGGCGGAGGAGGCAGGGGTCGATTCCGTGGATCGTCTCGATTTGACGGCGGTGGCGGCGGCGGAGGAAGGCAAGGGAGCCATCCGCCGTCGAGACACCTTTGGGTTGGGAATCTATCTCACAACATAGAGGAGTACGACTTGACGCGGCACTTTCTGGAGTTCGGCGATCTCGACAAAGTGTCGTTCCATCCTGGCCGGAGCTACGCCTTCATCAACTTCAGGAACGACGAGGACGCGATCGCTGCGTACAAAGTTCTCCAGGGGTTCCCCGTCGACGGGCTCCCTCTTAGGATTGAGTTTGCCAAGGCGGTTAGTTTTTTTGCGGCCCCTCTTCTTCTCCTTCTTCTTTCTGCCGTTTTCGTGATTTCTTCGTCTTATTCTACTTCGCCTTTTTATGATTTTGATTCTTCTGTTGATATGTACTCGTCTTCCTCGTTGAATTCAATTGAAGTTCAATGCTTTGAAGCTGCCATAGTCTCAGATTCTAAATACAAATTTAGATAGAGCTTTGATTGGTTGAGTAATCGATTCATCAACTTAGCCAATTTAAGCTTCAATTTTGAGCATAGAATCAGTCATGGGTCAATCAATGACTGTTAATCTGGTTAGTGAAGCAATTCTTTAACAGAAATCTAAAAATGGATTTGCTTAAGCTGCAGTTTATGCACTCAGGTCGACCCACTGTTGTTAATCTGATTAGGGAAGTGAATCTATGCATAGTTTCATCAAGTTAGCCAATTTCAACTGGAAAAGTTTCAACAGAATGGGTGAACCAACCGTGTCAATCTGGGTGGTTAAGCTTAAGCAAATCCATAATAGAAAATTTGAAGTTGAACTCAGTCTCAGTTCATCAAGTTAAGCCAATTTTAGGCTTCCAGTTTGCGAATTCAATCCCGGTTTAATGAAGTTAACAATGAATCAGGAATAAGATTGCAAACAGCACTTAGAACTTTTAGTCCACTTTCCTGCATCCTCCAGTTTCAGTATGTCCAGCATTGTTCCCATTTCCTGAATTCAACATGATACCTTGATACTCCAGGTCCCAAATCCGGTTTTCCCGAGCATATGATTGCTACCTATAAGCGATTAACTCGCACTGATCCAAACAATGAACAACGGCAAGTTAACTGTAGCTTAGTCTCATACACAGGCATGCTTCAATCAAGCTATTGATAATGTTGAAAATCTGTTCGTGTTCAAAACGAAAAGTTTCTACAGTTTCTGGCCATATGATTAATTTTGCAGAGGGCAAAAGAAGTTCTTATATCCATATCTGACATGTGACTAGTTAAGGGATTCTTCTCTTGTTGGCTACTACCATTACCATTACCATTACCATTCATCATTCTCAATTCTTCTTCCAGCAAACCTAAAGGATAAGCACCCACTGGATTCCAGGGACTATACGGGCCGAATTGCAATCGAACTGTTCACCCTTTTCCCGGAAAAACTTACTTAGCAGGAAGCTTTCATCATTGAACTCACTAGTCGGACCCTTTGCCATTCAGTACTTAACAGTCAGATTTCCATTTGCGACTTCGGTAATCATAGCTAATGACACTCCAATCCAACATACACTACACAACAATTTGATACTCAATTATGAATTTGAAATCCTGTACTTGAATATTTCGGTTAAAATCGTATTGCCTGGTTCTCAGAAGGGTCCTCCTGAGGGTTTCCAGATGACACAGCCAGAGGCCCTGAGCATAAAACTGACTTCCATGGATAATGCAGTACCCAATTAATCACTAATTTCTTATTATGTTTTAGATTATGATACCCAGTTCATAATAACCACAAAACAGCTGTTAGCTGACCAATGATCTTGGAAATTACAGATTTACTAGTGAAATGAAATCGATCCTTGAATCAGCTAATGAAAGATTGAACTCCAGGTGTTATTTAGCAGCTAGCCTGCACTGTCTGGCCTTTGTGACCTTCAATTACCAATTAAATGGACTTGTATGAGGGTTGGTCAACTTTGTTAGGTGAGGCATCATCATAAACTTATTATGGTTTCTAATGAGTAATGGAGTTCCATTGCTCAAATCACCGTTCCAACTGATGAATATCAAAGGATAAAGGACAGGTTGATATGTTGGTTCACAATATACCTGAGTGCAGCAGTTCTTGTGTTTTTAGCTACTGCTTATGGTGTAAATAGTTTTTTTCTTCTTCTGATGATGAACAATGAAATGCACTTCAGAGAACTCCATCCCAGCAACTGACAATCTTTTGCAGGTTTTCAATTTTAAGTAACATAACTTTGATTGTTTGGTTCCCTGAACTTTTTATAAGATTCTTAATCTCAGGACAAGCCATCGTCATCATCACGTGATGAAGACCACGAGCAACTAAGTCCCAGTGAAGTCCTATGGATAAGCTTCCCCGCTGTGCTCAAAGTCGACGAAGCAATCCTGAGAAAGGCCTTCTCCCAGTTTGGTGAGATAGAGAGGATCACAGTAATCCCAGGTCGTAGCTATGCATTCGTACAGTTTAGAGCCTTGTCATCAGCTTGCAGGGCTAAAGAGACTCTCCAGGGGAAGCTGTTTGGTAACCCACGCGTTCATATCAGTTATGCCAGGAATGAAGGGCGGCCGAGATCCCCTCGCCTAGTTGGAGATTCTTCTGATGGTGGTGGCGGGAGGTATGATTTTGTTGGTGGAGGAAAGAGTAGTCAGTTTGACAGCTGGCGGTTCGAAGAGGAGCTAGGACCCCCACCAAATGTGTATGAAAGGCGTGGTGGGGCCCTTAGGGGAGTTGGTCGAAAGAGTTCATTGTTATACGAAGAGGAACAGTGGGATTTGCCTGCCGAAGAAGATTCTTTGTATCCCAGTAACAAGAAGCTGAAGACAGGATCTTTCGAACATGAGCTTCCTGACCACCATCCTTACTCTGACCAAGAAAGTCGACGTGCACCTCAAGGGGGATTTGCCGATTTTCCCTACCAGCCAGAAGGTCGTGGGAGGAATGTGGATCGCTGGAAGGGATCTTATGAGGATATTCAGCAGAGCCCGGCAGGAGAACCTTTGTTGCATGTTCCTGTAGAGAGGAAAAGGTTTGGTGGTTCATCTGAACCTGTAGTACCAAAGCCTTCATTGAAGTTGTGGCAATGGGAAGGGGCGATAGCAAAGGGAGGGAGTCTGGTTTGTCAAGCTCGTGCTTTTCCCGTGGGGAAATCTATGGAGATCATGTTGTAAGTAGTTGTTAGATCATTGCTTTCTTCTGGCTTTGAGAGTTTGATCTCAGTCGGTTTTGAAAGCAGTGTTAATCTCCCATTTCCCCGTACTTTTGCAGGCCAGGATACTTGGACTGCACGGCGAGAACAAGCCTCGACATGCTTTCAAAACACTACGACCAGGCAGCTTCAGCTTGGGTCATCTTCTTCGTCCCAGCAAGCGATGCTGACATGGGACACTACAACGAGTTCATGCACTACCTCGGCGAAAAGCAACGAGCAGCAGTCGCGAAACTTGATGAAAGAACCACTTTGTTCCTTGTGCCACCATCCGAGTTCTCAGAGAAAGTGCTGAAAGTTCCAGGAGACATGAGCATTTCTGGCGTCGTCCTAAGATTGGAGCCTCAGGTTTCGAACTCGGTGGTGCGCCCACCTCATGAACCGAACTTGCACTTCCAAGGGGATGCTCATATGCCTTACAAAGCAGCACCTCTTCCCCAGCAGGATTCTTTAGTAATGCCGCCAGCTGGATTCTCGGGTTCTGTTCATCCATCTCATGGGGGGAGTATGTCGAATGCATACGCTGATCATAGGAATGAATATCTTCCTCCTCCCCAGCCACGTAATAGAATTGACATGTCGCCGCAGCAGGCATCTGGTGCTGGAAATGATCTGGTGTATCATCATGATCCTCACCACCAAGGTTAGTTAAAACCGAGATCTTAACAAAATTTTACGAGTTTTACCGAGCTTCATGGTCCTGATTGTCACTTGATCATGCCAGGAGCATTGACTGGAAATAGCTCTGGCCATTATGCAGGTGGAAGATCAAACAACATGTCCATTCAGCAGCAGCCAACACCACATTCAGTTCCTTCATCCCTCGGTGCTGCAGGCCTCCAGCCACAGCAGTTGGCGCAGTTAGTATCTTCACTTCTCGGACAGCAGGGCCAGCTGGGAGGGAACAATCCGGACCCATCAATTGCCGATGATCCAAGGAAGGGTAGCTCGTTGGCGGCACAAACACATGACTTGCACAACAATAACCAGCAGAATTATGAGCCATCTTCTCAGTATGGTCAACTTCAGCATCTGCAGCAGCAAACTGCGAATGTGCTGACAGCAATGAATAGAGACATGCAGTCGACGGCAGTGGGGCAGATGAATCCTCCGTCAGGGGTTCAAGGTGGTACTGCCGGTTCACAAGGTGGTGCCGGCGATGTTAAAAAGCTCGAGGCAACATTAGAACTTGCAGCAACTCTTCTTAAACAGCTTCAACAAGGGAAGGGGCCTTAGGGAGATAACAGTTTATAACATCCTTTTATGTTATGGTCTTAAAAAGGTTTAGTAGCATGTTTGAACAGAAAAGAAAACACTTTCATCCTTTAGTGTCCATGGTTGGTTTTGATTCTCTTATGGTGCAGTTACACTTCCCAAACACCCTTCAAGTTTCTTCTTTGGCCAACGAGCAGAGTGGGTCCACACATGTGGTTAACTCGAAATTTTAAACGGATCAAAAGCACAAGAAAAATAGGATCCAAACGAAACTGGTTTCGAGTTTTTCAGCATTTTGATACTTTAACCTGGCTAAATCGGCAGTCTGCTTTAGTAAGAATATCGCGTTGCCTGATCAAGAGTTCTTGGCTGCTATATTGGGGGTTGGAGCGGTAGGGGTCCATGATAAGTACCTAGGTTTGCCTACGCTAATTGCCAGATCAAAAATGGCTACCTTTCGGTACGTGGAGGAGAAACTGCTGGAACGACTTCAGGGTTGGAAACAGCGGCCGTTGTTGTGGGCTGCTAAAGAAACGTTGATTAAGTCAATCGCTTTGGCGTTACCGCTGCATGTTCTGTCCTGTTTCAAGCTGCCGTTATCTCTGTGTCGATTATTGGACAAGCATGTGGCCCGTTTCTGGTGGGGGGCAGTGGAGGATCAGTCGAAAATTCACTGGGTGTCATGGCGGAATATGTGTAGGAGCAAGCATGATGGGGGATTGGGGTTCAGACGGTTTGAGCACTTTAATCAAGCCCTTTTGGCTAAAATTGGGTGGCGGATCATAATGGAACCCCAATCCTTATTAGCCCAAGTGTACAAAGGGAAATATTTCCCCAGAGGAACTTTTCTGCAAGCGACGGCGCGGTCACGCCCGTCATGGGAGTGGCAGAGCATTCTCTTTGGTCGACAGCTGCTGGAGAAGGGATTAAGATGGCAGATTGGTAATGGTCGTTCGGCCTCGTTGCTCCATTCAAACTGGATACCCCGGTGTCAGTTGGACCCTCCTAGGTATAATCCTCAGGTGTTACCAGAAGGGGGGGACCCGCGGGTAGAGGAGGTTTTGTGTCCTGGCGAGGGGGCGTGGTGTGACCGTAAATTGCAACAGTGGTTTGATCCGCCGACCTGTCAGGCCATTAAAGTGATCCCTTTACCTCGGAGGGATGTAGAGGACCGATTGATCTGGCATGGTACCATTGATGGAGTTTTCTCTGTCAAATCTGCGTATCATCTGGCTGTTGACGTGGATAGGAGGGAGGGTAGATGGAAGCCTGTGGTTGGATGGATGGACAAGCCTAGCTGGGTTCGATTGTGGAATGCGGATATTCCCCCGAAATTGAAGGTCTTTATTTGGCAGATCCTTAGCCGTGCGTTGCCAACAACGGAGGCTCTCTTGGAGAGGAAGGTGGAGGTTAATCCTAGATGTCCGGTCTGCTGGGAGGGTAAGGAGACCCTAGAGCATCTTTTCCTTGAGTGTCCAGTGGCTCGTGCCTTATGGGACTACTCGGGACTGGACTACCTTGGCGAGGGATTGCCTAGGCATACCTTTCCGTTGTTTCTAAAGAGACTCTTAGCTCTGGTGCATAACCCGGCTTTATTCATGAAGGTGGTTGTCATTCTTTGGCGAATTTGGCGGTCTCGAAACTGGGTTGTCTTTGAGGGCAAGCAATTTGGGATCCAGGCCTTGATGCGTCAACTCCACCAGCAGTATGAGGAGTGGGTGGGTCTCTCTGCAAGTCCGCCGCAGTCGCCGCCATCTTTGGTACATGGGCCATCCCTTGCTAGCTCTGTGGAGGACACTAGGACGGTTTGTATGTGGGATGGGGCTACGCGGGGTGGTTCTCACTCTGCGGGTGGGATGGTTCTTATGACTCCGGCTAGGGAGATCCTTGCGGCTAGAGGAGTCCAGTTCCCTTTGATTGATGACCCCATGGTGGTGGAATTGCTGGTGCTCAGGGAGGCGATCGTGTGGTGTCTGACGTTGGGCTTTTCGGAGGTTAGGTTGGAAGGAGATGCTAAAGTGCTCATTGATAAACTCAACAAGGCGGATGTGAGGGATAACAAGGTGGGGGCTGTGCTGGAAGAAATAGGATATTATTTTCAGGCCCATCCTGGTTTTTCTGTACGATTTGTAGGTCGGCGTAACAATAGGGTAGCCCATGTGGTGGCTAGAAAGGCCCTTTCATTGTACTCGACTATGAGTTGGAGTTTTGATTTTCGTATCTGGCTTGATTCCAGGATGTAACTATCGTTTGCTTATATTAATATAAGATTATCTTTTGTCAAAAAAAAAATGCTAGTTTATATCGACTGGATCAAGCTCACCATTATAAAAGAATGATTTGGAAAAAAAAATGTAAATTTAAGTGAGTTTAAATTTTAACAAAAGAAAATTAATAGAACATGGCTAACTATCCATCCAATCAGATTTAATATGTCTTAGGTACAAACAAACCCAACTCCTTAATGCACAAGGTACAACCCTTAATTTAGAACAAGGAATGGAGGGAACTTTTTGCCCCCGTTTCTATATATGAAAGGATAGGAAGAATTACAAAATAGTGTCAACGTTACATCAATGATCAATCAATTTGCAACATATACATGAAAGAATAATGAACCCATTGCCTCACTATACAGGTAAGCTACATATATTTATACCCCGTTCCTGGTCTTATTTGGGGAAAGCTAGACATAGAAATAGGTAGAAGTGTCAGCTGCATTTGCAACATCTCTGCAGAGAATGGACCGTGCTTCGATTACTGATCGTGGCGGCTCTATATCCTTATCCTGCAGTGAGTTTCCGAGAAGCCTCTGCATCTGGGAAGCGAATATGTCGTCCAGAATCTGCGGGGATAGATAAGGGCACATCATTCCCAGCAAGTTCACTCTTTAGCAGCATGGTATAAGAAGAAAATTGGCGCTAAACTTTCAAGATACCCAATAAGCACAAGAATTTACCCCAAGAGCATAGCAGGATCCATTGTACCAAACCCTGTTCTCCTTTCTGCCCTCAAGAAACTTCAGTACAATCTAGAATGAAGGGATGAAACAACAAACAAGCAAGCACCAATCAAGATATAGACGATTTCTTGGGAAGTAAGGCAACTAGGTTAGTTTTTTCAAGAACATGGATAAGGAAAGCTGATTCTTGTACCTGTCCCATTCTGTCCCACAATCCACGGGAAGCTGCAACGAATATCCGGCTGGAGAAGACACCATGCAGATTGGATATGGAGTCAATGAGCTGTGATGTCAGCATTTGCATTCTTTCACGGACATCAGCCTCTCCATCTTCTTCCTTTATCTCTTCCAAGATTCTCTTCAGCCTTGTACCACGATTAGCTTGCATCTGAAGCAACCACAGAGTTTGAAAGGCAAGAAACAACTAAAACATAACATATGACTTGTCAAGATAATTAGATTAGAGGGAGAGAGAGGTTACGTTGTTCACAAGCTTTTCCACCGTGGCCTGCAAGTAATTTTTGTACTTGGTTTTGAGCAGAACTGTGATCCCATTCATCTGCTCCCCGAAAGAAGACCTTTTATCTCCAACCACCGGAAGGCAGGATGCCCAGGATCTCAAGATCTCCTCCACTCTACAGTGCAAGACATCTACTATTCGCTTGATTGTGTTCAGGAAGGTTCCAAGCTGCATAAACGAAAGACTCCTAAGATGATGCAAAATTCAGAAACCTTGGATATATCTAATAACCCGTATCTGAATCACTAACTTGGTTGGGTACGGAATAAGGTGCCATGGATTGTCTTCTTGCCAGCTTCTGGACGTGCATATTCAGCCTCTTGGGGATACTGTCCTTCAATGGAGTCAGGATGTCACTGTATTGCTTCTCTAATGCCTTAATTATTGCTCGTTCCATATTAGCAGCAGCCTTCCAGAGGTCAGAAAAAAGGTTATTTGCAGTTGGTTAAGGTTGTTTTCGATTCTTTTTGCTAGCGGTTTATGACATTCGGAAGAGCTGGAACTTACAGTTTCGAGGATCAGAGAGTACTGAGGCCATCTATTTATCACCACTTCATAGCGAATTAGATAGTCCTTCATTTTGTCATACATTTCTTCAGCAAAAGGAGAGGTGGCGTGATTTGTTGTTACCCCAGCCCATGGAACCTGAAAAATATCATCATCTAGGTAAGAATGCTGCTGTTTTTGAGTTGCCAGCCAAACCAAAACCTATTGTGATATTGACTGACACTGAGATATCATAAAGCATATACCTTCTCTGCTTTGCAAAGCTCAAGCAAGTTCAGTTCCATATCTTGCACCCACACGATTATGTAGCTGTGAAACAACCCTCTTGCTTCTACACCACCTTCCACGGGACTGAAAAATAACAAAAAGAATAGCATATAACAATAAATTGTATTATATAGGTAGCATTGAGTTTGCGCTAGTTGTATGTGTTTGATTCCTTGCAACAAACCTGATTTCCCATAAATCAAGGTCTCTTTCAAAGTCAGCGATTGCTGTCAGAAGCTCATTTACATGTGGCTGCGGGCTACTTGGAGGCCATGCGGACAGAAAGCTACTAAGCCTGTTACACAATTCCGTGCTGTAAACAGCAGCTGAGATGTTTGACAGGTCAATGGAGCTGAAATTACACAAAAGAGAGCACGTGAGAACAAAGAGCTCGAGTTCTGAAAATAGCAAAAGGGTGAAGTTGATGAAAGAGGAAATATCTGCAACATTCTCTTAAAAGTAAAGAAGGAAAGACCTTAAAGATTACATATTGGACGACATGGTTGGTTAAAGTGGAGAAGATATTCTTGCCTGGGGAAGATGTCCTGATTGTGGATTTTGATGTCTGCCTGTATTTCTTTGCTAATGTTCATGCACAGATTCTTCATCTTCAAATAAGCAGTCGAGACAGTTATGGAGTCCAAGAGGTAGCCTTCGGAATTGCAGGAGACAAATTCGTCGGTCTCGATCATGTGCTTACGGCACCTTTTCTTCGCTGCAGTCTGTAACCAAAGACTCATCTGGTTAAAAACTTCTGCTGGTTATGAAATAATGTATAAGGAAAAACAAAAATGAGCTCGGTGACGTGGATAACCATTTTATGTCATTACCTGCAAGTAGGTCTGCAACATAATTTGTGCATCATGAGACAGTACATCATGAAGAAGGGTATAGACATTGACAGCAGGAGTTAAAGCTGGTGGAGCGGAGTCTCGCACTGGACCAAACAAGTCAGCCAAACCAGTAGGAGAGGATTCATCCAATGACTTGTAATTCTCGAAAACAGTTGCCAACAGCTTTTCAATTTGTGTTTCACAATCCAACAATATACTTTTCTGCAATTGAAGAACAACATAGTTTCAATTTGTCCCGAAGCTAGTAAGTAGCAACATATAAAAGGATTACTTGTCTCAACTCAGATTCAAAGCCTACCTCTTGCCTAGTCAAACTTTTTTCACTTCTAGCCTTGAAAATGGGCACGAGCAACTCGTTGACAAGCTCTAAGCAGTCCTTAGTAGGAGTAGCCACATTCATGATATGAGAAAGATACCTGCAAAAAAGAAAAATGAAATGCTAAAAATAGAATGAAAGAGATAAACTAGAATGAAACAACTAACCAAAGGTAGTTCATAGTTGTAGGCACCTCAGCTTTGTATATGAACCGGATACTCCATAATAGTCGGCAAATTCAGTCAGGAGCCAATTCCAAGGTCCACCTAGCTTCAAATTTCGAGCATGGAAATGTTGTGCACGCATGGCAGCCTCCAATAACAAATCATAAGCCAGTGTCTCCGCAACAGGTCCACTCTATTGGTCATTGTACAATATAGAAAACTTCGATAAGTTTGAATTTTCAGAAACATTGCAAACACATTATAGTGAGAGCCTAAGTTATCCACTTATCACTACTGATTCAGCCTTTTTTCTTCTTGAATGATTGGAACTAAAGAAAATTTGAACCTTTATACTATTAGTCTCATCACAGGTAATCGTGCTGCTAATGGAGAGCTGTATCTTCCCAACACATTCTTGGCCCTCCAGATAAAGAGGCCACCATCGGATTCTATCATTCTGCATGATTCGGATGGTCATATCAGATAAACAATACATATATTTGGAAATTCCATTACTTCTCCTGCAAGAAACTGGTACCAGAGGATACATACGGGATTTTCATTGAGAGATGAAATTGGAATCGTGGCTCGGCCTTGGAGGGATTGTTTGCTATCTTGAACTTCTACCAAAAGAGCATCCCCTTCACTCTCTGGGAAACTGATTTACCAGATAGCATAAGCTCCTTACCAACAGTCAATTCAATAATAATCTGAAAGGTTTATTAGAGCAGGAACTTACAAGACATGGTACTCCCCACTTCCAGGGTGCAAGCATATTGTAGAAGCTGATTCAACTTCAGCACCTTCAGAATCACTCTTCAGTTGGAAAAAGCATGACATTTTCTCTAGAAACAGAACATGAATATCTTCAGCTAGAATACAAATACACAAAATTTGAACAAGAAAGCTTGTCACTTAACAACAACTGCTAACCTTCTGATATTGCAGGAAATGAAGCAAGCTTAAGAGAATTCATTCCATTTTTTACAAGAGACGAGACTTGTCGGGCATAGTCTTTCCCCATTTGCATGTAAATAGCACTCCGCATTGAGTTTGAGCTCTTAAGTGCCCGTCTTGGTACTACTCGAAGCTTCCTTACTGACAAGAACCAATAGCAACACGACATATCCTTAGCCAGGTGTTTAAGATAAGAGTTTTGTATATCAAGAATTCCTGATGATTAACATGGACATTATTCTCTCACTCTGTTCTACACAATGGGTAGGAAAAACTTACCATCCACTCTTATCTTCCCTACCACCTTCTTCACCCTTGAAGAGCCCATCTGCTCTGCATTCTTAGCAGTTCTCACTTCCGTTGCCTGTACACCTCGTGGTTGTAGCAAAAATTTGTGCAGCCTACATCACGAGAATCTTATCAATGGATATATCACTTACTTTATTTCTTGCATTACAGCAACCAAATATATTTCAACATTCTTGTACCCAGTACAAAGAACAGGAATTACTAGGATGCATACCCAAAGGCACTTCTGAGAAGCAGACACTCATCACGCATAAATTCAGGAGCTTCTGTGCAGCCTTTAGCCCATGAGTACAAGCATAGGCGGATGCAAGCATCGTATGCTATGAGAGTTTGCCAAGCATGTTGGCCACTGCGACAATAAAAACTAAATCCATAAGCATAAACAACTTCTGTCAATCTGAATCTATGTTCAACAGCTTAACTCAGTCAAAAAAACTTGCCTTGTGTATGATTGATCCAAAGAAGTTGTTTGCCAATAAGGCATCTTTACTTCCCTTTGGTCTGTCACTGTCGAGTTTAGTCCACTGCACAAGACAAGCACTTTAGTGACATATTGCTTTTAGTCTGAGTTAACTGTATAATCATTAATAGCAAGAATGTCATACGTATTAACAAATTCTGTGCTTTGAACGGAATGAAGCGTTGGATCAAGCAGACTTTCTCCTACTCCATGTCGATTCACTGGTTCTCTGAACTTGCATATGCCATCTCCACTTTGCTCAGCTTCAGTTTCATCTCCATAGCTACTTTCCTCTCTTCCGACTTCCATAGCCGGAGGTGCACTTGGAGTCCCGAAATCATCCAGCTGTTTAAACAGAACATACAAGCACTCCAAGTTAGTCCTTACCAATCCACCTGAACCAACAAGCCAGTCAAAAGCTTTTCAGTAGACCAACTTACATTGGATGCAAATCGGGAGCTACTTAGCTGAGCTCTCTCCCGAAGTGAGTAATTCCCATGAGAAGTCGTTGAACCATCGAGATCAGCAGGTTTCCTGATTCCCACTCCACCATCCGTTGTAAACCTTCTCAACCCGCCGCCGCCGCCGCCGGGCACTTCAATTTTCAAGTCCTCCTTCAACAATCCACGGTTCAATTTTCGCTTAGGCCTTTCCGCAAACACCATCTCTACATCCTCGTAACCCCCAGCCACAGGCCTCTCCAAGAAATCCAAGTCAACCGCACTTCCCACCTCGTCTTCCCCATCTTCATCCCCACCATACAAAGAGTAATTCCCGGCCGTGTAATCAGACACCGAAGCCACGCTCTCCCCGTCATCTTCCTGATCGCTAAAACTCGGCGGCACTAGGGTTCGAGGCGTGAGAAACCCGGATGAGCTGAACTTAAGCGGAGGCAGTAATTGGGAAGAAGCGGAAGAGTATAGAAGCGGCGACCTCGGTGCCAGAGGATCTCTTGGAGACTTCGGGAACAAACCCCTCACCGGCGACCTCGTCTCCGTCAGCGGAGATAGCGGCGATCTCAATTCGTCCACTGCTCGTCCCTGAAAATGAACAGAAAGAAGAAAGAAGAAAAAAAAAATTTAGTACATTAGGATCAAAGCTTCAACTGGCATTGGAGTGATTTTGGAAGGAGCGTTTACCTGGTTGACCCAGTTGATGGCGGACTCGTCTAAGCCTTCAGTGAACATTTTTCCCGTGATCTGATAAGTAAGAGGACGGAATGCAGAAACCGAAGTTTCAAAGCTGGGAGATGGCGGAAAGGAGAATTAGGTGGAAGGGAGCTGGTTGGAGATGAAGGAAGGAGACAGCTATGACTATGGGGAATTAGTTTTCGAATGGGGTAACGGCTAGTTTTGACGCTGTGGCAGAGTTGCTTTTTCGGACTGGCGACCGACAGGTTAGAGATGACCAGGTAAGCATTTTCGCAAAGAATAAGAAAATAAAAGCGGGGAGAAAGAGAAATGGAGAAGCCCAGACCGAGTCGGGCTATACTGGCGGTTTGGGCTTAATCAATAATGGAAGCCTGGGCTTAATCAAGAATAGAAGCCCATGTATAGTTTGGGTTCGGGGTTAACTTCTCAATTCAGTAAGTGGAGTGTTCGGCAGGGTATTCAAATAGTTACTATTGTACCAAATTATTTTAGTCGAAAATCTAATAATTATGAAATAAAATATTTTAGATAAATCGGTTAAATTAATACAAATACTCTTTTTAGAGAATAAACTCTGAAAAATATAATGCAGGATTAACAGATGTTATGGATTTAGGATTCAGCTAATATATATCGTGCTAGCCTACACATCTTTCCTAATAAGAGGCTAATAATTGACCACAGAGATGGAGTTATAGGAAGTTGTCTCACTCTATATAAATTGTGTTTGTGGAGAATTGAATTTGGGTCATCGGCAAAGTGATCCATTAGCTTTAGGTTGAGCCCTACGAAGAGTATTATATCAAGCACAACAATATAATACATTGAGTAACGGACTTGTTAGCAAGTACTTTGACCACACCAAATAAACTAAACCAAATTAGCTGATAATTTTAACAAATAAACCGAACAAAATGCTACTAGTAATGATTATTATGGTTTTCAGTCGTTTGAACAACCCTACTATATATGCGTGAACTTTTGACGAAGTTGGGGATAAAATACTTTGGGTGCCACTTAACTTTGAGAATTGGAAGAGACATATCACTTAACTTTAAATAGGGCGCCAGGTACAATTAAAGTTTCCAAAATGTGTATTCGTCTAGTTTTCCATCAAACAAAAAAAAATTGATTACATTTTGGTATCTAAAACTTTTAAAAACATCCAAAACTATATTTCAACAAATATTATTTAATATAAAATTAGAAAACCTTCTAAACATAGTATTACTAGAATGGCTAATGAATTTTTTTCAATAAAATAGATAAGTTAGTAAAAATAATAAACAAATATCAAGAAGGAATCATAAATATACTAGATAATAATAATAATAATAATAATAATAGAAGATCTTTTTAAACTAATAATCCAGTTAGAAGCACCACTTAAAATGATAACTGATTCTATTAGTCTTCAAAAAAGAGAATTCCATCTAAATGATAAAAAATTATGTTTTTATAAATCCGAAGGATTATTTACAATAAGAAAAGTAGAAGGATTTTTATAAAAAAAAGTAGAAAGACCAATTCTGAAATTTAGAAAATAGAATATTCCAATAATATTCTATCAACTTTAACGGAATGCACTTAAAAATAAACTTAAGTGATACCGGGTGCACATATAATAAAGTTCAATAGTATAACTCTCCCAATTCTCATACTTTAGTTGTATCCGAGGTATTTGTTGCCAACTTGTTTGAACAACTGTCTATGCGTGAACTTTTGAGGAGGAAGTTGAAATGAGTTCAGAGCAAAGTGGGCTATTTGTTGCCAACTTGTAATTTCCACGATCTGGGTTACATGTATGTGCTTGATTTAATTATGTATGTACAAGATCGAACCCATATAGACTCAGATACAAGGTTGTCACGCCGGTCGGCGTGTCACTGGTTGAACCTGGTTCAACCTGTATCGGTCATAAAACCGGTATGACACCATCGGTATGACCGGCATGATCAATATACGAATCTTCAAATAAAATGATCTTATCTTAGTGAATTTAATTGATAAAAAGTAATTTATTATTTATTTTATGTGTTAAAAAGTTAAATGTTGATTGTATTTGTTGGATTCAAGTACAAATATTTAGGTATTGACGTTAAATGTCGTGTTTAAATATGAGTATTTGTAAATTATTTGTAATATTAACCGGTATGTACCACCGGTCGAACCATTCCACTTGCTAAACCGGCACACTGGCACAAACCGGTTTGACAACCTTGCTCAGATAAGAAATTTTCAAGAATATATAATAGAATGGATTGGAAAATATAGTCTGTAATTCGAATAAAATGTAAAAAGATTCGAGTAACCCTCTTATTACTTAGTAGGGATATCATACCTCGGAGACATTAACAAGCCAATTATAAAGCAAAGCCTCAACCATTCAACAAACCAATCGGATTAAACCCTCAAATCAATCCACATTCCCTGTATAGTCACAGATTTATGAATAAACTTTGATAGGATATAATTCGAAAGTTGATGCCAATTAGTAAGAGAATGTTTAGGAAACCTTATCGATATGGCCGATTGGAAGTACCAGATACCGGAACAAAATCAGTAGGCAATTTTAGGGGTTGGAAACATTTGAACCGCAGTTAAATCACAATTTTACTACAAAATTCTCTACCATTGCCTTTTCTAGTATAACCTCCTTGAAGTGGTAATCGATTAGTTACCGGGATCATCAGTTATCGGTATACCAATTAGTATGAAATTGTCCCCATCTACCATTACCGAATGGTAATCTGTATACCAATAACCGGTTATCTGATTAGTGGAGGAAGAGAGGAGGTTGGCGGCGATTAGAGAAGGGAAGAGCTTGGAGGAGAGGAGAGGAGAGGAGAGAACTAGAGAGTCGAAGTTGCTCCAGGGAGAGGTTTCTTTTGATGGTGAAGACTGGCTGTGTAGTCAGTTTATACAGTATACCGACCGGTTAGTAACCGGGTAGAAGTCGGTATATACCGACGTCCACATTATTGTCACCAAGTACCGGCAAACGGTATACCGGTTACCATCGGTTATACCACATTATTGTCACCAGACACCAAGTACCGGCAAACGGTATACCGGTTACCATCGGTTAATACCGTTAACCGGCAAACCGAATACCACCCCCCTAAATTCCTCCGGTACCATTTCTAGGGCTGGTAAACGGTATTGAGGTTAACGGTTTAACTGGTAACCGTACCGATAACTGTGGTTACCGGTTAACCGTACATAACGGTATTCGGATGAGGAATTTTGAGAAGCAGTATACCGACATGAGGTCGGTAATTTACCGTCGGCATTACCGGTATGCCGAGACCGAATATGAAAGGGAAACAAACTTCGCCAGCAAGCATGGCCCAACCATGAGTCTCTAATTAAGTAAATAACCCAGTTCCACTAAATCCTAACTTTTGCATCGCTCTTTATCTCTCGACCCTGCCTGTCGCACGACGAGTCACGCCGCCCGATCCCTCCTCGGCTCCTCGAATCCAAACGCCAGCAGATTGAAACTGCAGAATCTTTCGTTCTCCTTGTCGCCGGCGGTAGCTCGACCCACGAGACCTCATCCTCTCCGTCGGGCTCTATTTTCGTCGACCCCTGTTCCCATCGGCCCTGTTTCCGTCGACACCGTCGCCGTCAGAGCTTATTCGCTCGAGCCAACAGTTCGGCCTCTCCGTCGATTTCAGGTAATGAAGGTTGAATGGTTAATACTTAATTGTTTCAATGAATCATTATTTGTGATTGCGTCTGTGTAATATATATATACCCGAGAAGAGGAGCAACATCTTTTGTTTATTTGACTTATGCAGATTGGCTTTAGCAGAGGACCTCACAAAATCATGAATTTAAAATTTACTTTGTTTTTTTTGGCTTTTGCAGGTTACAACGTGGCTGTATGTGTTAGCAGCATTTGGAACTTGGAAGGGGCGCAGGCCGCAGCACTGCTTCCCGCAGTCCAATTTGGTTTGCGGTAAAACGGGTAGCCGGGATGACAACCGATGCCGTTTCATTCGGTAGTCAGTTTATCGAGAATAAATCGGTGTCGGCATACGGCAGGGGTGTTGTGGTTTCCGGTATACCGACCGTTTACCAGCCCTGACCATTTCACAAACTTTGAGTATAACCCTTTTCTTCTACCGTGAAGAAAAAATCGAAACAAAATAAAGAAAAAATCGAAACAACAAAAAGGTCCGCCCAACTACAATAGTTCTACAGCAGTTGGAAAAATATAACAAGAATCATCAACAGGTACATTCAAAATGAAGCTCAGAACGCTATCATAACATCTTCTAATCTCAAAAACATAACCAAAAAGAAAAAGAATGAAAAATTGCAGAAACAGGGCTTCACGAATCCGAACATAAATCTCTATCCTCTGTAGTAGCAAGTACCTAGAGACAATGGTTTTCGAAGCTACCATACAGATTATCAGTAAAACGTGTAAAACGTGCAAAACGGTATAACTTTCCTTCCCCCACTTCAAATGGTAAATCTGAAATTTTCTTCTTCCAGTTAAGATTGTACCTTTTGTTGTCTAATCGATCTTCACGGACGAGAAGAGATAGTGCACAAAGTAGAACGACATCCCGAACCCGATAGTGCCGGTGGACAGCATAATCGCGATAGCCATGATCAAAGAGTATCCAAGGTAGAGTATGGCGGAAACGGGCCCACTGAGACTCTGCAGATCGAAGACCAAGTAGTTGATGGAGTACAGGAACACGTAGAGAGCTACAGATCCCGAGGCGTAGAACGCCTTCCACCACCATCTCCAGTCCTCAACGCATAGGTGCATGTAGGTGAGGACGACTGACACCTCAGCGCATACCACGATGAGGAGAATGAGGACTATCAGCAGGAAACCGAAGACGTAGTAGAATCGGCCGAGCCATATGCTGGAGAGGATGAAGAAGAGCTCGATGAAGAGAGTACCGAACGGTAAAGTTCCAGCACCAAGGACAAGTAGCCACGAGGGGTACTTTCGTGCGGGGATCTCCCTTGGGATCTGGTTGGTTCTCACAGGGTACTGAATCGCCTCCGCTTTTGTGCCAAAGAATCCACCCAGGAGAGTTAGTGGAACTGAGATGCAGAACCAGAGAGCGAGAAGGATGAAGTACAAGGAAATCGGAATGGCCCCAGTACTCTTGCTTCCCCATAGAATGAAGTTGAGTACTGTGAGGATGACGAAGACTATTCCAGGGAAGAAACATGCAACCGCCCATGAAACAGATCTCCATCCCTCCGTGGTCCCCTTCACGGTTCTCCATAACCGAACTGCCACATACCCTGCAATAATACCAAGGAATAGGTACAAGATTATCATTCCGGTCAGTAGCATTCCTCGAGAAGCGGGTGACATGAAACCAAATGCAGCAAAAACTATGGTCACAGCTGCCATCCCAGTAATTTGGACTCCATCTCCAATCATCACACAAAGAAGCTTCGAGTGCTCAGGTTCTCTGAACACATCACCAACAACAAGCTTCCACCCGGAAAGTTCCTCATTCATCTGGGCTTGAGCTTCCTTATCCAGCTCCTCATACCTAGTCAAATCCCTCCTCACGGTTCTCAAGAATATTACAAACACAATGCCCGCCAAGAAGAAGATAACCATGAGCGAGTTTAGGATCGAGAACCAGTGAACTCTGGCACCTTCCATTTTCAAGTAAGCATCCCAACGAGACGGCCATCTGATATCAGATTTCACGAACTCAACATCATAAGTGAAGGATACCCTTTCTTGTTCCCTTATGATTTGAGACTTCTCAAGCTCCAACGGGCAGCTTGGGGTAGTGATGTTGTCATACTTGTGAAGCTTGATCATAGTTTCGACATCGTACTTAACACTACACGGCACAACTTCGAAGCCGACTATTTCATACCCAGAAGCAGCCTTCTTATCTCCTTCAGAAATCACACCCATCCCTTCTTCACCAGTACCAATTATCTCCACCCCTCTGCCTTCATACTCGTGAACCAAAACAGTGAACTTGAGGTGATTGATTATGTAATCTTCATTGCTGTTCTGTGGGGTGTACCCAACTGGAAACCCGGTCCACTGGATCTTGATTCCATTTTGAGTAGCATACCTCATCACAGGCAGATTATCCAGAATCATGTTCACTTGGTAGAGATCTCGAGTTCTCTGTTTCAGTAGCTTTACCTCATGCTCACTCAATGGAGGTGTAGTGCAGAGGAAAATAGATTCATTGACATTCATTCGAAACCTATAGGGCGAGTTGTCGATCTGATCTCCCATGAGAAGCTCCCCAAGATTCTCTGCACTTTTCTTGATCCCCTCATCTGGCTTGCAGTAAGGAAGACTGTAGTAGCTGAATGGAAGCTCCGTCTCAATTGAAGTTAATGAATTGACTTTGGTGAATATATTGTCCCCGGTTGAATAGGTGTGCATGTAGCTACCAGGGAGGTAGAATCCATTGCAGGAATGTGCCAAGAGAACCACAAAAAGGAAAGCCCAGTGCATCTTGGGCATCCTCATCTCTTCCGATATCCCAACTGCAAAACCACTGAATTGAGACCAGATCCTTCGATGAGTACAGATAATATCTATAGACGTTCATATTAAGACATCCATTCCAAAAATCAACAACAGCTAGATTCATCATTGCAACATTTCTAGTGCACCGACTCCATTTTCTCCCTAGACATGCAAAGCAAAGCAATGCATTCGCAACCACCGCTCGAATTCATTTTCATTGTAAAATAGATGGATTAGACACAACGCGCATAAGCGAAAACCCGAAACGCGCAAATCTACGGTACATCTTAGAAACACGGCACAGAGTACGCCTACCGACAATCTGGTGATTAGGGGGAGCTAAAGCCCAATGAACAAAAGAGGATATATATTGGATTAACATGTACGAAATCTCGAAGCCACCATTGCAGGACCTTCCTCTGGCCGCAATTAGATCTCGAGCACGAAAGTAAACATGCATCTAATCTAGACCTCCGATACGCCATCAAATTGAAGAGGATAAGGAGGAGATTGAGGAACGCTTACATGATGCAGATCTAGATCGCCGAAGAGGAGAGCTCCGAGTCTGATGGACGGGTTCCCGATCCGGATTCTTTCCTCCGATATGCCTCCAGAAGCGTAAACCGACAGGGATTGCTCTTTGTATGGCTCTCGCACGTCGATTCTCTTTTTCCCTCTCTCTCTAGCTACGAAACTGCTCTGCTCGGTTTCTGTGGAGATTGGAGGGGAGGAGAGATGGGATACAGGGGACGGTAGTTTTTTGGTTGCAGTGGAGACTGGAGAGACCTATAAAAAACTGAAAATGGGGAATAAAAATAATAATGATAATAATAAAATATTTAATTACAGAGGTTCCCGTTGATGCAGACGACGCTTGCCTTCTTCTTTAATTGCCTTTATATTTCTTTTCATCATTAAATTTCCATATAAATTGTTCTTCTGCCAGACGGCCACTAATTAGGGCTGGGAAACGGTGCGGTCTGGTCCAGACCAGACCATATATACGGTCTACGGTTCAGACTGAGAGGCTAAAGTATAGACCACAGACCAGACCACAGACTATACGGTCTGGTCCAGACCACGCCTGTGCGGTCTGGTTCGGTCTGGTCTGGTCCAGGTAGACCACACTCAACGAAAAATGAATAATTTGTTTAGTTAACCACACAAAAAATTGAACCAATAACCAAGAAAAATAATTGTTATTTGCCTTAAAACATTAATCCTAACATGCATGAATAATTTTGATACTCTAAATCTTAGTACATAACAAAGATACAAAGTAAAAGCATCCCAGCTTGCACCATAATGTCATAAACATTAACATAATGTCATATGGAGACACGATTATCTCTACCCTGTGGTTAAATGTGGTTGTGAATGAAGGAGGGAAGAGATTCACAAAATTAAGGTTGAGACTTGGGTGTCGTTGTGGGAGTTTGGAGAGTGGTCGAATGGGCTGTTAACACGTATTGACAAGTTAGTTGGGTCTACGGTTTGATCCGGTAAACCGCGGTCTAGACCAGACCAGACCAAGAGATCAAATCATAAAATAATACAGACCATGGACCAGACCAGACCATACTTCACGGTCTACGGTCCGGACCAAACTGTGCGGTACGATTTGGACCACGGTCTTTCTAACGGTCTGGTCTATTTTCCCAGCCCTACCACTAATTGTGTTAATTGTATCTTTTGCCAATATCCAGCTCGAATCTATCTATCTATACTAAATATTATGGCTATTCAAAAATAACTTCTTGCCACATGAGCACTTGGTAAATGCACAAGTTGACAAGGTGGACAATTTTTTTACAAACAAAAAACTATTTATTGATCTATTTATGAAGCTACCTCTCTCTTCTTTTAATAATTCTACTCATTTTTACTAAAATTAAAATAAGTTAATTTTTTAGGAAACATTTAAACAAACAAACACATATATAAGTAATCATCTTTTTTCCAATTAAACAAACTATAAAGATGGAAACAGAGAGTGATATATCGTATTTGTTTAACCCAAACTGATTAAATCTGATTAAGTAAATTTTCTACTCATTTTTACTAAAATTTAATAATAAGTTACATTTTGATGAAGCAAAAAAGAAAAAGCACACACATAAATAATAATATTTTCAATTAAACAAAATATAAACGATGGTCTAAGAGAAAATAAGCGTTTGATAATCAATTAACTTTGAGAAATGATCGATATGACTATATGTTTTTTTGCTATCAAACACTCACTCCTTTCTACTGTATATACCTATCAAATAAAACACGTATAAATTTTATAGCAAAATGTTTGAATATAAACTTGACACAGCAATAATTGTTATTTTTTAAAAAACTTCTTATTTATTACGATTAAATAAAAACATATTAATTATTAATGCAAACCTTTAATTTGGTTTTGTCCCTTTTCCCATTTTGATTGTCCCACTAGAAATAAAATCCAACTTTGAAAATAAGAAATCAAGAAAGTATGTCAACCACCATAAAAATAAACAAAACCCTCTTATTAGTTGCTAATTTTTTTGAGATTTATAATATTTGTATTCTCATAATTTATAGAGAAGGAAATGGTAATGCATATGATTTTTTTTTTTGTATGAGAATAGGAGGCAGGAGTTACACAAGACAACGATTAGATGACAAAATTTTGAACAGTTGTAATATATTTTTGTTTGTTAACGAAAAAAGTTCATCTGATCATTGTGAAGATGAGGTGAACCAAGCCGAGGGTTGTCGACTGCTCCTTCTTCCTCCTTGATCTGAAGCTGGCAACTGGTCTCACTTTCTCAGCGATACGTTATTGTTTGCGGTTGACTGGCTGAGTTATACTCTTCTTCCCATTCTTTTCTTAATTTCTTCCAGATTATAACTGCTGGATGGTAAATTTTTTCACTCTCGATGAGTGAATGTATTTCTTTTTTGTTTTTCAATGAGAAGGGTCGTCATATACTTTTATTTAAATATATAAAATATAATTAGAAGGGTTCATTGGTTGGACTTAGGGCATACCTCATTTGATTGAATAATTGATCGTTTTTCTTGAATGCCTATTGCAACCCGATTTCTTGAATGTTGAAATAGAAAGAAGAGTTGTGATGGTTGTTTATTATATTTTATGTTCATGATTGACATGCTACTAGCTAGCAATACAATGATGATCTGTTTAGTAATTAGTAGGTAGCAAAGAGGTTATAAGTAGAAGGGAACATAATTGGGGTTTTATAAAGGTCGCGAGGAAGAAAGAAAATGATAATGGTGGTTTCTCGGTTGTCTATTTCGATTTTTTTTAATTTACACATGTTTGTGGCGACATTTGTTTGTTTCATTAAGCTGAATTTTTCGGCATTGAATCCCTAACTAAAGTTTGATTTTGACATGATTGTTTTCTTACAAACTACTATTTGGATTGATGCATATATTCAGTTCACAAATGAGGAATCTGCATGATAAAATGAGTTGAGTTGTATTGAAAAATGCTCCTTTCATTATTTTTCTATGTTGTTATTAGATAAAAATCACAATTCTTTTCCGCTGGAGATATGTAGCTCTCTATAAAATATAAATTGTATTTAAGTATATGCAGTTTAATTTGCTGAAAATATTGGTTTAATAAGTTTGTGACGGCTGATAGTGTTGTTTGTGGTTGGTTTTCTAGAACATTTCAAGATAATTAAATGAGTACGTGGAAGATTGATGGGCGTGGATGCTAATGAGTTTCCTCATTATTCCAAAGTTGTATGTATAAGTGATAATACACGATATTCATGAGATTTAAATCGGAATATTCTCTATTATCGTATACCGACATATGAGAAGGGAGAGAAAATAAAAAGCTCTTCGCTTTTTTTTTTATTAATTGAAGCATATTTTCTTATTCTAACTTCTTCTTTTGTGGCTGTAAATTTTTTAACTTCTTTATCACAATTGTGTGCTAAAGAATGAATAACTCTTATGTTTATAATGTTAAAGGGCGAGTTCGATAAAAAAAATCTAAATCAATAAAGAACAATATACAAAGAGCTCAGTTAATAAAATTAAAATGTTCATAAATAAACAAAAGGTATAAAAGTATGAAACAATACCTGAAATAAGGTAAATGAGATTTACAATTCTATATATATTACCTTAACAAACATAAATAATAATAACAATTAGAATGCTATAACGAATTAAAATAACCAAACAAAATACACCGCCCAACGGGCGGGTAAAAAACTAGTTGACAACATAATAAGTAAGCAAATATAATCGTGCAAAAAGTATATCAATATGATAGAAATCTCTTACAAGTTAGAACCACTATAAGAATCCTATATAACTTCCATATTTGCTCGAATCTTATAAATAATACGCTTTGTTCGAACTATCGACAGCAAAGAAATTAGATGATAAGTGACCAACTACATAATAGAAGTTTACAATCAGTGACTAGTTAGTGACAGCGTGAAAGAAATGGAATGCGTTAGGGTGACAACTAAAATTTTAGTAGTCATCGTGGCCACATCACTATCTGCCGTCCATTTTTCTTGTTTTTCTCTTTTTTTAATCTCACGGTTAATTTTGTTTCAAGATAATTTGGGAAACAAAAAAGAGTCCACACCTGATTATTCTATATATTCTACCAAAGCTCTAATCTACCGTCCCCTCCAGCCGAACTCTAGACGACGACAGCCGACTACCCGCCCCCTCTCTTTCTCCTCTGCCCACCTCCTCCACTCCCCTCCCCTCTCTCCCCCCCCACCCTCCGCTAAGGATGGCAATGGGTCGGGTTGGGTCGGGTTTTGCCAAATCCAAACCCAAACCTACGAGTTTATTCGTGAAAAAAACCCGGGGTAAAACCCACTGGGTTTGAAAAACTCAAACTCAACCCAACCCGCTGGGTATCCGCGGGTTCATGGGTACCCACGGATTTTTGTCGTAAAAAATTTATAATAACAAGTTCTTATCAAAATTAAAGTCAAATATCAATCTCTCAATACAAATTATCCATATGTAAAACACCATTCTAGAAAATTCAAGCAAATCACAAATTAACTATACAAATTGTTCAACGTCAATCTAGAAAACACAAGACAATTGAAGCAAATCACAAATTATCCATAAATAACATGATTAATTAAAAGCTTCTTTCTACTTGTCAATTAAATTTTTTCACTCTCCACTCGATAACATCAACTTCATTCTACAGAATTAGAAAGAAAAATTAGACATGTCTCCACAAAAATAAATAAGATTAGTTGTTTAGAATATTAAATATACCGAGAAAATTAATTATATGGGTGTGGGCGGGTTTACCTAAACCCAAACCCAACCCGGTGAATAGTGAATGGGTTTAAACCCAAACCCGACCCAAAACCCATCAACACGAATTTTACCCGCGTTGACCGGTTGGATCGAGTGGATACCCGTGGGTTCGGGTTTTGTTGCCATCCCTACCCTCCGCCCCTACACCCACATCCCATACAAAAACTCAATCCCCTCTCTCTCTCCCCCACCTCCTTCTCTTATGTTATTCTTCTGCATCTCCTCGGGGCAAAATCAACGGCTAGGAAAGAAGTAGCTTTTGTTTGTATTGGTAGTGATTTATTAGTAGTAGTAGTGTTTTTTTTATTGGTATTTTTTTCGCAATGATATTGTTGTTTGGTAGTGGCGTAATTTGTGTTGGTATTGGTTTGCATGTATTGGTATTGGTTAATAAGTATCAGTGTTTTTATGGATTGGTATTGATTTTGATGCATTGATATTGTTTATGTTGCATTGGTATTTATTATCATATAATGGTATTAATTTGCATGTATTGGTATTATTAAATCTGCAATGGTATTGATTTATATTGATAGATTGTTTATATTGGTAGTTTTCGTGTAATGGTATAGATTTATTTCTGCAATGGTATTGATGTTTTTCAAAGTGGTAGTGATTGTCTAATGGATCGGTAGTGATTTCGTTTTTTTTTTTTTTTGCAAAACGATTGAGAAAAATAAGGAAAGGAAATCTGACTAGAGATTACGGAAGTGAGAGAAAAAGAAGAATTGTAATTAATAGAATTTTGTAATTACCTAAAATGTAATTTATTAAGAAAATTAATTAATACAATTTATTTTTCCATACCCATTTTACCCTTAGTAAATATGGTGATTACTACTTTGTAGTAATCCCTGAAAGAAATTAATAAGTCGAGTAACCACACATAAAATTCAGCTAAGTTATAGTAAAATTAGAATTCTTCACCAAAATTAGTTAATGAATAATTGTTTCGTAACTGTAACATCCCGAACCTTTTCCCGAGTAAGATATTGTCTGCTTTGGGTCTCGACCTTCACGGTTTTCGACTTGGGGTGCAATTCAAGATGACTTCCCATAAGGTCACTCATTCTTGTTGTACTCCACACCGAGCACGTTTAACTTCGGAGTTCTCATAAGAACTCCTACATTTCACCCAAAACGCATCTTAAGACCGGTTTCTTACTTATGAACCATGGATCTCTCCTGTGCTTGTCAATGTGGGATTCGTCTAAGGTGTTACATACACCCCCCTTGAGACTCAACATCTTCGTTGATGTTTGCTCCACCATCGTTCAAGAGGGACGCAGAGAGGCTCTGATACCACTTGTAACATCCCGAACCTTTTCCCGAGCAAGATATTGTTCGCTTTGGGCCTCGACCCTCACGGTTTTCGACTTGTGGTGCAATTCAAGGTGACTTCTCATATGGTCACTCATCCTTGTTGTACTCCACACCGGAGTTCTCATAAGAACTCCTACATTTCACCCAAAACGCATCTTAAGACCGGTTTCTTACTTATGAACCATGGATCTCTCCCGTGCTTGTCAATGTGGGATTCGTCTAAGGTGTTACATACACCCCCCTTGAGACTCAACATCTTCATTGATGTTTGCTCCACCATCGTTCAAGAGGGACGCAGAGAGGCTCTGATACCACTTGTAACATCCCGAACCTTGTCCCGAGCAAGATTTTGTTCGCTTTGGGCCTCGATCCTCACGGTTTTCGACTTGTGGTGCAATTCAAGGTGACTTCTCATATGGTCACTCATCCTTGTTGTACTCCACACTGAGCACGTTTAACTTCGGAGTTCTCACGAGAAGAACTTCTCCATTTCACCCCAAAACGCGTCTTGTCAATTAAGACCGATTTCATTTTATGAACCATGGATCTCTCCCGTGCTTTGTCTGTTGGTAAAATTGTTCACGTATACTATTTTCTTGCAACACAAGCAAACACATAAGATTAAGAAAAACATGCAAAGACACATGCAAGCGTCCTAGCCGATAGAATTCACTATCTCTCCTTAAAGAATCTTATTCCCCTCAAGTACCCAAGGTTGTGGAATGATTCCTCCCAGGATAGAAAGGACGTCCCTTTTCCGGCGTAGCGGTACCTCAAACCCCGGAAACCATTGAACGCAGCGAAACGGCGAGAACCACACTTGACTCTATTTTCTCTTTGAAAAGAATGCAGAAAAACTAGTTTTGGATTTTTGGCAGAGTTTCCGTACCGGGAAAAATCCATGTAAAACTCGTAGTTAAAACAAGAGGGGGTATGGTGCTATTTATAGAAAATGAAGGGATGCATTGAAGGGAGGCAACTCTTCATATGGGTGGTTACACCCCAACCATTGCATTGGTTCATTTAAAATATTTCAACCATTGCATTGGTTCGGCCTCATGGAAGTTGGACCGGTTTGGTTATTCCAACCGCCATATCGGTTCGGTTCGAATTGGTTCAACTCGGTTTGGTTCATTTGGTTACACAAACCAATTTAACCAATTAACCACATATTACATCAAATCGATCGAATTCGAGGCCATGCCTTCCCACATCTTACCAACATGGTACTTCAAAAGACTCTCTTGAAACTTTCCCCTTTTATTTCCATTCAAACCACTAAAAATCCCAACAATCCCCCACATGAATGGAGAATGTTGTACTTTAAAAACTATGCAAAATATCGTGTGATTCTCGACTAAGAATTAGTTGCATCGGAATAGGTAGGTTTCCCTTTGAACCTTCCTTAGTGAACATATATCGAGTATACTCACCAATCGGTAGATGTGATATCTTTGAACCGTCGGTTTTGCTTGTATACTAAGACAACATATGTCACACACCTAACTCTTATCCGTTCACTGGTTCTCATTGTTGTGTTCGTTTCAGCCATGAACACCGCCTGGTCTCATGAGTGCTTAGAAAACTGGCCTTCTTTTATTCTCCTTGAAGCGGCTCCACTTCACACTCACATAGGTGATTTCTAAACATGTATTCCGAAAATACACTATTTGATCACATCCTGTGTCAAACTTAGAAACCATTAAAAACCTTCCATCTTTAGGTTTACCCTTATAGTTGGACATTGTCTCATCATGAGAATGGACTTTGAATAAGTTGACAATGTCGGACCATCATTCACAACTTTGTTTTCTCCTTGAACTTAGAGGTTGGGTCTCCCAATCCTGCTTAGGTAGAGTTACCGCCATGATGATTTGTCCTAGGCCACGAGTCCATTCCCTTCGATGCTTTAACAAATTTCTAGGTGGGACCCACATTTGTTATCACTTGATCTACATGATCAACTTAGATAACTTTGCTAGAAATTGACCTTAGTATTATGTTTCCATTATCAATGACGAGATTTTTCACATAACACTTCTAGCCCTTGCAATAACAATTTTGTGCACAAGTGCGTTTTATTAACGCCAGTCTTTGCGGGCCAAACTACTCAACTTCACCGGTCTTAGAGTTTAACTTGGACGTTTTCCAAAATACTGCTCCTCGTTAACCATAAATGCCTATCCATTAATGGATTGCCTGTTGGTTCATCCGGTGAGTTCCCTTTGGGTACAATACACCAAAGACTCGTCTCTTTCCAATTCACTACACATCTTGTGAGCTTGACTTGATTTTATTATCTTGCAATAATCATAACACATGCCAACGGTATTGAAGTCTCTCCACTTCATTAACCTTAGAGTACTTAAGCTTCACAAGTATCTCTTCAAATGTAGTGACATTTATGACTTAGCTTAGAGTTTACGTTAAACTCCTAAGTATTCACATCACTTCACTTTGGAATCACCCAAGCGACATTCCACATCACTTCTCCCCAATTTATCCCCCACATTTCAACTATTTCGCCATAGTTGTTGAAACCAACGTTTCCGGGTTGGGGAATGTTGTTCATATACTATCATGTATATGGTCAAAATCATCTCTTTGGGAAGAGCGGATCAACATCAATAAATATTCTAGCTCGCTGACATAACGTCAATATATGCTAGAGTTTACTCATAAGTTATACCCTTGGACTGGGTTAACTCCATAAGGTTTAAGGACTCTCACGTTCTCATTGGACACCTTCATACTTTCAAGTATGACTTCGCTTACCTTTCCACTTTTGTCTTATGGATAGGTTTGCGTCCCATTGTAGGGTCTTGAGATAGTAGCCGAAACAATGGCTAGCTCCTCTCACCCACAATTCTACTATTTGCCAAACATCATGGAATAATCCCATTTATTTTCCCTGGTTTTACTTATTGAACTTGTCAACCACTATATGTATCTAATTATTTACCAATGGTATGATCTCACTCGATTAGCATACCACAAACAATTCAGATTTTATTAGAAAAATCATCCAATTACTTACCAATGGTATTGATCAAGACAACTTGAGACGTCATAAGTAATTCAGATGCATTTCAGTAATGGAAATTCCATCTAATTACTTTCCAATGACATTTCATAGACGTAACATGATATACCACAAGTAATTCAAACGAATTTCTATTTCAATTGTCTAATTACTTTCCAATGGTATAAACTTCATAAATATACCACAAGTAATCCAGTGTTTAAGTTCAATCAGATCATCTCAATTGAGCTCTCATTCCAAATTTTTTTCCAATGATATACATCTATATATACCATAAACAATTCTGGTAATTAGCTCCACGTTGATATTCATAGTCAAATTGTTTTCCAATGGTATAGTGTACTTATATCATAAGCAATTCTGACCTAATGCTTATCTTGATGACAACCATCATTTGGCAAGCTTATTAAATCCGTATAAGGATCAATCACTTCATTTTCCTTGCCCTCGTGGCATAGGAATCATCAAGTCCTAAATCACATGCATGATAAACAAATTATCATGTCTTGACCAACATCGTTGGAATTAGAATTCCTTGTCGCTTGTGGATAAACAAGCATTAACCAAACTTCATCTCCACACAATGGAGGTATCTTTTCGTACTATGTTCAATTTACTTTGAACATAACTTTTGCAATCAATTTGGAACCATTCCGGCCCAGATAGACATGATTCACAAGTCTCCACTTGCCACGCGCCATAGGTTTTACATACCTATGAATGTTCATAGTTTCCCACTAGATAGTTTATTACTATCCAAACCACCGTTACTTAGAGTCCATGAAGGACTATCATAAGTACTTCCATCACTCTCATGCATCACCTTGAATGAAAAAGTGTCCAAATTAAATTGGAACAATTATCATTCATCCATGCCACATAATTGAGATGGACCAATGCAATAAAAACATTAAAACTTTGTGGTTAATTTTGGAACCAAACAAACTCGTAAGGTTTTATCCAACTAATTTTCCACTTGGGAGATAAGAACATTTGTCCTTTATTCATCATGTAAATACACGACTTACATAGACACACACATATTAATACCATATGTATATATACACACATACATATGTCTACTCCTCAAAGGAGATTACAATACATATACAGTCGAAGTCAGGATCAGAGAGGCATTCATCGGTCGCTATGTCGGAGTACTCCTCCTCGTTCTCCGATTCCTCAACTTCCTCTTCTTCCCCCATACTCTCCATCGAGTCCACATGGGTGCCCAAATCATCCATATTAGGACCCATTGAGTACCAATCATATATGGGTATTTCATCTAGAGTCCAATAATTGGTTGGATGCTCTCCACCAATGTCATTATATAGCAAATCCCCGCTATCGTCATAAAAATCGAACCACTCTTCATTGTCAAACTCCATTTCAGAAGTAGAGAGATCAATAATCTCCGGATCTGATTCGATATTGATGACCTCTATGACGTCATCGTCATCATCCTCGTGAGTTGGACTCCATACTCCGGGGGTGCTACCAACCATTTTCTGTTCTAACAGAACGTACACAGTGATCAAATCAGAAACCAAGGGTTTTCTTTCTTGCATCGACAATTGCCACTTTTCCTTCTTGTCAACCATACATTTTCTTCCTTTCTTTCCTTTCCGGAGTAGAAATAGAAGAAATATATATAGACTCTCTCTATATATATCGCACACAACATATATATACATAAGGAAAAAAAATCTGTTTCATTACTTCAAACACCAATTCATGCAACGTATCATTCAAAACAATGAACTCATCACTCATGTATAAAAATTAATGGCATACACACGAACAGAGAATCATCGAATGCAAAGTTGCATGTGTAGGAACGGAAGGATTCAAAGCAATTATAAATAACGATATATATATATATATATATATATATATATATATATATATATATATATATATATATATATATATATATATATATATATATATATATGCATTAACTGCCACCATTCACATGTAAAAAGAGGGAACAGAAACCAAATTCCTTTCAGTACATGCAACAGAGTATATATATAAAGCATATATATCATTTATACTCACACTTAAAGGAAAAACCAAAAAATGTCCGTTTGCCAAATTGCTAATCTTACTAATCAGTAATCACAAATATAGGAAATGAAATTTCCTTTCAATGACTGCCGAGGTTTTTGCGAATTAGAACATAGACCAAATTTCTTTCTCAAGGCAGTCGAAGGGTTGAAAGGCAAACAATAAAGATATCTACCAACCTAGTATAATCTTGATCACCATTTCACAAAACCAAACAGACAAAGTACTAGTACACGTAAACAACGAAAAACATAAGATTCTTTAAGATTGTTGGGAAAATTGTTCACGTATACTATTTTCTTGCAACACAAGCAAACACATAAGATTAAGAAAAACATGCAAAGACACATGCAAGCGTCCTAGCCGATAGAATTCACTATCTCTCCTTAAAGAATCTTATTCCCCTCAAGTACCCAAGGTTGTGGAATGATTCCTCCCAGGATAGAAAGGATGTACCTTTTCCGGCGTAGCGGTACCTCAAACCCCGGAAACCATCGAACGCAGCGAAACGGCGAGAACCACACTTGACTCTATTTTCTCTTTGAAAAGAATGCAGAAAAACTAGTTTTGGATTTTGGCAGAGTTTCCGTACCGGGAAAAATCCATGTAAAACTCGTAGTTAAAACAAGAGGGGGTATGGTGCTATTTATAGAAAATGAAGGGATGCATTGAAGAGAGGCAACTCTTCATATGAGTGGTTACACCCCAACCATTGCATTGGTTCGTTTAAAATATTTCAACCATTGCATTGGTTCGGCCTCATGGAAGTTGGACCGGTTTGGTTATTCCAACCGCCATACCGGTTCGGTTCGAATTGGTTCAACTCGGTTTGGTTCATTTAGTTACACAAACCAATTTAACCAATTAACCACATATTACATCAAATCGATCGAATTCGAGGCCATGCCTTCCCACATCTTACCAACATGGTACTTCAAGAGACTCTCTTGAAACTTGCCCCTTTTATTTTCATTCAAACCACTAAAAAATCCCAACATTGTCGATGTGGAATTCGTCTAAGGTGTTACACAAAACCCAACCTCTTCTGGGCTCTTTTGCAGCGGGCCGAAATAAAAACTTAAGCTTATTCTTTCGGCCCAATCAAAACCAGGCTACTCGATCCGCCGAGAACAACAATTCGATCAAACCCGACCCGACTGGACTCGAGCTCTTGCACTGAAAATCTCCAGTTCCACTTCCGTCACTCTCGCCTCCGCCTCCCTCCATCGCCGAAACCTTCTTCAACTTCAGACCAGCTGGTTCACAATTAGATCTTAAACCCGCCTTAAACCCTTACCGCCTCAATCCTCGGAAAACCCATCCATTTCTCACTTCTTCTTCCTTGCTGCGAAACGGTAGAGCAAGAATGGTTTTATGCAGAAGCGCCAAGCGTCCGCTTCAGATGATGATGAAGGGAAGCTGCTCTTCTGCTGTGGAGTCGAGCTTCGAAACGTTTCTCCGGCGCTTCAGCTCTCAGGGTCCAGCGTCGGGAGAGCAGATGAGTCTTATCAAGCAACTGAGAGAGCGGACCAGTGCTCCGATCAAGGACGTTAAGGCCTCCCTTGTTGAGTGTAATTGGGACATTGGTAAGCAAAAAAAAAAAAAAAAAAAAAACTTGTTTGATTCTATTTGGTTTTGAAGCTTTTCTTGTTGATTTGGCTTGGGGTTGTGATATTTTGATGAATTGATGGTAGAGGCGGCGCAGAAGGATTTGAGGAAAAGAGGGATAGTTCTGGCATCGAAGAAGTCTGGTCGAACTGCGACTGAAGGGTTGCTCGCGTTGGCTCAGAGTGAAGGGAAGGCTGCCATTATCGAGCTTAATTGCGAGACTGACTTTGTTTCCAGAAATGAGATATTTCAGTACTTGGTAAAGCGAGCTCCCTCTTGAATTTTCTTTGTTACTCTTGGACTGGGAGTTCTTGTACATCAGTGGAGGTTTAACTGTTCTTGTTGCAGGCTGTATCTCTAGCAAAGCAAGCTCTGTTGGTGAAGAATGGTTCTCAGCAACCTTCAGGGGTACTGTCCGTTGGTCCTGAATCGTTGGAGGTGAGAGCTATTGACTGGAGCTTATTGTTAAGATGTTACTGGTACTTCCTGCATTGAGTAAGCCATTGATAGCTATCATTTGATGTTGTCCTGTCTGCAGGAACTGAAGTTGAATCTTGAGCATCCTAAGATAAGTGGAGAAACTACAGTTCATAACGCAATTACTGAGGTAGCTGCAATGATGGGAGAGAACGTCAAACTTAGAAGAGGGTTTGTGATGTCTAGTCCTGGTGTTCTTTCCACCTACCTCCATACAAGTCCTCAACCAGGTTCGCACTGAAGGGATTTATCTCTAGATACAGAAAGTTTGCATCCCTTATTTAACGATATTTTTCTATTCTGAATCATAAATTAGTATCTTTGTGCTTATAATACGAACTCATTGATTGAATTTAGGTTTGGGTCGTATTGCTGGGCTTTTGTCTCTTGAACCTGAGGTTGGAAGCTCTCACTTGGATGCTCTCCAGCGTGTTGGATCAGAGCTGGCAATGCATGTAGTTGCTGCAAAGCCCCTTTTCTTAACCAAGGAGCTCGTTTCTTCCGAAGCATTAGAGAGTGAGCGTGAGATTCTAAAGTCTCAGGTATGCAATCACTTCTTGTAAGCTAAGAGTGTGTTTTGGTGGTTTGCTCCACTTCTGATTTTAATATATGATGTTCATCAGGCAGAAAGTACAGGGAAATCACAGATGGCCATAGAAAAAATGGTTGAAGGGCGCTTGCGTAAATATTATGAGGAAGTTGTCCTTATGGAGCAGAAGTTTATTGTCAATGATTCTCTTAACGTCAAGGTATTAGTTAATCCCTCTCTACTCACATATGCTTGTGCTTGTACTCATGGCTTTCACTAGGCTCAGTAACAATGCTAATATCTTCCTCAAATCTATGCAGACACTGTTGAGCAATTTGTCCAAGGAAGTGGGTTCACCAGTGAAGATAGGGAACTTTTTCAGGATGGAAGTTGGAGAAGGAATTCAAAGGTAGCGGATAGTTCTTGTTTCCATAATTCTGTTGTTGAGAAATGTAAGGGTTCCTTAAGTTGCACCTTTGTCATTCAACAATGGTTGTCTTTCTCTGTACTTGTACTCATCATCCGAATTTCAATTAATGTTGGATCAACTTAGTAGCTCGAGACTCTAGAGATGATTTAGAAAGCCACTTGTTATTACTCTCTATGAGACTATGCCTAGGCAGAATGTTTTCTCTGAGATCATGATGTACATTGGTAGTTCTGCTGAATCATAAGTAGTCTTCAACTTTCCCTATCTGATGGCAACTATGAGCTGAACTATAAACTGTTTACGCTCCATTTACAGGCTTGATGCATCTGCAGATGAACCAGTGGCTCAAGCTGCGTGATTAGAGTGCGCCATCACTATTATTTGTGAGGAGAGGAGCTTTACATTTGGAGACCTATCTTCCTTTTTCAGTTAATGAGTTACTGTCTCCTTTCCTTACAGTTAGACCAACTTGATAGAATGGAAGCAAATCTGTACCATTTCTGATACATTTGATTCCCATAGATGAGTTTTGTTGACTCTGAGGATCATTCAATAAATAGTTTTCTTTGAATCTCATATACTTGACTTCTGATCCAACCCTTCTATCAATTGCCATTGTAGAAGCCTACAGGTTTTTCGTTAGCCTTGGGAAGTGGCAGAGCCGTCTATGTTTGCAATCCTACTATTCATGGGGAAGGGTTGGAATATACATAGCATCATAAAGTAGCACAGTTAGACAGACACAAAGACAGTAGCAATGAACAGGTTCTATCTTAATCCTTAACAACCATCATTTCTTACAGGAAATTATAGTAGCAGTTCATTCTTTTCACAAGATGGTTACAAAGGGGATGGAAGATGAAATGATTACAGCCAAAAGGGGTTTCATTCTAATGAAACTTGAGGCTAGTCAAGATATTGTTGTTGACAGGATCAGACAAGTGGTCAAGCAGATTCTGGTAAGGTCCAACACCAGTCACAAGACCCTGAATAAAGTAACCCAAGACAGCCAACATGGCCAACCTGCCATTCTTCACCTCCTTCAACTTCAACTCCTTCATCGACTTTTCATCTTTCCCAAACCCTAGAGGGTTGAAGATAGGTCCTCCAGGATAAGCAGGGTCACCTGAGCCACCCAAAAACTTCTCAAATCCCAAGAAATACTGCTTCCCCATCGATCCAGGATTGTACCAGTCCTGAAGTCTCCTGTGCTCGGCGAACCCCATCAGGGCCATCTCCAGGACAAAAAGAGTGTATGGGTCTGCCCAGTAGCTGTATGTTCCGGCTGGTGGGATGACCCCGGTTTGGAACCATGGGAGGGCAGTTTCAGCTGGGATCAGACCGGCTTTGCCCAATATTTCGGGGGCAATAGCACCTGCAGCTCCCAACATGGCGAACCGTCCGTTGATGATCTCGCCATAGGCTAGCCATTTCGGCTCGATGAAGCCTCCAGTGCCCTCGGGGTCTGAGAGACCCAGTGGGTCAAATCCGAAGTCACCTGGGAGGCTGCAGGGGGACGACACAGAACATTTCGCAGGTTAGTGAAGATCAGTCGCCATCTCAGTTTATGATATGATTAAATACATTGGTGGAAGTAGGATCTTACCTTCCGTCAAGGTAAGACAGACTCTGTTTCGATGCAAACCATAGTTGTCTGTTAGCTCCTTGCTGGGAATCAAACATAAGAATCTAGTTAGGAAGAACAGCCCACTACCCACAAACTGAAGCAGCTTAGTCAGTTCTAACTTTGTTTGTCTGGAATTATCCAGAAAAGAAGAAAAACCTTAAATTTCAGTAGCCAAAAGTGGTGGCACTGGAGGAGTAGGACTGTTCTGTATGATTCTATAGGGCAAAAAATTTCAGTGAATTTGTCAAAGTTGATGAATAGTTAATGTTGATTGTGAATAAAACTTGTTTCTGTGTACTTAGTTTGGTTGATGTTGTCTACTTTGAGTTAATAAGACTGTAATCTAGTTTACACTTGCATTCTCAGGGGGGACTAGACTGACCTTAACAGGGGGAGTAGACGCCGCCCTAACAACAAAGGAGCCTTTCCTGGATGACCCGAATGAAGGCTGGCCAGACCTTGATCCCAGGATTTGCCTGGCACTCTCCACCGAAGAAGTGAGGGAGGATGACACCAGAGCCTGTGCCGCCATTGTTGCCCTTTCAGAGGTAAACTAGTATGGCAAGAAGTTGGGGGTTCCCCTGAGAAAGAAGAGAATTTGAGGACAGGGGAGAATAACTCAGGGTTGTTCAAGATGAAACATGCACTACTTAGTGGCATTGAAGTCTTGGCTGGAATCAAGGGATGGCCCACCACCTCTTTCAGATTAGGTTAGGATCTGGGTATCCAACAAGAGTTGAACAGGTGGATTTGTTGCCAGGATAATTGGATATCGTCAGCATAGTCTGATTGGTAACAAGAGCTCCTTTGACACTTGGCTTTCTCTCAACCATTCTAATTCGATTTGTTGCCACTCTCAGCTCTAAGAAAAATCTCCTCCAGAATCCAGATTGCCAATATCTAGACCTTGGCCGGTGATAGGCTTTTTGGGGCCTTGTGGAGTAATACAGAATTGGGTAATAAGTAATAACTAGTTTAAATACATTTGCCCTTTCTCAAGTTTTTTTTTTAATTTTTATAGAACACCTAATTATATTAAATTACGAAACCATCAAAGAGTTGCAATCCGCCTTCAGTTGCGGTAAAACAAAATGGGGTGGCTTGTCTTCCCACAACTCTTGGGAGTTCCAACTACAAGTTATGTGGGCTACTTGATGCGTTGCACTATTACAGCATCTCTTAGAAAAACACTATTTGATCTCGCCCAACCTCTGTGCTTTAGTCCTTATCTCTTCTGTTAAGTGGAGATATTTAGGGGTGTTCAAATGGTTATCATGATAATTACCAAATCAAATAAACCTAAATTTCATTAACCATCGAATACAATATCATAACCAAACCGTCCAAACTAATAAAAGAATCAAATTAACCAAACTAAAGTTTAATCGGTTTGGTTAATTGGTTAATCAGATTAACTAATATAACATCACATTATCATTAAGTTAGAAAGTTTTCAGTTAATGCATCAATTCACAAATTATATTATGAATAGAACATAACAATCAACACATAATTATAGTTAATCCTTAATATAAATACATATGACTAATACAATTATCTTATCACACCCCCGCAAGACGGTGGCGGGTACGACGTCGATCTTGGAACGTAGAAGCTGGAACCGAGTAATGGGAAGTGGCTTGGTAAGGAAGTCCGCCAATTGATGAGAAGTAGGGATATGACGAATGTGAAGGGCAGAAGCCTGAACAAGGTCGCGAACAAAGAGATAGCCGAGGGCCAAATGTTTCATACGAGAGTGATGAATGAGATTGCCGGCGAAGTTGACAGCGCCAAGATTGTCACAATAGAGGACTGACGGAGCCGAGAGGGGATGATGGAGCTCCTGGAGAAGACTTTGAGCCCAAAGAACCTCGGACATAGCATGAGCCAAGGCACAATACTCGGCCTCGGTACCGGAGCGAGCAACGGAGCGTTGCTTCTTTGATTCCCAGGAAATAAGATTGCCGCCATAATAAACAAGAAAAGCCATGGTGGAGGTGCGATCATCGGGATCGCCGGCCCAATCAGAATCAGCGAAGGAAACAAGGTTAGAGGAAATGGATAGGGCAAGACGAAGACCGAGTGATGACGTACCCTTGAGATAACGAAGAAGTCGTTTTACATGCTGCCAGTGGAGAGTGGTCAGAGCATGCATAAATTGGGACAACTTGTTGACGAGTACACAACAAGTACTGGAGAGATCCAAGAGCTTGTTTGTAAAGAGTTGAATCACCTGGTGGAGAGCAATCAACAAGAGAGAGCTTGGCAATGGATGCGAGAGGGGTAGGCGCCGGTTGAGACTCGTCCATGCCAAAGCGGTGAAGTAAATCACGGACATATTTCTGTTGCGAGAGCAAATAACCAGAATCGGTGGGGATAACCTCGATCCCCAAGAAGTAGTTAACAGGACCAAGAGTCTTGAGAGAATCGGGAGGCAAGGCGAGCCTGAAATTGAGCAAGAGCGCGACCATCATTGTCCGTCAGGAGGAGGTCGTCAACGTAGACAAGAAAGTAGAGTGTGATCCCCCCATGATGATATATAAATAAGGACGCATCGGACTTCGATTTGACGAAACATTCTTGTGAGAGAAAGATAGACAGTGCCATGTACCATGAATGAGGGGCTTGGCGAAGGCCATATATCGCTCGAGAAAGATGGCATACATGATCAGGATGATGAGGATCAGTGAAGTCGGGGGACTGAGCCATGTAAACTGTTTCCTGTAGAGAACCCTGTAGGAAAGCATTGTTAACATCAAATTGCATAATGGGCCATCGATGAGAGAGAGCAATGGTGAACACGGTGCGGATGGTAACCGGCTTCAACACTGGACGGTAGGTCTCGTGAAAATCGACCCCCGGGCGTTGAGTAAAGCCTTTGGCTAGCAGGCGGGCCTTAAAGCGATCAACGGAAACATCGGGGGTTGCGTTTGATGCAAAACACCCAACGAGAACCCACAATATTAGTGCCGACGGGACGGGGCACAAGAGTCCATGTGTTGTTGGATAACAGACTCTGAAACTCAGCCGTCATGGCCGCACGCCACCGAGGATCAGCGAGCCTGCTTGAGCAATGTGGGCTCAATGTCAACAACATCCACCTAAGAAATAAACAGCCTTTTGGGCCGAAAAATACCATGCTGACTTCGGGTCACGGGACGGTGGGAAGACTTGGTCGGTGGTGTTGGCGGGGGACTGACCATGATGTGAAGAAGAAGCCGCTGGAGACGCAGCCTGTGGAGGCGTGGGGAGCGGTCTATGAGACGAGAGTGGCGACGGGGTGGCAACAACATGGGACGGTTGGGTGGAGGCCGAGGGTAAGGGAATGACGGTGACGGGCGGACTAGTAATGGCTAGCCAATGCGGTGGATCATAAGAGGGACCAGAATCGGAGAAAATACCTAGGAAAAGAGATTCCTCAAAGAGAACATGGCGGGACATAAATAGTCGTCGATTAATAGGGTCATAACAAAAATAGGCACTTTGAGTGAGGGAATATCCAAGGAACACACATTGACGAGAGCGAGGTGTGAATTTGTGTGGGGAATACTGGCGGAGCCAAGGGTAACACGCACAACCAAAACATGGAGCTTGGTATAATTAGGTGATTCATTGAAAAGGAAAAAATATGGAGTGGCACCATGAAGAGAAGAAGAGGGGAGCCGATTAATAAGATATGTTGCAGTTTGAAATGCATGAGACCAAAAGCATAGAGGAAGAGAGGCATTGTGGAGGAGAGTAAGACTTGTTTCGACGATGTGACAATGTTTTCTTTCGGCAAGACCATTGTGTTTGGGAGTGTGAGGTGGAGTCAAGAGATGAGTGTTGTCAGTAGTTTGGAAAAAGGAGCATAACTTTTGAAACTTACCACCACCATCACTATAAACACGACAAATAGTAGTATGGAAATAATTTTCAATCATAGCTTTGTAGGTAGTGAAAACACGGTGGACATCAGATTTGCGAGTAAGCGGATAAAGCCATGTATAGCGGGTAAAGTGATCCACAATCACCAAATACTAAGAAAAAATGATCATGCGAAAGAATTGAAGATGGACCCCATACATCCATGTATACAAAATCAAAAGGTCTCGAACTATTCAAACTGGAAACCGAGAAAGGGAGTTTACGGCTCTTATTTAGAGAACAAGAAACACACGAGAGGATAAAGATGTATCAGGGAGAGATTCATTATGAAGAACACTGAGAAAGAAGTTTGAGATGAGGATGACCCAAGCGCTTATGCCACACAGCAGAGGACGTGCGAGAAGCAGACAAGGCTAATCTAACAGGTGAGGCCGTCGCCGGTAACTCATAGACATCCCCTTTATTCTGGCCTCGCAACAGGTGTGCCCCCGTGGCTAGATCCTTTACAACAAAAAATCAGCAAAAAATTCCACCGACACTGGATTAGTCTTACATAATTGAGAAACAGAGAGCAGACAACGTTTGATTGCAGGGACACATAGCACATCATTAAGAGATAATGGAGACATGGCAGAAGACAAAGAAGCATTGCCAATATGTGTAATATGCAGACCTGACCTGTCGCCAATAAGGACTTCATCTGGACCATTATAATCTGTATATAGAGAGAGATTGTCGAGATCCGGAGTCATGTGATTGGTGGTGGCAGAGTCAACAAGCCAACTACTCGGAGTCGTGGGAACAACAGTCGTATGGTGAACTTGTGGCCGGCCATGGTTGCGATAAAAATCGTAGGTGAAATGGGCCATGCGATCACAAAATTGACAGATAAGCTGAGGCCGACCCAAAAAAGATGGAGCAGACGAATTACCAACATAGTCGGAAGACAAGCGAGCAAGGGAATAACCACGAGGAGGTCGTGGACTCGAGTTGCGCCGATCGGAAAATAGCCGCGAGAACATGCTGGGCCGCGATAGAAAGAGCCAGGAGATCCGGGACGACCACGAACGGAGGAGAACGCAGTGGTGGTGGCCGATGGTTGGGCCAGACGCACCGCATCAAGATCAGCCTCGAAGTCAACAAGGTAGTCATGAAGGTCTTCAAAGCAAATGGGAGTGTTGCGGGCATGAACAACAGCTGATAGATGATCATAAGCCTCAGGAAGACCACGAAGAACATACAAAATGAGGTCTTCGTTGGACACTGGATCATTGATAAGGGTGAGTTCAGCAGCTATGGTACGCATGGCCAGGAGGTAGACAACCACCAGACGATTGCTAAGAGTCTCGTGACCAAGTTTTTCTTTGAGATGAATGATGTGCTGGCGAGATTGGCTAGCAAACATGCGCTCCAAAGTCTTCCAGGCTTCATGAGAGGATTTAGCAGACGAAACATAGGGGGCAAAAGCAGGGTACATAGAAGCATGAAGAGCATGAAGAACAAGCTGATCTTGGCGATACCAGAGAGTGCGAACAGCAGGTTCGGCAGTGGCAGCCGGAGCAGGGTGAGTTCATTCGAGAAATTTGAGAAGATCGAGGTCACGAAAAAGAGTAAGAAGTTGCCCCCTCCAAGTGGGGAAATTATCATCATTGAGTTTGGTGGGAAATTGCGAGGCATGATTAAGAGTGATGATAGTATTGGTGTCATTGACGTTGATCACCGATTCGCCGAAATTTTGAGACATGGTTACGGCAGAGAAGAAAGAAGGAAAGAGGAATAGGGAAGAAGGAGAATATTGCAACGGTCGCTGGGTAGAAACAGAAGGGTCGAAAAATCAGATGGGAGATAGAAGATAAGAGATTTTAGTGGTTAAGGAGATATGAGCTTTTGCTCTGATACCATGTGAAAGCTAGGATACGTGTTTTCTCATTAGCTAAAGTGATGGGAATAAATACCCAAAGTACAACAGAAAATCTACCCATGAACCCACGTAGGCTACAAAGTCGGAATTCCCTAACCACCAACTATAACAGTTAAGTACAAAATTATTTAAACAAAAGTATTATCCTTATCATATTGAACATGATCTAAGAAGGAGGTTCGAGTATGATAAGGGACAACATAAAAATTGCGCAAAATCAGACGAAAGAAGATAAAAGGCCCTCACACGAGAATCTTGGACTGGATGTTTGACATTATTCCTTTCCCTCCCCAGTTCAATTGTGTAACATATCACCTATTTGATGTGGCATTCTTGTATAGCAAGGAATGAAAAGGTGTTCAGGAACACCAACCCCTAGCCTCCCACAATTGTAGCAAAGCCTCCATCGATCTCCACTCTTAGCTGACTTGCCCTAAGAGATCTGGTCCAGCTGACCCCTCCCCCAATCAGTCCATCCCACTCCCTGATCAAACTCCACCACCGCCAAGTAATTTGTTTTTAGGAATTCACTGTGATGGGTCGTTCTTATACGACCCCCAGGAGGTGGCTTATGGCGTTGTCATTTCGGATTGCCATGGTCAACTTTGTGATGAGAAGGCTGATTCCCTGCTTATGTAGCTCAGGTCTGGAGGCTGAGAAAAAAGGACTTACTTGAAGGGAACACATTGGCTAAGGATCTTTTACACCCCATCACAGTTCTTTCTGCTTGTAGCACATTGGTCAAGGCGATCCATTTGTGGCCTAATTGTTTGCCGTGGAAAGTTGCGGCATGGTTAGATATGATTGTTGACATGTTGAAGACCAATCTTGCTATTCTTGTTGCCTCCGTTCACAGGAAAACTGAACGTCAAGGTTGATTGGGTGGCAAGATCATGTGCTCGTAAACAGCTCCCTACGGACTGACTTACCACTCTTAATGTTTTAACTCCCCTCTTGTAATAGACTTTGATTTTGACCGCCTTGGCTAAAATACATACATTTTTCCGTAAAAAAAGAGGATAAAAAGCCAATATTGACTCCAAGGTGCAAATGATCTCACAAGTAACATGAAAATCATATGATAAGAAACAACAAAGATAAATAGGATGATTTTATTAAAATAGTAGGAAAAGAATTTTGTTTCGTGAACATTGCTCGATTCTCAATGGAACAGTGCAAAACCCCTGCAATTGTGATTCTGATTCTAGTAACCTGGGCTAGTGGCCACTATTTAATCTATTTCAATTGGGTCGGACAAAATATTTTGTGCGAGCTATGGAATACTTTCTAAACATATGAGGGTTCGATTTATAGATTCCCTCGAAGAGATTTGTGGGCTTATGGGTAGAAGAAACACAAAATTTAGAGAGAGACGAAAAAATGACTCAACCGAGATTGTACAAACACATCGTAGAAATTTTAACGCTAATAGAGACTTAAGGTCTCACGAGGACAAAGAAGTGAGAGTGTAGGGACCAAGAAAGACTAGGCTCCAAATGATGCTCCTTATTCAATATTCAACATGGATCTACAAGTGAATGATGATTTATGTTGGTTTATCAAAGCGAAGAAGGGTAAGTATCGATCAAAAGAGCATATAAAGGGTCGAGGGAGGTGATGTAATTGCGTGTTAGGATTCATTAAAATTTAAACAAATACAGAAGAATTGTTCCCTACACTGTATCTCTATCATTCTTCCCTCTCACTTCGTCTCCTTCTTCTCGTCCCCTCTCTTGAGCGAATCCCCTTCACTCTCTTGTTCTTCCCCAAATCCTTCCTAATCCTATCTTTTCCCAAACCCTAATTCTCTCCTAATTTTTAAACTCCAATCTCCTTATCAATTATTTATAACGTTCTAGATCCGGTTTCTATAAAATGAACCCCCATAACTTGCATGAAATGTTTCTTTACTTTTGCACTACTGAAAATTATGTTCCTTATGGGGACATGTTCTTGCATAATTAAATCGAGGATGACAAGCTATATGATACATAAAATTATATATTTACCAATTTGGCCTCAATTTTATATTTGGGGCTAAATCGAATACAAGGGAAATCTACAGGGACCTCAAAAGTCAAAATACAATTAACGTCCGCAAGGGAAATGATTGGTCCAAGCGAGCGCGAGCGTTAGAAAAGGGAGCCGCGGACGGAAAGCTGGAGAAGAAGCGAAGTCGTTTGGATCCGTCCATTCTCTCTTTCTTCCGGCGGTGGCGGCGGTAGACTCTCCGACTAGGGACGACCTAAGGGAAGATAGGGGGTTGAAACCAAGGCGCCGATAGATAGATAGAGACAGGATGCTCGAAAACCCTACGCCTGCAGCAACTCCCGCCGATTCCTCCGCCACCGTCAAGAGATATGCTCCTCCCAATCAAAGGCTCGTCGTTCTCGCCTTCTCAGCCTTGCTAAATTTCCCGATTTAAGATTGACCTTTCTATCAAAATTGGTGGTGACCCTTATGGTCTGTCTGCTGCTGCGTTGAATTTTTGCAGGAACCGGTCTCTCAACAGGCGCAAATCAGGAGGTCAGCTTTTACTGTTCACATTTTAATCTTGCAATGGTGGCTATCTGTCGTGCGCCCTTTTCTTCTTTTGCCCTTCTTTGGATTTGGTTTCAATCGGGTTCGGTGGTTTTTGCTTTACATTTCTAAAATGACAGCAGGGACTCAGGAAATGATAGTAAATAGGATAATGCTTTGGTAGATTGTCAAGCATGGTGTCGGGTTACTAGGAAAGTTGCAAACTGTATTTGCCAGCTTGCCAAACTCAGAAGATATAATGTATGCACAACTCGTAGGAGAATGGTGCATAAATTGCTGAACTCAATTATGCGGGTGAATGGTATCCCTAAGTTCTGCATGGAAATTGTCTTGCTAGTACTTCTAGCCTTCTGTGATTAGCTGCTTTTTTTGGGTAGGATTAAGGATTTGCATAGTTGTTAAATGGCTGGTTTTCAGGTCTGTTCATCTTCGTTGACTGATTTGTTCCTTGCCTCATCGATAACCTTTATTGCTTAATGGAGGACCCTTTTGCATTCAGCGCTGTCTCATTACTGTTCCAAGCTTTGCTTGATCTATGGATAACAGTATATGATTTGGTCAGTTAGATCTAGTTGGATTTGTTTGCCAGTTGGTAACAGGTGTAATGAACTCTAGATTGGGTGATATGCAGTGAATTTCATCACTTAACCCTTCTTGGGTAAACTATGGCAAGGCTAAGATTATACAATAATTTTATTTGAAAATGTATAAGATGGTGCTGTATGATGGTATTGGTTAAAAATTAAGTTTTCCCTCATCGCAGATCGAATTGACCGCTTCAGCAGTTTTTATGGAAATGATGGAGACAAGATTCAAACACATACCTCTTCAAGAAATATCCTGGGCGTAGATCGTGGGGATGCTGTAATTCAAACACTTCAGAATGAAAACTCACAGCGTGCTTTAGTAGCTTTAGAAGGGTGCTGTCACAGTGATGCTTCTCAGCTGTTAAATGATCGTAAGTTCTACATGCGACCTATTGAATAATATGTATCGTGCTCCTTTTGTTTAATCATTTGAGTTTATGTTAGTGTACCACAGTGTGTTGCCACATCCATCTTTAATGTGTTAACTTGATCTGCTCAGACATTTTACTTGATTTTCTGTCAATTAGCAAATAGATTCCTTATCCTGTTTATACCAAATAAACATAATAGTGGTTTTGGTTTTAGAAGTAACAGAGTTGTTGTTTTTTTCCACCCATCTCTTTGATCTGTAGTTTCTGTCTGGAACTTATTATCAAACTGTTCAGTTCCATTGGTATCTTCAAGAGTTACTTTAACGTGAATGTTTGATACCTAAGAACGGTTGGCTTCTGGGATATCAAAATAAGATAGAATTGGAACACTAATCAAAGTAAACGAGATTGGTGTACGTACTGCATGTAGTTTTCTGTCTTGCTTCTAGTTGGGGTTTGAAAAGCTTGATCCCATGTTCTGGAAGAGGAATGTTCCAGAATATTGGGATCGATTTTGTGTGGAGCAAGCTTTCTGTTTTAGTTTATAGTATGCTGCATTTGTTGAAGCACCTGTATTCATGCCATCAGACCAGTCTAACCATTATTTGTTTAACTGCAGGTTGGGCAACAGTGATGCATATCTACAATGATCCCACTATAGATTTATCTGGTCAGTAGAGAATCACTCTGACAGTTTGATCCAATATGTCATTTACCTAGTCTTTTCTTGCTTAAACAACTAGTCAATTTCTTTTGAAGATCTATTTTTAACTGCGGCTGTCATGTCGAACTACCCATGTAACTCAATGCTGTTGGTGTAGCTTAATACTGGATTTTTCGCTCTGAGCATTCTTCAGTCCTTTCTTCTCCCCTTATATCTTATTTCAATATTATGGAGAACGGAGTTACTCTTTCTTTGTTTTGAGGTATGTTATCGGATTTCATGGAAGTGATTATAAATGCTTCAATGTGTATCGGTTAATGTTGTCTGAACTGAAGGAGTCATCAGATTCTGTTCAACGTGTATTTGCTTTCAATTGAGTTTGTAGGCTACTCTGTTCTAAAATCCCAGTTCAAAGCCTGTTACTTTATGACTCCTATAACTAAAATATCGATTAAAATTTCATCCACTTATGTTGTAGAAAATAAGTTTATTCTTTTTTTTTATCAATGTGCTGGTCCTGTACCCCTGGCTTGATGAATAACTTGCTCTAGTTCCCTTTCCAGAAAGACCGGTTCTCTACTCAGGTGGTGTATCGGCATGGGGGCAGTTTAAACTTCCACATCAGGTAAAAAATAACTCCCAGCATGGAGCCTCTCTCTCTCTCTCTCTCTCTCTTGCTAATGAAGCGTGACGTGAATTTGGCTTTGCAGATGATGGCTGCAGCAAACAGTGCAGGATCTTCCGGTTCCCAGATGGACTTCTTAAGTGAACTTCGCCGAGCAATGCACAATGCCAATACTGGTTCTAACAGCTAAGATTATCTCTTCTAATTGAGTGAATCCCTTGTAACCCAGCTATGTACCTGTCTTATATACTTTGTAGATTCTCTTGTGGGTCAAGTTATATAGAAAAAATAGTGATGGATGGATGCTTCAGAACTGTGGCTGGTTTGGTGTAGACATGCTCCATGCAGAACCATGTTAATGCCCCATGTTATGTTATTTATGTGAGCAGAATGAGTTCCATCTGTATTCGATTGAGCCCTGGCACTTTGTTTGCATAGCTGATATGGTTGCCCTAATACAGCTGGTGGAACTATTAATTTACCTTAGAAGAGAAGGGTAGTGAGTAAAGATCCTTTCATTCATTGGCAGGTTTGCATCTATATTACATGATTCCGATGGATGAATGCCATTTGCATCTATTCTTTCCAGACAGGAATGATTCCTTGAGCTGCCAAACGCTTTTCCACCCAAAACACAACATGTCTTGCTGTGATTTTCTTCTCGTCAATCAGAAATGGCTCAACAGTGCTGGCTCCTTGGCCATAAGAGGAGATGGAAAACCCCCTTGCACCTGCAACAAGTAGGAATGAGTATCAAGTTGGGCTTGTTGTGTTCATGGAAAACATGAGGAATTTGTTCAAATACAACTTAAATAGGAGGAGAAAAGGTTACCTGTGAGGATTCCGTCAGGGAAAAAGGCCCAGAAAGAATATGGAATGCTCTTATTAACAAATGAACCTTCCAACTGCAACAGAGAGTTAACCAGTAGACTAAAAGTTAACCAAATTCTGATCCAGTGAATTTAGTTATCCATAAAAAGTAGTAGGGTTGAAAGTTACTGTGTTGTCTTGGAAGGATAGTTGAAGTTCAGAGATGTCATCTTGGACTTCAAGTGTTGATTTCAATGAAGGAATCACATCCTCTTCCATCATCTGAGGCAATGGCTTTACAGGAGCTTTAGCTGCTGGTTTTGGCTTTGGCTTGGCTGGAGCTGCTTCTTCTTTAACTGGTTTCACTTCCTTCTTCGTACCTTCAGCAACTAATCAAGGAAGCACAAGCCAAAGTAAAATGGATGAACCCTTTGAATTGAAACATTACTGCTTATTGGGGGCTTCAGAATTTGTGGCAGTAAACTTTGGCTTTACCTGTAGAAGTGGATGACTCTTGCACAGCAGAGCAGCAGGTGATGATGGTTGTTCTTCTCACTGTCATCAACTTGCTAACCATCGGCTGAACAAACTTCAACACATCATCCCAGTGAATTCCGAAAACCAAAACAACATGATTGTATAGTTGAAACTTACATACCACTGGAATGATGGAGCAAGATGAAGAAGTGGTTCTGGTTTTCGTCATGAAGGATGATGGAGATGAAGGGAAGCTCGAAATCCCCATTGCTCTGCCTGCACTTGCCATGCTATGGACCGAATTCTATAGCCCGGAATGAAGCTGTAGAGGATGCCTGATTTCTTGTATACTTACTTTCTTCTTTCTTCAATTAAGGCTTTCACAATTCATATGAGCAGGGTGAAAGAGAGCTGATTGCAGAAGCTGGAAGAGAGGCAGTGAAGGAATGTAGAGAAAGAAAGAGGGTCTTCTAATCCACAACCTGCTAGTTACAATATATGCCACTGATTTCCTTTTGTGTATTACTGCCCAAAATTGTGGGTACCTTTAGGCTTGGAGGGAGAAAAAGAAAAAAAATTTCAAAGGCTTCAGTGGTCCACCATATGCTGCCCATCAGGGTCACTCAACCTTTGTCCCTTTGCTTTGTATCGCAACCACCACTTGGCTCCAAACCTTCTACTTGCATTACAACACAACATGGCAGTGGTCTAAGGATAAATTTTACAGGATACGTAGTCGGTATAGCAATTATCACTCTCATTACAATGCTACAAAAAATTACCCTTCAAAACTACCCATATTTGCCATCAACTCCCAAAATAACTTACAAGGTGTACTGAAGAGTACAAAGTAACCCCAAGAGAATCAGCAATGGATGCTACTGTGGAGAACATACATTTCAAACCGTCGAGCATGAAATGAAGCCTCTCCCAAGCCCCTCGGCTGAGAACTCGAAAGCTTGAATCAAAATGCTCCGTTGGCTGTCTACGAGTCACATAGTTTCATGGTCACCTTTGTTTACTGACCTCTGCTACAACAGTGTTGCTTGTGGTCATCACTATTCTTGAAGGGCAGTTGCACAAGTTCACATACACTGCTTCTAGAGGACGTAAAGCTTTATCATCGTCCCCTCAACAAAGCATGGACCAAGACCACTAGCAATTGTACTCAAAACGTAAGAGGGACCACTAGTTTGGTGTCATTTTCTTGGCTTCTTCAACTTCCTTTCTGTTGGGGAATTCATGGTGATCTTACTTTGCTTGAACTTCTGAACCATCAAGTAGACCTGCACTCAAGAACATAAGTACCAGGAAGTTCACCCAGAAGTCATAACTCGTGAACATATGCTCATGCCTTTGTGGTTTCAAATGGCATACTTGTTAATTACCTTCTTCACTCCAGTTGTCAATCCCAAACCTGAAAGAGCCTTACTATCCACACACTTCCAGGAAACTTCTTTCTTTTGCTCAGGAAGTATGTCAGACATCTCACCTTCACATTAGAGTAACAGAATTATCAGAAAAGAGAAATTTGCAGCAACCAAGTGAAGAAAGTTTGGAGCTTTGAACTTAATTAGGCAAGATATTCGGACCTGTAAGCTGTATAACTAACAACTCCACGTAAACCTTCAGACGAATGTGACTGAAAATATGAACAAATTCTCCTACATCTTCCCTTTCAATAACCTTATAACTCCTTTTTGGATCAAGTCCAAATGATTTCTTCAGAAATGGATCCGTGACTTCTCGCCTTCTTATCAAGTCAGCTTCTTTGTCCATTAATACAGATGGAAACTCCCAGAGACCAGCAAGCAATCCTTCCTCTGGCCTCTTCACAAGAAGAAAATGACTACCAGAAACTTCCTTCTTTCTTGTTTCCTGGTAACCTAATATCTCCACAACACAAACAGCAGAATACTCATTTCTTGGTTTTGCCTTCATGACCTTGGTGGGGTAATCTGTTACTGGGATTGAATTGTCCTGCTTCGAGGTTATAAGAGCTCTGCAATGGCTAGAAACAGGACAGGAAGAACAGGTAGGGTTCAAAGGGGTGCAGACAGTTGCACCAAGTTCCATGAGGGACTGGTTGAAGTCTCCAGGACGATGAACATCCACTAGTTGAGCTGCTAGCTTCCTGGTTCAATACGAAGTTGCATGAGAAAGTCGGATAGAAATGCATGCCTTCTCAACATACACCCGCTCTAACAATCACTAGTTTCACATGGTATTTCGTAATAGGAAAGACAAGTAGAGAAACAAACAGAGAAACTTTTCCTAACCAAAAGGTCTTCACCGTTGCTGCATCCTTAGGATTTGCGGAAATTGCTCTCAACCTAGCAAGCACCCTTATCACATTGCCATCAACTACAGGCACAACCTGAAATTACGTATTTAAGAAAATGCCTTCACTTTAATAAACATAACAAAGAAATAAAACAAATGCAATAAAACTCACTTCATTGAATGCTATAGAGGCAATAGCACCAGCAGTGTAGTTTCCTATCCCCGAAACCTTCCTCAGGGAAGCAACTGTGCTGGGAAATCCATCTCCTTCATCAACAATCATCTTGGCTCCCTAACAAGTAACCCCAAATTTGAGCCATAAATTTCTCTTCCTTGGCACACCAGCAAATTCTCAACTATGAACCAAGATACAAACTTCTACCGACAAGAGAAGGACATTGAGAGCAAGAAAACAAAAGGATCCACAAAAGCTCTCAGCTCTCATATCAGCATAATAAAGTCTGCTCATTTCAAGAGCAAACCTTGAGTTGCTAATAAAATGGCTAGCCAAAAGACAGCCATTTTAGCAGCGGGGGGAAAAACCAGTGAAGCAACAAGCTTACCTCCAGTAGAAACCGTGCCCGCCTATAATAACCGAGACCCGCCCACATCTCATTAACCTCCTGCACAAGCAATTCACAAATCGAATTGTCCTTTCACCATAACGGGGAGATTCTCAAACCAATGTATCACAAACACCACCATCCCCCTAAATGCCAACACTTTACCTCGAGAGAAGCCTGAGCTAGAAGCTCAACCGTAGGCCACTTAGCCATCCACCGATTATAGTAATCAACCACCGTCTGAACTCTAGTTTGCTGAAGCATCACTTCAGAAACCCAAACCCCATAAGCCCTCTTCACCTTCTCTTCTTCCCCAACAATTTCTTCCGCCTCTTTTCTTCTCCATGGAAGCTTCCTGTGGTTACAATCGTACCATTCCAGCATTGATTCCCTGATTTCCCGGGTTTCTCCTTCGCTGAATAGGTCTTCGATATCTGCCACTGCAACGCCTTTTTGCTCATCTTCTTTTGCAACTTCAGCGGCGGGAAGGTCATTTCTTTTTCTTCCCTTCATCACTTTTTTCGGTTTAGAGGTTTGTGGTTTTTTGGAAAAGGTTGCTTCTTTGGTTGCTGGCAATGGCGCCATGAACGTCTGCGAAGTAGGAATTTCGAATCCGCTGAATTGGCAGACGGCCAAGTCGCATACCCGCATTCCTCTGGTCTTCCTCCAGTTATGGAATGTGTGTGGAAATAAAAGCATCCATGGATTCAAACGGCCTGTCAAATGAGACAAGAAATTGTTTTTGGGCCCCTTATAAGGGGCTTGATTACCGAGGAAGTATTTTGGGCTCTTAAAACAAGTTTAATTGTCCATTGTGAAATGGGCCATATCGAGGAAAACACACATATGTTTTTGGGATTTTTCTAGAAATAGCACCTTTAATTTTTTTTTTATAAAAATAGCACCTAATCCGTAGAAATTACAAAAATAGCACTCTTTTTTAAAAAACACACCTCCTAGTGCGTTTTATATGTAAATCGCACCCCTTGGTGCGTTTTGTATGTAAACCGCATCCCCAATGTGCGGTTTAGCATTCTGGGCCAAAACCGCATCTTGGCCATGCGGTTTGTGTGTCTGACCTAACCAAACCGCATGGCCTAGGTGCGGTCTTGTGCTGACCTAACAAAACCGCACTTTGGGGATGCGGTTTTGCTTCTCCAAAATAAAATGCGGTTTGTGTGTCAATTATTTTCCGACACCAAACATATAGCCATGCAGATTGACAGACGTGGGGCTGCATGGCAGATAACCACACCTCTAAGGTGCGGTTTTCATTGATGATTTTGTCTATAAAAAACAGCGCGGGAAACCTCTTCTCTTCACACCTCTCTTTTTCCCTTTTCAATTTTCTGTTGTAGCTCCCTACTTCTCTCGTGTTTTTGCGGTTAAAGTTAACGTGTAAGTTTATTTGGTATTGCTTTTTATTGTGAATTGTGAATTGTGATTTTTATGATATTAGTTGAACTACTGTTTATTTTTTCAGATGCCATTCCAAAAGTTCACGCTTGGGTTACGGTGGAATGGTTACACGGAAGAGAGCGGAAAGGGGGTCACCTACGTCGGTGACAATTTTCAGAAAATAAAGGTCGCTACCAGACCGATGCTTGAAGACCTCTATCAAATGTGTACTAACGTTACTTGCATGGATGGCACGAGAAGAGTTGATCGTATGGTGTACCGATATCCAAACAGAGAAGGCGGGTCGTTGTGGCACGAGGAATATCTCATAACCACTCAGGATGAAATAGATGTCATGCTCGAATTCTTGAGGTCCAACAATCTTTCCAAAGCCGAGATGTTCGTTTACACCGAGCCGGTCGTAGGCGTTGGAGGTCATTCTGGAGACGGTCAAACATCTAGTATCCATGGTGGAGGTGAATCATATGGAGATCATCCCTACCAAAGTTACCATGATCCTCATTCCTATTTTCAGTACCAAGAGCAAGGTGAAGGTCATCATCAATCTTTCCCGTCATATGAAGAAGAAGTTCAACCGGACCATGCCAACCAACCCCAGTACAACTTCCAATCAGGCAGCGGTAGTTTTCACAACTACCATTATGGAGCTGATGAAGGTGTCTTTCATGAGCTAGATCAGATGGAAGATGCCCTGCCAGCACAAGTCAGTGACCCCTCCGATGAAGAAGGAGAGAACAACGTCAGTGCAGACAACTCCGTCCCTCTTGAAGGTGTTGATGATTCAGGACCAGAGTCAGACTCAGATAATGATGATGAGGTGGCTCTTGACCGTGTACCAGTCCCCTACTACAATCACATTCCAGACAGCAATTGGATGGTCGACAACGACATGGAACCCCCAGAGGTTCCAGTATGGGGTCCACTCACTGGGTTTATGAAGGGCCAACAATTTGGCTCGAAGAAGGAGGTGCGGCACGCCATTGATACTGAAGCAATGACTCGGCATTTTGAATGCACACAACTCATTCCAACACGAAAAGGCTCATAGTCAGATGCCGTAATCATAATGAGGGATGCAATGTTAGGATTCAGGCCATCAACAACAAGAGACATGACCATCGGGTCGTATCTCGTGCGGTGAACACACACATGTATAGCAAAATAAAAGAAAGACAAATGATGAAGAATTGTATGTACCTGGTGATCGTTCCAAACATCCTTTGAACGATGGTTGGGTTGGTCGTACAAGTCGGTTTGGATCAATAGGTCATTGATCCAAATAATAGCGTTGGTTGTATATATCCACGTCGTCCCCAACCTACGAGAGAATAACAACAAGGTTAGTACATAGATTAATTAAAAAACTTATAACAAAAACAAAAATTGACCAGCATACTGAGTACGTACCGCTTGAAATTCATCATAATTAACTCCCTCTCCTTGGAACCACTCGTCCATTTTTTCACGAAAGTTGGACAAAAATTTGACGGGTTTTGAGGGAAAAACCAAAGAAATATTTTCTGATGGCAGATTAGACTTAGCCGCAACCAACAGACCACTATTTTCTATGCTTTTGGGAGGGGATGGGTTAGAGAGATAATTTTAGAGAGAGAGTGAAGAATGGGTTGTGGTGTGAAGAAATGAGGGGGGGGGGGGGGAAGGGGTATTTATACTCTTCAGACAGCACCCTCCAGGGGCGGTTTGGTAATTTTTCTCTGCCAGAAATCGCACCCTCCCGATGCGGTCTGCGTGGATCGAGGCGCTGACCGCACCTGCCAGCTACGGTCTTCGATCCGTGGCGCGGATCGCTGAGGTGGCAAGCGGTCCGACGCTGGATTGCCGCCTGATCCTGCGGTCTCCGAGCCAGCTCCCGAGGAAACACAGACCGCACCTTCCTGGTGTGGTTCCCAGTCTGACGTGGCACAAAACGCACCTCCAAGGTGCGGTTTATACATGGTGCGTTTTAATTATAAAACGCACATTGGAGGTGCGGTTTGATAAAAATGGTGCTAGTTTTGTAAATTTTGTGGGCTGGATGCTATTTTTGTAATTTTTTTAATAGGTGCTATTATTGGAAAAATCCCTATGTTTTTACAAAAATTTCTCAAAATACACACGTTATAAAAAATTTGCAATCTACGCATATTTGGGCATTCACCGAGGCAAAGAAAGGCGGTGATTGCATCACCGCAGGTGAAGGCCTATCCTGCGTCGAAACTTTAAACGAACGTAATTTTGTGCTCGGTTATCCGATTGTAGCGATTTTTTTTTATTCCGCATAACTTTTCGAGATCTTGCAAGCCGCAAACCGCCGTAGGAAAGGTCTCGTGTTCTTCCCGAAAAAACGTCGTTTGCTATCCCGAACGAGCCTTTTTTCGATTTCGTCAAACTTTGAATGATCATAACTTTGTGCTCCGCAATCCGAAAGTTATGAATTTTTATTATTTCACATAACTTTTTAAGGACTACAATTTTTAGTAGTAGAGAATTTCCAAAAAATGAATTATTTTTGGATATACGGGGTTTTGGGAATAACTTTACCTTCCCTTTTCAGGAATCCAAGTATATTCCGAAATTATGTCTATGATAAAAATTGTAATCATTAAAAAGTTATGTGAAATCAAAAAAATATTCATGACTTTTGGATTGTGAAGCACAAAGTTATGGTCGTTCAAAGTTTGACGAAATCGAAAAAAGGCTCGTTCGGGGTAGCAAACGACGTTTTTTCGGGAAGAAGGCGGGACCAAACCGCGTACGGCGTTTGCGGACTTGCAAGATCTCGAAAAGTTATGCGGAATAAAAAAAAATCGCTACGATCGGATAACCGAGCACAAAGTTACGTTCGTTTAAAATTTCGACGCAGGTCAGGTCTTCACCGCGGCTGTGTAACTTGGTGAAGCATTCGCCGCCTTTCTCTACAGCGATGATGCAATCACCGCCTTGCTCTGCATCACCGCCCAATCACTGCCCTCCTCTCCTGCGATGATGCAATTACCACCTTTCTCTGTCGCGGTGAATGCTCGAACATGTGTAGAACTAGATTGTGAATTTTTTTCATGTATTTTGAGAATTAAATGTGTATTTTGGGCCCATATTAGAAGCTTTACTGCCTCCAATAAGGCGGCAAAAGAATGTCGATCTCTATAAAGCTTCCGATATGGCAAAAAAAAAAAAAACACGTAAAGCTTCCTGGAAATTATTGTCAAATTGTTCAGCTACATTGGTGTGTATCTCCAGGGAAATGGAATGAGGAATGTTTGATATTTAAGAAACGGTTGGCTTCTGCCTTCTGGCTTCCCAAATAAGATGGAATTGGAACACTGATCAAACTAAATGAGATTGGTGTACATAGTGCAAGTGGCTGCTGCTCTGTCTTGCGAGGGACGTAAGTCAGAAATAAACAAAAATCCTTTCGATGTTAATCGTGAGGATGAGGATGATGATGGTGACCCCCAGTGTTTGTTCTGTTTCGCTTTCATTATCCTTTCCTTTTTTGTATACAGAGAAGATTAGCTGAAAGAGGGTGGTAGAGTTGCAGTGGTAATAGAGGAAGGAAACTGTCGAGGTTTGAAAGTGCCGACTGGGGGAAAAGGGTAAGCACGAATCGGGGAAATGGAGATTGGGTTCTTAGGTTTGGGGATAATGGGGAAGGCTATGTCGATGAACTTGATAAAGAAGGGATTCAAGGTCACTGTTTGGAACAGGACTCTTTCCAGGGTATAGGATTTGGGTCTTTTGTTTTGTGTGTTCCAATCTTCATTGCTTAGCTTTGGTGTTGATATGATGTTAATGATTCGATTGCATGGTTTGCTTGGCAGTGTGATGAATTGGTGGAAATGGGTGCTTCAGTTGGAGAGACACCAGCTGCTGTGGTCAAGAAGTGTAAGATCACCATAGCCATGGTGTCTGATCCAGCAGCAGCGCTCTCGGTCAGTTCTCTCGTCCTTTCTCTGTGTTCCTTATAGTAATGGAAGTTTTGATCGTTTCTAGTTTTATTCAGCTCAAATTGGACTCGGGAATAAACCAAGGGCTTAGCTAGCGTCTCTTGTTGAATGATGACTATTCTTAGGGGTCGTTTCATGACCAATTAGGGTTTGTATTCTGGAAATTCTAGAGTATGTAAACAAGGGGAACTATGTATTGCCAGAAACCATGATCTCGATATCATAGGGGTTATACACAATTTCTGCTTACCGAATGAGGCTTTACTGAATTTTCTGATTGGTGTTGTGTAGGTGGTGTTTGATAAAGATGGTGTGCTAGAGGAGATAAGCAGTGGGAAAGGTTATATGGAGATGTCAACTATTGATCCTGAGACTTCTTGCAAGATCAGTGAGGTTTTGTATTGAATGGAATAATGATTTTCTGTTGCTTGCTTGTTCAGTGATTTGGAAACCATTCAAATTCTGAATGTGTTGGTCTAATGATTCCAGGCAATTACATCTAAAGGCGGCTCTTTCGTGGAGGCTCCTGTGTCAGGAGGCTACAAACATGCAGAAACTGGACAGCTTGTAATAATTGCTGCTGGGGACAAGGTGAATTCATATTTCATCTTCGTTTTGTTGATTTAGAATGAGAAATTCTTGCATTCTGTGGGTTTTTGTTTGAAATTGGCTGCATATTGGTGGTAATCTAGGCACTGTTTGATGAAGCAATTCTAGCACTCAATGTCATGGGGAAGAAGTCTTTCTACTTGGGGCAAGTTGGGAATGCAGCAAGGATGAAACTTGTTGTGAACTTGATCATGGGAACGTATGCACTTTTTTCCTTTTCCCACATTTCTGAATCGTAGAACATACATCGATTTAGGGATGTCTGGTATGAGACTGTTCTGCACAATAGAATTGGATATCACGAGCTCTGTTACTCTCTATCGTCTAGGTGTTTTGCTTCGAGGACTTCGAAACTCTATAGTACATACACATTTCTCTTAACACTATACTCGAATATCCTGCTTGCACTGTCAAATATGCCCATACGGCACATATGTAGGGAAAGATTCATTTCCTAAGTACGTGATGGTGATATGACGATTTTCGTGAATGATCATTTGCAGCATGATGACCACATTTTCGGAAGGAATTGGCTTGGCAGAAAGGAGCGGTCTGAACCCTAGCGATCTTCTTGATATACTGGTAAGAGAAACCATCCATTTGTCGGGAGTTGTAATACTTCCCCCCCCCCCCCCTCAGCTTAGGACTTCTTAATGAATGAGACTTAATCTGACATCTTTGTCCTAACAACAATGCTGTTTTTCTTCAGGATGTTGGTGCTATGGCCACCCCATTGTTGAAAGCCAAAGGACCAAACATGATCAAGAGCAACTTCCCCACTGCATTCCCACTGAAACATCAGCAGAAGGACATGAGGTTGGCTCTTGCACTTGGAGATGAAAATGCAGTTTCGACGCCTGTAGCTGCTGCAGCAAATGAGGTGAAAAACTGAAACCCCTTTCTCTCTTCCTCCGCAATCTCTCTCATCTCTCTGTTCCTTAATCACTGATCTAACCCAGCTCGAGATGAGTAGCAAGATAAAATCACGAACTTAGTAGAACTCTCCACGTCAAGTATAATTCTGCTCCCGAAATCTTGATCAATCTGAATAAAGTTGCTCGGCAATGCATTCACATGCTTATGTAGTTTTGTTGACGACTTGGTTTCTTTGCGATGCAGGCTTACAAGAAGGCTAGAAGCATGGGATTAGGTAATCTTGATTTTTCAGCTGTTCTTGAGGTGGTGAAGCCGTATAAAGATTAAGCTTCTTTAGTATGACTTGGAGCCATATCGCAAACCAATGGATCCACAGAGTACTTCATCTTCGTGCCAATATATTCCGAAACCTGCTTGTGGTTCAGGTGCATCTCAGAAAGCAGGATTCTTTGTACCAACGTTTAATTCAGAGCTTAAAAACGGCACTTGTAAAATGTTTACACTTATTAAGTAATTTGCTCATCCATGAAACTAGAGGTGTCAATATTGTATTTCTATGGAACTTACAAGCACTTTTCATGCCTAAAAAAGGCAATAACTAACACAAAGATGAACTACAAGTCCTGAACCGAGTAACAGATTACTGAACTTCACCAGCAAATATCCTGAGGCAGAGTTCTTCTTCCCTAAGAACTCCCCGGAGGTGGGCATCGGCGGGAACCCATCTTCCTGACTCGGAGCAGCAGCAGGACCGTCCGGCCATTCCCCAGTTGGTGAAGGGAAGAATGAAGAAGGGTTGTTGGATGGATCTTCATATGGCAGCACTGCAGGGGAAGCTGAGATTGTAGGCTCAGTGTTAGTAAAACCAAAAGCTGGCAGAAATTTGGCGGAGAACAAGTTGAGCAGCAGCATAGCTGCAACTGAATGAACAAGGAAACTTGAAGCTGTGGCCATAGATGGATCTTGGGAGATATTGGAAATGGTGATGAGGAGATTGGATATATAGATAGATAGAGGATAACAAGGACAGGAAATGTGTGAATATATTAAAGGATTTTACTGTGAAGGTAGTCACGAGAGTGATAGTGGAAGAGATAAATTTCCAAAATGCCTGCCTGGATATAGTCGTTACTTTGCCTTTTTCTCGTTTGTCTCTTGGGAACAAGGACAAGAGCATTGTCTATATTCTTTCCCTGGATGTTCAAATATAAAAGATGGTTTTTACAGTTTTCACATGACTGGGCAGGGCTTTGGATCCTTCTCAACTCATTCTGTATAAAATTGCTCTTAGCTGGCCCAAAATATCTAGGCTAATAAGCTCTGCAAATACAAGGGGAAATGTCACCTTTGTTTTACATTTGAGGTCAAACTGTGAACTGCTGTGCATCAAAAAGAAAGAATCAATCTCTCAGTACAAGTATCTAGCTCTCCAAATTGGCTATCGGGAGTTGAATCAAAGAACATATAATATTTTGTGAGAGATAAAAGAGATAGAACTTAAGGTACAACAGCGGGTGAAAAAATCCCCAATGCGATCTCATCATCAAATGCCTTGTTGATCAGAGCAGCCGGAGATGTGCAGTATCGTTAAGCCGCTTGATCTGCCACCCTGTTCTGAGTGAATGCTGCAACACCGTGACAGAAGAGTCTTCAATACAGATCTTATGCGACATCACTGGGCTGCAGCCCAGGAGGCCTGTGAGGAGGCACCTGATGGGGACCGCATGAGTGAAAACCCCAATGCATGAAGAGACTGATGGCGATGCTGAGTTCGGAAGGCTAGGAGATCCCTCGTCCTGATGTTGATCTCCCTCTTGGTGTGTCCCAGTCGAAGTGACGAATTGCAGCCTGCTCTTTCCCGACTTTTTTCTCGAGAAAACCTGTCGGTGCTGAGTAAAGCCCCCGCCTTGGTTCTCGTTTTGATGTTGGATCAAGATATCGGACCTGAGCCTTTCAGGTAGCCCAATGATGGTACCGTTCATGAACTGAATTATTCTGAATTCAACTTGACGAAGGGATTCGCCAGATGGTGCGCAGAAATCAGGCTGAGAAGTTTCAGCCAAGGAGACAACTTCAGTTGTGTAGATTTCTGAGTTGGAACAACCCTCCCAATGGCCCATGCTCATCTCGGCAAGTGCATCTGATGTTTGTATTTGTTCATGACCAAAGCTCATTTCCTGAACGTTTATAATAGAAGATCAGCTAAGCTGCAGCAAAAACATGGAAACAAACGGGGAAAGAGCTGCAAATGCAAGCTATGACACATAACCTAAGATTGATATCCACCCATGATGAAATACCTATTTTTGTCACATCTTTATCTCACCAACGCCAAGTCAAATGACAAAATGCTATAACTCCATGTGTAGAGATATCATAATCATAACACAACAGGATTGCGAAAGTGTCAAAGTGAAGACAGAAGAGACCATAGTTCCGCTGCAGTCTTAAGAATGACATAAGTGATAACATCGTTACAACATAGACTCCTATGGAGAATTCATCACCTCATCTATCCATTACGACAAAGGAAACAATCTAATAGAAGCCCTTATCGTATCTCAACAGACCACAAGTTTCTTTACTATGTTTAGCGAAAGAATGTGAACAACATTATGATCCAACAAACTGCAATTAGCAGTAGCGCAGTCAAACCAAGGGAGGTTGAATCAATAAAACATCAGGCTTCAGATTATTGCACTAATGAACATCAGCAATGACTGATGCACAACAACCCACAAGTCAAAAACACACAAGTCCTCTAAGATTACTACTTCAGGATCCATAATCAGTTCAAGCTATCTGCTTTCAATCAAACATTTCAAAGTAGAACAAGGATTCCGTAGTTACCTGGCAAACCAGAGCAGCCATTGATCTGGCGCGTTCAAGAGGCGAGGAGTAAACAGCATTGAACCTAACCCCTTGAGAATTAAGGAACACTGCTAAAGCCCTAGCTTGGCGCTTCCCATTGGGGGTCAAACCAGCCATATGACACCTCCCACCGACCAAATCCGGCCTCAAAGTCAGCTCACACTCACCATGACTAATCAAGAACACCTCCATCACCTCGTCGACGCTCCCGCCGCCGGCGCTCGCCATTGAGAAGCTCCTCGAGAAAACCGGGATCGGAGGGGGTGGCGGCGGAGGGCCGAGGACGTTGTACGGGTCCCAGACCTTGATCGACGGCCCCAGGCGAGGGGTGCCGAGGGTCGAGAGCTGCGGAGAGAGCGGAGAAGCTGATGCGTAACAAGGGAGCATCTCTGGTTCTTGCTCCAGAACTTTCTTCACCAACGAGTTGTCGATTCCCGCCGCATTGACGCCGGTTCCGCCGTGGCCGTCTTCTTCTCCTTCCTCCCCCTCCGCTTCTTCGTCTTCGCTCGCTAGCTCTTCTTCGTCTTCGCTCCCTAGCTGTTCAGCTGAGTGCGAAGCGCCCATTGATTCAAGAAAGGGTCAACGACCCAGATGGCGGAGAGATCCGATTGGTTCGCCGGAATCACAATTTTGCGAGTGGACTTGGGGAATTTGATTGGGAGTGGAAATTGGGGAGTGGGGTGGGGACTTGGGATCTTGTATAAAATTCCCAATTCGTAAGGCAAAGAATCAAAGTGACGCGGGGATCGTTGTAATTTGACTATCTAAGATCGAAGAAAAAGAAGAAAGATCTCGGCTTCAGTAGATCTCGTAAGTCCATAATAGGGAGAAAGACAAAAATAGAGAGAGTGATTGAGTTGCCGTGGTAATAGAGCCTTGAGGAAGGAAACTGTCCGAGGTCTGAAAGTGAACGTGACTGCGGAAAAAGGAAAGAGAGGAAAAGGGTAAGCACGAATCGGGGAAATGGAGATTGGGTTCTTGGGGTTGGGGAGAATTGGGAAGGCTATGTCGATGAGCTTGATAAAGAAGGGATTCAAGTACAGTGTTTGGAACAGGACTCTTTCCGTGGTATAGGAATCGGAGAAAATAGCAATTCGTTGGATTTGGAAATAAAGGTTTTTAGTTTAGAAAATCTTTGAATTTATAATAAATTTGTTTCATTTTGTATTTGAAAGATAACATTATTTGTTTTGTTGATTTTGATCATGAATTTAAGATTTTTGTATCATGGATCTCAAATCCTTACCTTCAATTATCAAATACCAAATGACATGTGATATTTGCAAATAAGTGGAGTTCATGAATTTGGGACTAAAAAGAATATCCAAATTCGTCACGGATTTGTCTACCTCAACAAACAATATTTTTTTGTCAAATACATAATGCTTTGTATTTGAGTGTCAAATACATCACTCAAATCCTACAAGCAAACGAGCCCTTAATCTGCTTGCAATCTTTTACAACCTCTTGTGACTATATACTCATAGGGTGGGATGGAGTGTCATGTAGAGATGGCAATTTCAACCCGACCCGTTTTACCCGACCTGTTTGACCTGTTTTGGGGCGGGTAGGCGGGGCGGGGCGGGCATGGGTAGTATCATCGACCCGACCTGTACTGACTCGCCCCATTCTCGACCCTTTCTTGTCTAAATTACATGTAATCTTAGTCATATTACTTAGAATTTTCCTTTTATTGCATCATATTTTAGCTATAATAAATTTGTAAATGAGTAAAAACCTCAATTTCTCCAATAATTTAACTACAAGTGTCGTAATATTGTTTGTTTTATTAGTCTTATAATAAAAATAACGAATATTTCTAATATTTTAAATATAAATTGCATACCCATTGGGTCGACCTGCCCCGACTCGCGACCCGTGATCAATTACCCGACCTGGACCCGACATGCAACGGGGCGGGTCTGGGTACCAAGAAACCCGCCTCGGACCTGCCCCATTGCCATTCCTAGTGTCATGTTTTTTCAAGTGGAGATTCAAGGGTCAGGATTCAATGGCTCAAGAAAAGACTTATTTAAGTGAATTTTTATGGCTTCTCGACGGCATTGTTGAAAGCCAAAGGACCAAACATAGCTTGTGGTTCAGGTGCATCTCAGAAAGCAGGATTCTTTGTACTAATGTTTAATTCAGAGCTTAAAAACGACACTTACAAAATGTTTACAAAAACATTACATTTCACCTAAACACATATCAAATTGACAACAGTTATGACATTGTATATACACCTGCAATTCGGAACGTATTATAGCAGGTAACGAAGATTTTTATTCTGCTCACAAACCTACAGCGGCAAAATTTCGATTGCTTCCTCAGATTAGCTGCAATAATCTCTCAAAGAGTAGCGAACTTTACCCTCCCATTTTATACAAAAAATCACCCTAAACATGTATACATCTAACTCAGCTAGTAGCGTCTGGTTCTGGTATAACATCTTCCTAAGCACTAGTAGTAAATCAAACTTTCCTAAGTACAGCAAATAAGAAGTTTCAAATAGAGTGGCAGTTCTTCCCAAAGGAATCATGCCACTGCTCTGTACAAAGTTGAGGTGAGTTTGCCGCCTTTCTTGGAGGCGGGGAAGCTTCCGATATGGCCAGGAAAAAAGAACACGTATGAGGGAAGCTGAGATGAACGAAACACTGTGAGATCCCAAAATCAGAGGGTTCCTGACACTAGTATGATATTTTTCAGCCGCGAAATTCGACCCTGTAACTTGGGAGTGGTTTGCTACCTGAAAAACCCAATCGAGAGGAAGCATATTCGTTAGATCGGAGGGCAATGCTGATCGTATAGTTGTTACTTCAAAGGACAACTGACTACGAAGGGAAATATGCATTATCAATACCTGATCACTATAGCTGTTGCGTCCTTCTCTTGACATTGAGCATTTTCTGAATGCTGCCAGATCAAGTCATCCAATTTCACCAACCATAAGGCAAGTGCAGATGAAGTCTGAGGCAACCTTGAGAAACACGCCACGATTTCTTCCGTGAAAGGGTTGAAACCGGGAGCATCGCTGGTTTGGCACAGCCAATCCTCATTGATTGCAGCGACGAAATCAGTTACGACCTGGAAAAGATCTCAGCAGATCAGAAGAGTGCACTTGTGGGCCTTGAAACACTGCCGAAGCAAATTAAACAAACGCGAAGTGTGGAGAACAAGGGGGAGAACCTGCAGAAGCTCGGTCAATGAAGCGGTACGTCTAAGCCGTTTAACCCACAGCCTATGAGCAGACTTCGTCCAAGCACCCACCAAAGCCCCTTCAGGCATCACTGACTGCATTGAGTCCATTGAAGGAAAACGAAATGATTAAAAAGGGAACAGAAGCTCAATCAAAATCCTTCAAATAACTTGAGAAGTGCATACGTATGTGCAACAGCACACAATTGAACAAATAAACTGTTTCTCGTTGGCACTTTTGATGTATTTCAAATCGTAATCCCAATAACATGTGGCCATGAAGTGAAAATGTCCCACATGGATTTTTTTTTTTACTTCTCTTGCCCAATTTTTCCATACAAATAAACAATTTTCCAAATGTGCTTCACATTATTCATCCAATTCGAACAAATAACATTCAATAAAAAAATACGGAACCAAATATGACATGATGCAAAAAATCCAAAAATGTTGCTGATCAAGCAACTAACAACATACCTCAATCGCATGTACAGCAGCTTTCAACGTCTGAAGCACTGACGGCAAGACTTTGTATCTAGAGACATTTTCATTCTCTGTTTTCAGTTTACATGTGGCTGTATGGACCGCGTACTTCTCTTCAAGATCGAAATCAACCTCAAACGTCATGTGGCAAATCCTACAATGCTTTTCATCCCTCCAGTACAAATCATGACACGTCTGGCATCTCGTCAGATGTTCATAAAATGACCTTTTGCTATGCTTCACTGCATTGAGACCACTATAAAAATGATCCCATATCCATGAATCAAATAACTGTAGACAATTTCGTCTAGGGTTTTCTTCTTCCAGATTTTTCTCTGCGGCAAGCACTATTGCGCTGCATGGAGGCAATGAGTCGTTGGTTGTCTCCTCTAGACCAGAAATTGGTGAAGAACTGTCTTCCCTGACAGTTGACTCGAACTCCTTTGATTGTGATGAGTGACAGCTAGCAGCAAGGTTTCTCACATTCGACATTTCGTTGCATAGAAATGTTTCCCGTTTCTCCAATGACTCAATAAGTTGAGCTTCCCTCCTCCCCCTATCGTCTAAGACGGCTAATAAGGAACGTAAACCCTGCATTTGAACCATGCCACAATAAAAAACAGTTAGAGGTAGATATTTGATATTGTTCTCATGATCTCATCAATTCACAAGCACCAAGAACAAAGAAAGCAACTACCTCTGCAGTATCAATCACTTTCCAGTGGCCATCTTCAGAAGACTCGAAATAGACCCTCTTATGACCAGGATCAAGAAAATCACAAGGGCCCAAGAAAAGCCAATATTGATTATACCGACGATCGGCACCCAAGAATACAGACTGCATAGGATGCAGATCAGCTACAGATTCAGTCTCCTTTCCATCTTTCCCCACGCAAGACGATATATCCTCTATGCTAAAATTAAAGATTGAGACAGATGAATCAACAGGTTGAGACTTGGACGATGAACATGGGCCAAAAATCTGTTTCCCATGAACCCAGGAAGGCCTGTGTAATGACGATCTCTTTATTTTTGCTCCAGAACCATAATGTTGCAAGTTAGGAGCAGGTCTCACGGGATCCTAGAAGAGGAAAGAGGGACGCAAATGATAAGTGATGGATGAAAATGAAGTAATACTTGGTTTTCAAAATCATGATATTTCACTAGATTGAAAAGTATTTTAAAATCATAATTGTAAATCGAATCATGACATCGTAAGATTTTGATGTCCTATAATGAGTAGTGATTATAGGACGCAAATGATTAGTGATGGATGAAAATGAAGTAATACTTGCTTTTCAAAATCATGATATTTCACTAGATTGAAAAGTACTGCAAGATCACAACTGTAAATCTAATCACGACATAGTAAGATTTTGATGTCCTATAATGAGTAGAGATTAATCACACCCACAAATACATCATGAATTATTTTAAGAACAATCACGAGTTACTAGAACATAAGAATTAAGGTATGAAGTGTCACCTAGACTCATAAGATCCTATAAAATACTAATATTGTAAAAGTAAAATCGTTCTCTGGTGAAAAATGGAAAAATTGTAAGCCTTTTATGAACCACCGATTTTATGGATCAGAATGTTACTCCCTTCTAGAGTCTAGAATTATAAAGACACAAGTTTTTAATGTCGGAGGATTTTAACAACACTGAAGGAACAGAGGCAAGAGGGTTAATAAAATGATCCCAAGGGTGATGAGCATTACCTCCATTCTAATGCTGGATCCTGCACTGACTAGATCAATTAAAGCTACCAAGACATCCAGCTTTTCGTCAATGCTCAAATCAGAATACTCGCCATCCATTAGTCCTTGAAGCCACGCCTCCCCAGGATGGCTCTCGTCAATTTCATTATGTACTGTCAGCTTGTTACTTTTACTTTTACAACACTTAAGGTGCCGAAGCTTTGCCTGAGTCAAACTTTCTGAGTCACACTCAGAGTCACTGCTGCTACACGTGCCAGCAGCAACATCAAAGTCATCATGAATGCTTCCCGAGTCTTCTCTGTCAGAATCGCAGCTCTCTTCTTCCTTTAAGAGGGTACTTACACGTAAACGGTAAGCAGCAAGTGATACCTTTTCAAATAAAGTAATGTCGCTTGAAAGAGTTGAGCTTATCAATAGCTCCAGTGCTTCATTTGTGCTGGCAGGATTTAGTTCGACAACCTTCATAATCAAGAGGCAAGAAGTTAATGAGTTCCTTGGTTAATGCATAAAGAACAGTTAAAACTTTTGAAAATAGTCAAATACTGAATAATTTAAATATTCTTCCACTTGAATTTCTGGATGCCTAGTTTAAGGACACACCTGTGCAGACTTAGCCAGCTCGGAAACTTTTAGTCCGTTTTTCCCTTTCTCAAATAGGATTCTGAACAGTTCACCCTTCAAAGTTCCAGGAGTAAGGCCATACTTCAACATAAGTCTCATTTCCTATGAAGAAAAGTACATTGGCATATTAGACAATAAATACTTACCAAATTCACATATCCAACAATTTTACATGCAAAAGAAGACGAAAGACAAAAAAAGTATAGGGGAAAACAAGAATTACCCAAACAATGCCATATGGTGATTGAAACTTTTACCTTGCTAAGGGTTTGTCTCCGGAATGCACCTTGCTTTGAGCCAAATCCAGCTGATACAAGAACTTGCCTCAGTATTTCGGTCCAAGTTAGAGGATTTAATGATCTTTTCCAGAAATCTAAAACAAACTCCTGATCTTCAACCTGTCAAAGCAAAGAATAAATATTTTGGAGTGAATAATCGGTCCCAGCATAGGGTAGTGTGTTGTATGATACAAGAAAAGACAGAAATTTCCTGCACTCAAGTAGCTTCTCTAAGTGGTTCACTGACACACTACTGACTACGCTCTGTACTCAAATTAAGTTAGAGCTTCAGCAGAGAGTCATATGTACTCACCGAATTAAGTAATGCCAGAAACTTGCAAGATATGCTTAAATGAGGCAGAAAACAATTGCTGATCTCTCGTTCAACATCCGACAAAAGAAGCTTCAGAAGAGCTACATGAATCTTGCCAAGCAACAAGGAATCCTGAAAGGAAAGTCACGGGAAATTCAATAAATTACATCAAATAGTAACAAAATCGTGTCATATAAAAGCCACCATAAATCATCTCAGAAATCACCTTGTCATGAAATGCTTGAGCAAAAGCATCCAACGTGAAGGAGCATATGTCAATTGTAACAGAATATGTATAAAGGAAATGCAAAACCTGCAGAGAAGAAAGAATCAGCAAAGCCACGTTTAGGAACATTGGGTAAAGATCATAAAGGGCAATAATATGTTTCTTTAAATAAGTGAATGATTTGCATAAAAAAAGGGGATATACAAGATGTAAATGCCTCCAAACGGAATAAGAAGAATGAGACTGAAAAAGAGCAGCAACAATGCTCTATACACCCTCATATAGAGGAACAATGTTAAACCCAGTACTTTTAGAAGTTCGATGACGGATTCAAGAACAAAGAAAAATGGTGGTGGATAAGGTCATAAAGAACAAGACTACCTTCAAAATTCATCGCTTATAATCCAAATTTTCTTTGCCATGTAGGAAGATAGGAATGAAGGCTTAACAAAGAAGAGCACCAATACACAAAACTGAAACAGGCACAGCTAGTACCCCAAAATCCTAAGTACCAATGGATATCCAAAAAAGTGTATAGTTCAGAGGATACTGGAGATCCGAAAAAGGAAAGAACCCCATGGACATGACTTGAATACTTAAAACGGCGAGGGGGCACTAACCACTGTCATTTTTGCTTCACTCACCTTGAAAAGTTTCTTGACAGTCTCTGAAGAACGCTCCCAAGGCTGCACAGCAAATGGCTGCTTCATATGTACAGAAACCGGAGGAAACTTAGGCAGCAAATCTGTTATAAAAGAAAATAGAAAGATTGTAGGTGGAAGTATTCATATATAAATATATATTAACAAACATGGAAGCAAATTAAGGAATCAAAGGTATCCCAAAGTATGGCAATTCATACACACCTTTGCACAGAGAACAACTATGCAATCCATTGGCAGCACAATGTTCAGAACATGTCAGTGGATTTGGTCCTGCTTGTAACTCTCGTATCTCCACCTCTTCGTCATCCATCAAAAGTGCAAATTGATTAAGAAGTTCTTGTGATGTCCTTCCATCCAGTGCAAGTTCACATGTCTCCCTGAAGAGTTGCTTCTCATTCTCTTCTCCTTTAGAACCCACCTCTTTTCTCCCGAAAGAAGCCTTCCGCTTCTCCTTCGACGTTTCTCCAACCTTTACCTGCTTTGGAGGTACATCGAAAGCAAATTTAAAACTTCGGACTTAACAATCCATCAAACCCATAGATGTACCATGAGATCCCAAGACATGAGGAACAATAGGAATGTTCCATCAAATGATAATAAACACTTAGAAGGTGAAGGCATCTAACCATTACAGTTGTGGGTTTCCGTTTCCTCTTCTTTCGTCGAAGTTTGCATGATTCAATAATTGTTAGTTCAGGTGTATTAGATATCCGTCTATCAGTTGGAACGTCTATGCCATCTCGATTTATGGGCTGCAATGCTGTCATTAAGCCTTTGCCCATACCATATTTCTTCATCGGTGAACTCGCAGTACATTCCTGAGATTGGAAGATCAGGAGAGGAACAGAAAAGAAAGTACAATCTTTAATTGGGGTAAAAGATAGTACAATAAGCATCATGCCTACATGTTTATTTCCAGTACCTTTCTCATCAAGCCTTTGCCCATTCCATGTTTCATAGTGGGCACTCCTACTTTATAATCCTTGGCATTCTGAGAAACCACAAATAGGAGAAATTTTGAAACAGTATGAAAAGGCAAGGAGAATAATACAAATTATGCATGAACAGTATGGCACAAAAGTATCCTGCCAACAAGAAGTTATCCTTACCTTTCTCATTAAGCCTTTGCCCACACCACGTTTCTTCACAAGTTCACTCAATGTACAATCATCAACATGCTGGGAAACCACAAAAGAGAAGTGAGAATTGAAGGTAATTGCCAAAGAAATGTTGAATAGTGACACTTTTGTGGAAACACCCCTCGGTTTACTTGCAGTACCTTTCTCTTCTTGACTGTTGCTTCATTGTCTTCGGAAGCAGAAAGATAGTTTATGGATTCTGAATAGGAAAGAAAATGCCAATATTGTTTTAAAACGATAAGGAAGCATTATAACAAACAATAGATCTGCCGGTGGCTACATATCCTCGAATCTAACAGAAAATAAAACAGCAAGAGTTCAAAAAAGTTCAGTTACTATATTCCACAATTCAATATCATATAAATGCAAAGGGGCAGACACGAAAGATCACAAGCATGCTTTCACGATCCTCTCCGCTTTGTTCAACAAAGAATGTAACATGTTATATGGGATGTTTACCTTTAATAGTATGGAATCCCCTGGAAGGAACAGAGTCGAATTCCACACCTAAGGCAGGCCCATCTTTACGGAAAACCTTGCTGATAATATATTCCGAAGAGTGCAACTGCTGTACACGAGTCAGTTTCGATGACCTCTCAATAATCCCGTCCTCCACTTCCGAAGACAAACTACTGCTGGATTTAGTCCTGTCATGACTCAACGATCCCTCCTCTCTGAATACCTTTCTTCCTTTGCCGGTAGGGAGCTTCTTGCTCTGAATAGGAGTTACAGCTAGTGGTTTCTTACTTTTCTCCCTCCTTCTTTTCTCAACAAACCATCCCCGGACCTGGGCAACTGTAAGGTCAAGGGATTCGGCAAGCTCTTCAATAGCATCATTGGTAGGATACTTCTCCTCTGTTTATGGGAAACAAGCAATCAAAAGTTAATCTAGGCAGCAGCCATAATCAAACAGCCGAACCCTACTGACGCCATGTAAGGTTCCTAACTGAGGTTGAATGATGAATTTGAGTCCCAATTGCAGTAATAAGGCAACAGAAGCACTTCCATAACATCTGGGGACTAAAGGATCAACAAAACTCAAGCCGTACTAGAATTCGTTCTCAAATTAAGCAGAGAATGGAGATAGAGAAGTATGAAAACATGGTACCGGCAAATAACTTCCGGAGAGCTTCAAGCTGCTCTGGCGATTTCCTCTTCAATTCCATTTCTCCAACTCCTGTCTTCTATGAACCGCACTTCCCAATTAAACCGACCTCGAGTTCCACATGCCCTGAGCAAAACAGAAACGCCGATTCCTTCATTAGAAGAATTCATAAACAAAACAAACGAAACCAAAGCAGAGAGCAATGCAGCGAAGCAAGTGAGAAACCGAATTCGCCAATTCAAGCAAAAAAACACAGCACTGAGCTTCCCCCACACACAGCGAAGTGTTGTTCCGAAGCTCCAGGAGAAAGAAGAAATGAAATGGCGACACGGCCGCATATGCGGCCATTAATACGGTATCCGTATTCATCAATTCAAGTTAGAGGCTAAGGAAATCAAACAAACAGGAGCAATGAAATGCTGAACGAGCCGCAAGCTCAGTTCATGCGGGGAAACTGGAGGGGGAGGGGGGGAATTGCCCGCTGGGGAACTTACTGGCGAATTCTTTCCGATTGCCGGAAGCTGAGAGTGATGACGACTGAGGAAGCAGAAGAAGGTGAAGAAGATGTGACTTAGTCGAAAGGGTTTATGGTGAAGAAGGAGGAGGAGGGTGTGAGATTTTACAGAGCTGTAGGGTTTTGGGTTTTATCATCTTTTCTTTATTGTGTTCATTACTTCATTTATTAATTTTTCGCTTATTTGTTTGTTTTAATTTATCGTAGGAAAAATGCAAGGGGAAACCAAATGGAAAAGATCAGTTAACTCCTTCAACAATCAAATATCTGATGTTGGTATGGGCTTGGGCCTTGCTTTACGATTTCTGAAGAAAGTGGCCCGCATCTAATAACTAAGCCCAAAACCAAAGCATTTCCCGCCAAGCTAAAGCCCGCGAAACGACAAGTCAGCGAGTCGCTGTTCTTCGTGTTTCAGGACAACAGCTTTTTGCGGATGCGGTGGAAAGTTAAGATGGAGGAGGAGAAGAACCCTAAATCGACGCCTGAGGCGATCTCCGTCAGGAAATCGATAAAGAAGCAGTCCGATTTCAACACTTATCCGATATGGAAAGAAAAGGTTAGCTTCCGTTTTTGTAATTGTTCGCTCGTTATCAAGATTTGGTTTCCCGAATCGACGGTGATACGGGTTTCCCGAAATCGTAGCTTCAATTTTCCGATAATCTGATTTCAGTGGAGGGAGAGCTGCTTCAAGCGAGTCCGCGAAGATAGAACGCGGTTGCTATGGAAGAGTAGGGGGAAATCACTGGACAAACAGGTTAAGCCGTCTGTAAATTCTTCCATTTTTTTGCTCAAGAAATGAAGGTATCGCATTTGTGATCTTGAATTTACTCTTGGCTTATTTATTTTTGTATGTGTTGTGGTTGGCTTTCAGGACCAGGAGTTGATCAAATCGGCATTCCAGGGAATAGTTTCTGATGAGCTGAACAGACTCAGGAAACCGTCGTTAGTGGTTGATGATGATGAGAAGACGCTAACGAGTGCTGAACTGGATCTCGATGGTGATGGCGAGGGCGATATGCTGTGGGAGTACGAAGGTCTTCACGACGCATACCAAGGGGATCGGGAAGAGATATTGCTTGAAATACAAAGGATCTTTTATGAAGATATCAGGGCAGAATCGAACCCGAAAGGTTAGAAACTTATCTGTATCTTGCTAGCATATGACTCAATGGTGAATGATATCTGTGTAATGAAGGCATAGGAACATTGAACACGAAACATATAAGTATAATGGATTAGGCTTAAAGAGTAATTTTGTATACACCGTGGATGTCTGGTTGCTTATTAACCTGTCTACTTCTAGAATACTCGTTTAAGCTCCCTAAAGATATACAATTTTTGGATCGAATAATGGAGACTTTCATTTGGTTTTACTGCTTGTAATGGTGTCTATCAGAAGGCAGCTCACTGATATGAAATCTTATTTTTCTGTCCGGGAGCTTAAATGGGTAGTCTGGCGTCCTTGCAGAATTAAAATCCTGCATCGAAGCATGGGAAGAGGAAGAAGATGAGTACTTGGCTCGTGCTGTTTATGAGCACATGCAATTGAGTGACGAAGTGGTAGGTAAATGCTTGCTCGGTATCGTAGCTTCTGAAGTTTTCTGTTATGCCGTATTTCTTATCACCTCCCGTACAGCCAGACTGAGGAGTTAATTCTTTCAGTTTTCTGCGTGTTATCTAACACTTGATTGGATATTCAGAGGAAGAAGATCTGGTGCCCTGTATGCAAACAAGGAGAGTTACTGGAGAAGCCAAAAGCCATACACTGCACTCTCTGTGAACTTCAACTCAATAAATGTGACGAGGTCTCTTTTCCTGCTGAAATATGTTCAGTTTGGTACTTCCATGTTCATATCTAAACCAAAAATTAACACGAAATCTCTCTGATTGGACAAAAACCATGGCCAGTATGTCTGGTATTTATTTTATATATGGGTTCCTTTCCTTACTGAATGCTGATTAGCTTTTGGGTCTTCAAATTTACAGGTTAATCTGGACATATTGGAGTCTCGACTAGCTGATGCCCACACAGAACATTTTGATCGAGGGTGTAGACAGAAACCTAAGTTCCAAATCCAAACAAGATTCGGATTAACTGCATTGTACCTAACTTGTCAGGACTGCAATGTATTCGACATTGTAATATAGAAGTTTTTTTTGTTGCTGAAGACTAATTGCTTGCTTGGCTGAGATATTTTCAGCTGCATTGAGTTTTGCCTGTATAGTGTTGGATCGTTAAAGAAAAATCTGCAGATAACTTGCTATCCATCTAGTAGTCGATAAACTCACAAGGAGAATGTTGCAGAAAACTCGTATCAGGACTCAGGAGACACTAATGCAATGTTCAACGATCAAATTGAGGTAAGAGCTCGGATTGAGAGAACTAAGATATGACAGAGCTGAGACAGTAGACATGAAGAAACCGAAGTAACACTTCGTATTAATGAGAAACTGTTGCAAGATTCGAATAAGAGCAACCAAGATATGAAAAAATGAGTTACAAATAAAAACAGCTCCAGTGTTATCAGCTCAACATATCAAATCAATAAAAACAGCTCGTGTTATCAGCTCGACATATCAAATCAATTAATCAAACATAGCCATCAAGATCGTCGACGTATACGAATACAATAAGATCCCCCTGTCGACTCAACATAATCAACCCACCAAAATATAAGTAAATTAGAAAACAGCACCCCCCTCAAAAAATAATATTGACTATGAAGAGAAAGAATAAACACAAAATCTGCCTTTCATATAGTGCACATTGGCTTCGGGCGACCGCTGCCGCAGATTTGTCTCTAAATAGAGTACAGGGATTCCCAGCTTACATATCGATGAACCAAGCTTGCATGACAGGAGATTAGTATATAATCACGCCTCGAGAAAGGGGCAGTATCATTCATATTGCAAGTGAAACCTGTCCTTGACTTCCATGAGGCCCTTACTTGCGGTGGACGATACTCCACAGTAAACCGAGCTGGCCAGGGGCTTTGCAGCGTCACTCCACACACTAACTGACTGGTGGAATTCCCTGATATGAAGTTGTGTCGCTTTCGCGTAGCAATGAGGTTTTAAAATAGCTCCTCCGAATTGAACTTGTTCCATGCTTCCTTTTTTCACAATACGAATTATATAGAATAGATAAGTCGCTTGGTTAAGTGGAAAGGAACCAACACTATAACTATTCACATTCTGCCTAAAGTGTAGCCATATGTATACCTTTAGCAAGTCGAAGACCTTCTCAGCAATGTACTTTTGTTGAAGATTAGCACCTTTCTGTTGCACTTTATCAGGGTGAATGCATAAAGTTGCTTTCCTGTATACTTTTTTGACGGACGCAGCAGTAATCAGGTCGGTCAAGGAAACCGGCTGCCAACCACATTCAGGCCACAATACCTGGTAGTTACAAGAACAAGTTTCTTATTAGGCAGAAAATATTGAGTACAAAAGGAACATGAATTGGATGAGTTACTACGGATGAAGGACGAAGGCTTGGATTAAAAACTAGAAAACATACATATTGCATTGTTGATAGTAGAGCACGTAGATTCCCTTCTTTCCCAGCAGCCCATCGTTTGATCTCAAAGTCCAGAGTTTCACCAATTTTCTGGATAAGAAAGAAAGAAGAAAAAAGAGCAAACAGCATCAGACGACCGTAGTGCAAAACCAGTACCCTCACACATCATATTAATCAGTCTTGGACAACATAAAGTAACACAAACATGACACGAAGAATCTCAGTCATCATAGAGAGAACTAACACACGAATGGAACAATAAAGCTGTGAGATCAGCAACTTCTATCCGCACAACACAATGTATCACTTTTAGGTACCAGAGGATAGAGGACTAAAATATGAATACTAATCAAACCAATTAAATGCCAGGGCTTCAACAGGATCAGCTGTAATGTAGACTAACATTATAGATATCCTGACTAGTGTGACAAGCCGACAACCTTCACCTTTCATTGAATTCATTCTAATAACTTCCTATGATGACCCATAAAACGACCCCAGGTAAATTCAGCAATTCACTGCAGTGCTGTAAAACAGTCAAATATAAAAACTCGTGCTTTAAAGCTAACTCAAATAAGCTTCTACAAACAACCAGAAAATTATCCAAGGGGCCAAATAGATTAGTACAGCACATTTACAAGGAAATTAGCACAGCTTACATGTCTCTCTTCTTGTTCCCTCTGTGCTTGAAGGTCACGCTGATTCTTCTCAGCCAATGCTTGCTTCTGGAGAAATTGAAAGAATTGCCAATTACAGTTACAGAAGAAAAAAAAAACAACAAAACCACATATGCCTAGCAACAATGCAACTTACATTAGAAACCAAAATTAACCACTTAAATGAAAATAAATAAATTGAAAAAACATACTGCGCGCTCCTGAGTTCTTTGGTGGCGTTCCAGCCTGGCTCTTCGTCTTTCTTCTGTTTCCCCGTCAACCTCTTGGAAATCTCCAGATTGTCCACCTCCAGAAGCTTCTCGAAAGTAAAAGTTGGCCAAACGAGCTCAGCCAATTTAAGAAAGAAAGAAAAGAAGACAGATCATGGATGGACATTCAAAGTCTGTTACATAACTACCTCCAAAAATAGAAGACAGATCGTCAACGATGTTTGCAGTTGAAGATGCTTTTCTCATGTTAGATGAAGAACCAACAGAAGTCCTCTTAGGTGGTTCAGGAGGTCCCTTGCTAGCGGTATTAAAGAACGGATCCTGTGATTTAGGCGCAACACATTAACCAAAATATGTTAACAACAAAAAGCCAAAACATTCAATCTATCACTCGTCTATCAGAAAAATGAGTTAATTTTGCAAATATTCTTACACCCTCACTTAATGATTTCACAGAAGGTATATACGTCACCACGATTATGAACCGATCATATATGACATGTATCTCGTCCATAAGAACTCTTTTAAGACCTTTTTTAGCAAACAAATAAATTGAAAGGGGTTCCTTTGACTGCAACAAACAAAGTAAATAGTCCTAATACAAAAATCAGGAAGAACAGTCTTATCAAATTCCTAGGAGTTAAAGAAAGCCTTCCTGCTAAAATTATTAGCATAAAAGGTATCACTTACAGAAGTGGTTGCCTGAGGTCGTGGAGCGCTGCTCGGTCGAGAACTGAAGAATGATTCAAGATCATTTTCATTTTTGGGTTGGGCATCATATTTTTGTTGGTTTGCCCTTGCTGCAGCAGCAGCTGCTCTTTCTCGAGCTTCTTGAGCTGCTCTTTCTACTGCAGCACGTTCGGATCTAGCTCGGGCCTCCCTTTCCTTTTCAGCTTGTGCCCTCTCTCGTGCTTCTGCTGCTGCTCTTTCTGCTCTTTCCTTAGCATCTGCTGCTGCCCTTCCGCGAGCTTCGGATTGTGCCCTCTGAACAGCAGCTCTTTCTGCTCTTTCTCGAGCTTCGGAAGAGGCTTTGTCTACAGCAGCCCTTTCAGCTCTAACCCGAGCATCAATGGCTGCTCTTTCGCGTGCCTCTCTAGTGGCCCTTTCTACTGCTTGTCTGGCTCTTTCCCTTTCGAGTCGTTCCCTTTCTCTTTCTTGCCTCTTCTGCTCTCTCTCCTTCTCTTCCCTCTCCATCTCACGAAGTCTCCTCTGTTCTCTATCCTCCTCGTCCTTCTCCCTCTGCTGCCTTTCACGGTCTAGTCTCTCTTGCCTTTCTCTGAGTTCTCTTTGCTGTGCTTCTAGCATATCTTTGTCCTGCTGACTGGAATCCTTACTTCTAGCAGCCTTCAGATACTCCCTCTCTCTCATTTGCCTGAATTTAGCTTCTGCTTTATCCATAGCATCCTTCATAGCAGCTGCAGATGCAGCAGCCGAAGAAGAATTTGTGTCCACATCATCACCAGCAAAAGTGTTTCCATGATCATTTACATTATTGTTTTGGGCCCTGCCAGTGGCAAAATCTTCAAGTTCGTCAATTGGAGTTGTGGAGCTTCTCGATCCTTGCTCTGTCTTAGGACTTTGTGATCTAGAGAAAGAGTATTCATTAAACTTCTTTCTCGCGTTCGACCTTGGTGGTCTTGGAGGTGGAGGCCTAGAAGGCGGAGGAGCACTAGTAGGATTAGTAAACAGAGGAATTTCTGAAACGGTTAGCCATATCTCATCAGTTGATTCTGTGACCTCGTCAGCTACTGGAGATGGAAAGGTATCATTAGCTGAGAAGCTGGCATATGAAGGTGGAGGAGCACTGGCTGCTTTACTAGACTCTGTCGGACCAAAAGGATTTTCCTGAAAATTATCAATGGGAGCCTTGTTCTGTGAGTATCTCCCAGAATTCTCCACAGGATATTTGTCGACTGGATCCTGACTAACAGGAGAAAAACTACGACCCATGCTGGCTTCCGATCTTAACGGACTCCTGTTCTTCCGCCTCTCGTTAACCTCACTTGAAGCTGATGGAACAGATTTTCCAAGATTTTCAAGAGGATCTAAGTCATCAAATGATCCTTTATGTACGCGTGAGCTATTAACTCTTGTGTTTCCTGAGCTACTGAATCTACCGATTTCTTCCAATGGATCGACAAACCCTCCAGAGGATGCTGCTGCAGGAGTTGATGTTGACTCTAACACTACAAATGGATCGTCAATTGTAGCAGGAGCAGTCTTGGCTGAATTGGTAGATGGTCTGGCCTGACTGGACTCAGAAGTTGACCTGTGACACAAATTCTCCTTAAAGATCATCAAACGTCGAACAGAGGGTGATATGAAGATAATCACGATAGCTTATTATCCTAAGGTTCATCAGCCACATGTGATGTGCCTAGGATGCTCTAATTGAGAATAAAATAGCTAGGGTTGCTAGAAATTGAAAGGAATTGGAAAATTTAGGGGTTTTGGTAGGTTAATGGAGGAAGAACCGCCACACCAGCCGGTGATAAGGTTCGGGGCAAGGCGCCACAGCCAAGGGGTTGATAAGCCTAAGACATCACAAGGAAATATTTCTTGCAACTCTTGAAAAATCTTATTGAAATCTGAATACTGAATTCTTAATAAAACTGAGCTACAAGCCTTCTATTTATAGAGAGGAAACAAATAACACTCATACTGGAGATAATAAATAAAGAAAATATAATAAAAGACTCCTAAACCAACATGGACAGCAATTAAGCATCCCCGATTCTCAATTAACCCGTAAGCCTTGCTTGTAGAGCCATTGTCACCCATTTTAAATGCTCCCAAACTCTTTTTAAGCCTCCTAATTCGTCTCTTGGCCCATGGTCCATGTAGAGATATAATTAGGACTCGAATAAGGTCATGTGGGGTGGGCATGATACATCAACATGACCACACAATCTTCTGGAAGACCATGTTAAACTAAAAAAAAGCTACATAAAATTAAATGTTTACATCTTGAATCTTAAAAGAACAAGACGATGACAGAAATATACCCAAATACGTTCGGAGCCCAATGTAAAAGTGTCTAATAGTTGAGAAAAGTGAGTTCCCGAAACACAAACTAAGTAAAGAAAGCGAGTACCATCCAACATCCAGTCTCTAATGCTTTATTCTACAACCATGAAAACATGACAAAAGTCTGTTCTTTTTTATAATTGTCACTGCCTAAACCCAATTCTGCATCTAACAAATGGGCAATGGGCGCTGCTGAACATAAAACCCAAAGTGCCGTAGTGATAATGGCACTTTGCGATGGCATATTCAGAAATGACTCGAGGAATATAGCTAAGCAGCTAGAAAAGACGGTAGACAAAACTAAGACTATGCTAGCAGAAGTAGACCAAGACAAGTCGTTTCTACAGCATATGAATTCTTCTCATGGACACAATACATCCACAACAACTAATCAAGTGTATCAGGAAATCCGAACAAATACAATGAGCATACCAACTCAAATTTCACCATATCACTCCCAATCAATGTGCTAGCTTCAATATTCTATCAACTTAGCAAATGATGAAGGTACCTGCTTATGCTGGGAGAGCTACTGCGACCAAAGCCAGGAAGCAAATCATCAAATGCAGGAGAATCTTTCTCCACTTTGGAAGGAGCCTCTCTCTTGGTCTCCGCCCCTTTCTTACCCAGATTCCCCAACAGATCATCAAACGCGGAGCTGTTCATCGACTTGTGTTTGGGAGAAGAACCACCACCAACAGCAGCAAACACATCGTCGTGGAACTTAGCCGTGGAAGAAGTCACCGACGCACTCTTCAGCCCAGGCAACCCATCGAAAATGTCCTCGTCGTACACCGGCTTATCGAAAACCGGAAGCGACGACGACTTGGCATTCTGGTCCTTGAAGATTGCGTCGTAGTCGAAAGAAGTAGCGGCAGACGAAGATGACCCGGCATTCCCGCTCCTGCCGCCACGCGATTCCCCATACTTCGGCGGCCCGCCGAATACGTCGTTGAACATTAGACCGTCCGCTCCCCCGCCGACGCGATCGTGATCGTCGAAGATCGGAGCCGATTTACCAGATAGGGAGGAGGCGGACCGGGTCGGCTCCGATCCGAACGACGAAGCGAAGGCGTTGCTGTTGCTGGAATTGCGCGCGGGTGGCGCCATGGGAGCAGACTTCCCCTGCGGCTTGAATCCAAAGTCCCGCGCTAAGAGGCCGGGAAAATCGTCCATGGATCCCCGCGCCGGAACAGAATTCGAGCAAGTTGTTCGGATCTACCAGCAGCCCGATTCAGGGGCGAAGATTGGATCAGCTTCAAGCTTATAGATCTAAAAAATGGCGGTTGGCGAAGAAGAAGTAACACAGATTGAAGGATCCAGAAAGACAAAATTTACAGAGAGATAGGCCAATTATCTAACATGATTAAAGTCGACGGACAGAAAAAGGGACTAGGTTTGGGGATTGATTATTCGAAGGGAAAGAAAGGAAAGAGGGGGAAAGGGGGCTGAGAAAATTCCGCCGGAGATCGTAGCGATAGAGGAAATTCGCCGCCGGTGGACTTTTTTCTTCTTTCCTACTTCGGCCGCTGATTTCGTCTTCGGCCTCTCTCTATCTCTCGCTCTTTGTTTCTCTGGCTGTTCGAATCTGCAATGCAAAGCAATTTTTTGCTATTATTTTCTTCTCGTTCTTCCATTTCCTGTTTCCTTTTTTTGTTTTTTCTAATGTTTGAATTGTTAAAACAGTACGCATAGTTTCATTTATTGCTGCAGGAGTCCTCCATAGATTGTTAATGATAAACGGGTCATTTTTAATTCCTTTTGTGAATAGAAAGAGTTGATATCCATATAGAGTTGATACATTCACCAAATATGTCTATCTATTATCATTGTTTTCTGTACTCACAAGATAATTCTTTGTATTATGTTTTTCAATCCATGCATAACAAAAAATAAAAACCCCAAAATACTGTATAAGTATGTTATTTGTGGTGATTACGACTTACGAGCTATGAAGTGTCTTGACTTTTGTCTAATGTCTTGTATGTTAAAATCATATGGAGATCGTATATTGAACATATTCTTAGATGTCTCTAGGAATGACAATGAGGCGGGTATCTCGATTCTCACACCCGCCTCCGTGGCAGGTCGGATAATTTATCATATGGCGCAGGTCGGGGAAGGTCGAGCCAATAGATATGTAATTTAAATGAAAATCATCATAAATATTTGTTAGTTTCATTATAAGGCAAAGAAACAAACAATAATATGATAAATATAGTTAAATTATTCGAGAAATTAAGATTTTTACTTATTAATAATTTTATGATAGCGAAAATATGAGGTAATAAAAGAAAAATCCTAAGTAATTTGACTAATCTTACATGTAATTTAGGCGATAACAAGTTGAAAATGTGACAGGCCAGGACAGGTCGATGAGAGTACTCATACAGTCATACTCGTCCAGCTCAGCATAGACCCGCCCAAAACAAGTCTAACAGATCAAGTTAAATGGGTCATGTCAAAATTACCATTCTGTGTCTCCTATCTTGGTTATCAATCTTTTTTCATTAGTGGATTTAAGTGATCTGCTTTGTTTGGTCTCGACAACAAACTTTAATCCATGGTAGCATCATTTCATGCTCTGTCTGGGATCCCGATTCCACATTCTCTAAGATATTTGCTTTGTTGTGTAGAATCTGAAAATCGGTAAGTAAAGCGGTTATCAACTTTGTAATTCGACAATCCTTCTATAGGAGGGGTTTTCTCTCGTTTAGCGAGGGTTTGGGAGAGCGGCGGAACCCTAGGGTTTTCCGAAAGTCGGCGTGAGCAACTTCGATCTGTACTACCGAGTCCTACTAGGATACCTCATTGTAGCTCTGAAGCGTAATAGCAGAAACTCTACGGGACTGCTTCTTAAAGAGGCGGTCGAGTTTTCACAAATAGAACGAAAGAGAAGGAAAACACGGAAGCATAACGTGCTAGCCAAGTCTCGGCGCTTTTTTGGTGAAAGCAATCGCGGGGGTCGGAATGGCGGCTGCTTTGGCAAGTGATGAGATACCGGTGGAGGAGGAATCCACGAAAGATAACCTTAATCCAACAGGAGCAATCGAAGACCAGCTACACAACATCTCGTTAGAGGAAGATGACGAGGAACCTCTTGAAGTTGAAGACGGGGACGTGGATGTGGTACGGATGGAGGCGGTGAGACACCTAGGCCTGATTGGCCGCCTGGTATCAGACAAACAGCCTAATATTAAGTCGATGAAGATAGCTCTTTCAAAGGCATGGGGTCTAAAGAAGACATACCAGATCACAGATCTGCAAAATAATCTCTTTGCCTTTCAGTTTGTAGACTTTGATGATCGTAACAAAGTCTGCTACGGTGGACCGTGGCACTACGAGAATAGCATCATGGTTTTTAAAGCGAGCTGGATGATTCAGAAGCCAACAGTAGCTGACCTGCATGAAATAGACATTTGGACACAGATAAGAGGTTTCCCAGCGGAGCTGAGAACACAATCAATGGCGGAAAAAATTGCAAAACGGTTCGGGGAGTTAGTTTTCTTCGAGGACAGTGCTGAAAAGATGTGGGAAGACTATATGCGCATTAGAGTGCATATGTCCATAAATAATCCGCTAAAGAAGAAGATTAAACTGAATATTGGAGGCAAGCTGCTTGAATACCAAATCAAGTATGAAAAGCTTCCGCTCTTCTGCCACTCTTGTGGAAGAATTGGCCACGTGAAAGTAAAATGCCCTAGGCCAACACAACTGGCAGTTGACCCCTATGGATTTGATCTCAGAGCAGCACCCCCAGCCCCTCGCAATTGGCTCTCACCAGGGGCACGGAAAGCGGATGGAGAGATATGGCGGCAGCTGAGGCAGAAGTTCGAGATAGAGAGCACAGGGTCAAACAAAGAAAGTGATAAAACACGTGAGGCAGATACAGCAAACATGGATATTGAGCCCAAGACAATGGCAGTAGAGCAGGCAGGGGCAGAGAAGAGCACAGGTCAGGTAGAAAGGCCAAATAGTTGGCAATCTGCAGGTCCCGAGCCTGAGCTTAATACCATGAAGGAAACATACTCTGAACAGGGTACTGGGGAGCAGAATAAAGAAAGAACAAATGAAGCTAAACAACAACCACAGGAGAGCCAGGGAGATCAGGACAAACGACTGGGAGCGGTACAACGTTTCATTATGGGAGAGAAAACTGCTATGGAGCAAAGGAAACTGAGAGGAAAAAGTTGGAAGCGCCAAGAACAAGGGAAACCACGAGAAGGTGGAGTTCTGCAGCTAACACCTCAAAAGAGGCATGCTGAACACAAGGGGGAAATTATAAATACAGCAAAGGAGGAACAGTTGCTATCAAAAAGGGCTAGAACACTGAATTTTGGGGAGAATGAAGATAATGAAAAGGATGGACACAATACACACATGGTTGGCGAAGAGGCGGTCCCTGTCATGGAACAGGGCCGCCGAGCCCAATGAGCATTCTAAGCTACAACTGCCGGGGTCTCGGGAATACCCCGACAGTTGAAAAAATAAAGGCGCTACTGCGTCAAATAAATCCCGAAGTTGTATTTCTCATGGAAACAAGACAATATGAAGAGGAATGGAAGAAGAAAATTAGAGAGTTTGGGTATCACAGCGGAAAAGGGGTTGCAGCTGCGGAAAACAGAGCAGGAGGTCTCCTTTTGATGTGGAAAGAAGAGGTTGAAATGGAGGTTAAAAACTGTGATCTACATTTTATAGATGCTCAGATTAAAATGCCTAATTGCACGCAGGCATGGAGACTCACGGGGGTCTACGGATGGCCACAAGCTCAGTATAAATACAAAACTTGTGAGCTCTTAGAGACGCTCCATCGACAAGTGAATCTACCGTGGTTGGTAGTCGGTGATTTTAATCTGTTGACAGACTACTGGGAGAAGAATGGAAAACATAGCCCTGAAGAAAGGGAGATGGACATGTTTCGTGACTGTTTGGAGAGATGCAGATTGGAAGACTGTGGCTACTACGGCCGTACCTTTACGTGGGAGAACAACAAGTGTGACGAAAACTACACAGAAGAAAGGTTGGACAGAGCAGTGGGAAATGAGGAGTGGAGGAATCTCTACCCGAACATGTGTGTGTATCATCTGGACCGGTGCGGCTCTGACCACATACCAATTCAGATAAAGCTGGATATTGAAGAGGAGGACATTACCTGGGGATGGAGCTTCCGTTACGAACCATATTGGGAGAGACATGAAGATTGCGGGAAGTTAGTAGAGGAGGGCTGGATGGGAGTGGGAGAGGGGACTCTCATGGAACGTATTCAGAGTGTGGAGACAAGGATGAAAGCTTGGACCTCTCAAGCATTTGGCTCGCTAAAGGACAGAAGAAAGAAGGCAGAAAAGGCCCTGCGGGCACTAGAGAAAAGAAGGAGGACTAAGGCAATTCTGCTCCAGAAAAAAATCATTGAACAGGAGCTGAATGAGATTATTCTCCAACAGGAGATAAAGTGGAAGCAACGCTCTAGAGCTGACTGGCTCAAAGAGGGAGATCAGAACACAGGATACTTTCACCGTAAAGCATCAGAAAGAAGAAGGAGAAACACAATAAAAAAATTGCAGAATGAGAGGGGCCAAGTTTTTGTGGGACAACAGGGGGTTACAAGTTGTTTACTGGACTATATGAAGCGGCTGTTCAAGGCAGGAATCAGGCCAGCTGAAAGCCAAATTATGCCTGCTGTGCAAGAAAGAGTTACAGAGGAAATGAATCAAGAGCTGTTGAAACCTTTCACAGATGAGGAGATATGGATTGCGTTGAAACAAATGGGGCCAAACAAGGCCTCGGGGGCGGATGGGATGCCGGCTAGGTTCTTCCAAAAACATTGGGGAGTGGTTGGACAGGCAGTGAAAGAGGAATTGCGAAGCTATTTGGAGCAGGGGGTATTTCCACAACAATTAAATCATACCCTCATCGCTTTAATACCAAAGACTAAGAACCCAGCGACATCTTTGGAGTTTAGACCGATTAGTCTTTGCAAAGTACTATATAAGATTCTGTCCAAGGTCTTGGCTAACAGGCTAAAAGTAATTCTGGATCAGATCATTGGAGAGCAACAGAGTGCCTTTGTTCCGGGACGCTTCATAACAGATAATGCTCTAATTGGTTTTGAGTGTTTCCATGCTATGAAGCAGAAGCGGAAAGCAAAAAAGGGGATAATGGCAGCAAAACTGGATATCTCGAAAGCCTATGACAGGGTTGAGTGGGGTTTTTTGGAGGCAATAATAAGGAAAATGGGCTACGCAGACAGATGGGTGAACCTCATCATGCAATGCATTACCACGGTTTCCTACTCAATTCTCGTAAATGGTCATCAATCTGAAGTTTTTATGCCGGAGAGAGGTCTCAGGCAAGGGGATCCAATCTCCCCTTACCTGTTCCTCCTTTGTGTGGAAGGGCTGTCCGCTCTAACTGCTAAAGCAATTGATGAAGGGAAACTCCATGGAATGAAGGTCTCATCTAGGGGGCCTAGGATTTCTCATCTGCTTTTCGCGGATGATAGTATTTTCTTCTTGAGAGCCACACCACAGGAATGCCACCACCTAAAAGAAATCCTACGGATCTATGAAGCGGAATCGGGCCAAATGGTGAATCTGCAGAAGTCTGAGTTGATTTTCAGCCCGAGTGTAGCTCTGGCAAAAAGGGCTGAGTTGGCTAATATCTTAAATATGAAGCAAGTGGAGACCTACGCCAAATATCTTGGTTTACCAACGGTGATTGGAAAAGAAAAGAAGGCAGTTTTTGAACCTTTGGTGAATAGGGTGCGCAAAAAAGTTAAGCATTGGAAGGGGCTCACTCTCTCCATTGCTGCAAAGGAAATCCTAATCAAGGCAGTGGCACAATCTCAGGTAACATATATGATGTCTGTTTTTCTGATTCCGAATGGAACATTGAATGAGGTGAGGAAAGCCATCTCTGGTTTTTGGTGGGGGCAGCAGAAAGAAGAACGTAGAATTCCGTGGAAAGCATGGAAAGAAGTTTGTAGGCCTAAAGAAGAGGGTGGAATGGGTTTTCGGGACCTACACGCTTTCAACATAGCGCTGCTAGGGAAACAAATCTGGAACTTGTTAACCAATCCAGAATCCCTAGTAGCAAGAATGTTCAAAGCAAGGTACTATCCGAACACTGATATTCTACAAGCAAAACTGGGGAATAATCCGAGCTATACCTGGAGAAGCATTTTGGCTGCACAAGAGTTGGTTAAGAGTGGCTTGAGGTGGAGAATTGGAAATGGCACTAGTGTTAAAGTATGGGGTGAAAGATGGATCCCAGGGGCAGAGGAGAATGACTATAGAGTTATCACGCCAGAAGAGAATAATGATGAGGTTCGTTTAGTGGCTGATCTTATTGACCATGACGACAGAACTTGGAGGCAAAACATGCTACAACGCTATTTTAACCCTACAGACAGAGAAAGAATTTCAGGGATCCCTATTCCTCTTCAGCCAGCAGAAGATGTTCGAGTTTGGAGCCAGGAGAGATCAGGGGTGTACTCAGTGAAGACAGCCTATAAGTTGGCACGAAAGCAAAAAGAAACTACTATAGAATCTGGCGACCAGGAGGGTGAAGCAGAAGAGGAGGAGGTGAATCCAACTGTGGAGGTTTATGAACCTATGAACTGGAAGAGAATGTGGAAGCTGACTATCCCTGCCAAAGTAAAGATTTTCTTTTGGAGACTGATCCATAATATCCTGCCGACTGGAAAGAATATTGAAACCCGAAAACAAGAAGCAGCGACAGAGTGCCCTTTTTGCCATACTGAAGAAACCCAAAATCACATCTTTCGGGAATGTCAGTGGGCTATTAGGGTATGGAGGCAATCATCTTTCAGACCGCTCTTTGAATTAGAGCCAGGGGTCTCACCAAAAAGCTGGATATGCGAAATCATGGAGCGGGTGGACGACGAGGTACTAGAACAATTTGCAATAGTCCTATGGATGATGTGGAACGAGCGAAACAATCACATGTTCAATCGAAAGAAAGCAGAGGAGTGGGAAGTGATTGGGAAGGCTCTAAGCTATTGGGAAGAATTCAGCTCATACCATCGGCAAGAAAAGCAAGAGAGAGAGGCGGTGGGTGTTACCTGGCAACGACCGCCGAGAGGATGGGTGAAAGTAAATGTTGATGCCGCCGTTCTGAAGGGAGAAGGGACTGGTTTGGGGATGATAATGCGTGATGACAGGGGCGCCTTCTTGCGAGCAGCTGTGCGAAGGGAAAGGAGATGCTGGCCACCTGAAATTGCAGAAATTAAGGCGGTCGAATTTGGCTTGCGGCAGCTGGAGCTTAGCGGATATCGCCAGACGGTGGTGGAGATGGACTGTCAACTGGTAGCAAATGCTCTCCAGCGGAAGAGCTTCACAAGGTTGGAATCGGGTCACCTGATTGGAGAGATGCAGGCTAAAGCCCAGCGGTTGGGATTACTCAAATGGGATTTTGTGAGAAGAACAGGGAATGAATCGGCCCACATTATGGCCCACTGTCGATGTAATTGGGACTCAGAAGAGGTCTGGGTTTCTAGGCCCCCAGTTTTCCTTTTAAACTGTTTGGATAAGGAGGCTCAGGCCCAATAATAAAATTCCTCAGGTTGTTATCAAAAAAAAAAAAAAAGAAAATCGGTAAGTAAAGTGCTTATTGAATTACAAACCATAATGACAACAATTACATGATTCAGAAGCATATGAAGGGTTTATCAACCACAAGTAATTTCTTTTCCACAAGGAAAATTACCGGAACAAAGTTTCAACATAAATTTGGTTTACTAGGCGGCGATGCCGCGACTTGTCGCGGGTGGAGATGGCCTATAGGAATGTATTATGTGACCCGTTATGGTGTTTTGTTAGTATTATTAGCCTAAAATTAATTTTGTATTAGCAGTTTTGTTAGTAATATTGACTTGACAATGTGATATTGACTAAGGATAGATATATGTAGGTCAACAACCAATTTAAATTTTTTGGTTAATAAATGATATTTACCTAAACCCAAGTAGACTCATTGATTATGGGTAGGATATGAGTGGCGTATATATGAGTTTGAAAGTTTGTAGATGGGTTTGGGTAGGGTATTAATATTTACTTTCATAATCTAAATGTGTATGAGTTAGTATGGATATTCATTTATTCGAGGGCGTTTTAATTACACATACAAAAATTAGACCTATTTGTAGAACTTCACAAGTTCAGGTACTAAGATGTAATACACAAAATTTTAGATACTACAATGTAATGTTCCATAAGTATTTTGAGGACTTATATGTCAAAAAATTAATTTTAGGTTATAAATCAAAAGATCTAAGTTTAGTTACCCAACTGTAATTTGCATAGTTGAGGCTTATTTCCTTTTATGGTGATGTATTTAAGATGATAGTTATTTACTTTTTTTATAAAAAATAGAAAACTATTTATTTGATATGTATAATTTTTGAAATTCCATGTATAATTGTTGAAAATTCTACCCGAGTGAAAATGAAAACCTCTAGAGAGAAGCAAAAGGAATACAAATTGGAACTCGCTTAAATTTTTATGCCTTCCAATCTCATACTGGAAAGTGATGAATTTCTAATAAGTAATAACCATATATATTCGTTTTTAATTGGACTCGACATTCAGCTAAAAAAGTTAGTGGTTCATTGTTCTATTATTAATTCTCTATACTGTTGGTCAGTCGTGTATGGACCCGTTACATACTTGCGATTGGAATACATAAAAATAGTATACTAATTAGGGTTAGATGAAGAAGGCAAAAAATAAAGAAAGGGTTGTGGAAGGCGAGTGAAAAATGAAACGAAGAGGATGTAGATGATGAAAAGGTTTTGACCAATTCTTTTAGTTGGTCATCAATACAACAATCAATCATTTTCACCGTAGCATTTTATTGCCACTTGTTTATGTAGATGTCGCATATTTTGTTACATGTAGTTAGTAGAAGTTTGCTTAGTACACCGTAAATGTACTAAATGAGTTTATAAATTCGCTCTTGCAATATTTTAAATCGTCTCTTTTCTATCATTTTTTTAATGTTTCACGTAATTAGCAAATATAAAATGGTCGAATCTTCTACTACAGTAGAGTGATACAACATCTTGTATGATACAAACTAAATTTATACTTTAATGTTATGGGGGATTGGATTAATGGATTGGTTCAAAAGGATTGGTGGATTGAATTCATGTATTCAAGTGAATCTAAACATTGGATCATTATATAAAAGTACAAAATCGTAGGTACGAAATTCTCATACAATTTAGATACCAAAACATAATTGTTCAATGATTTACATTAAAATTAAATTTGGGGTATCAAAATATAAAATATACATTATAATGACTAAGTTATGAATTAATTAAATTTGAAGTATCAAAATGTAAATAGGTTAGGCAACAGTAACTCAACTTTATGTTTATATATAATATAACTAGTAGACATAACCCTCTGCTTCGTTATCAATTAAAGGAGACAAATGTGGAGGAGGGATCCTATTGCAGAACAATGGTTAATAATAAACAATTGTCATCTTTGCATGTTAGAATCAAAATGCACATGTAAAATAATTGAATGCGGAAGTAACGACACACGATTTTACGTGGTTTTCCTACTCAGTGTGAGTAGGACTAGTCCACGAAGAGCTTAGGGCTCTTAGTCCTTTCTTTCATTGATTTGATGATTTGATGACTTACTTTACAACGTGCAGCAGTAAGCCATTTATAAGAAAAGAGTAGCTTGAGAACTACAGAACCCTAAGTCACGTAGAAGAGGAAAAAGAGTTACACTTTGAACATGAAAGTAACTCCTGTGACTTGGGCTGCAAGGAAACGATGAGGTACGTGTGAGGATAGAACTCAAATACACACGTATACGTAATACTCCCCCTCAAGCGAAGGCGTGAATGTCGAGCATGCCGAGCTTGGAAAGAAGGTGACGAAACTGCTCAAGGCCGAGACCTTTGGTGAGAAGATCAGCGGGCTAGTCGACAGTGGAGATCTTACGGGGAGCAATATGAGAGGCTTGAACTCGCTCACGAACAAAATGGCAATCCATTTCAACATGTTTGGTGCGTTCATGGAAGACCGGGTTCGCTGCGATGTGAAGAGCAGCCTGACTGTCACAGTATAAAGGAGTGGCATCGTGTTGAGGGCAACCAAGTTCGGCAAGTAACCAGCGAAGCCAGATCAACTCACTAACCGTGGTGGCCATGGCACGATACTCAACCTCAGCAGAGGACCGAGCAACGACAGATTGCTTCTTTGTGCGCCATGATATAGGAGCATTACCCAGACGAACGAAGTAGCCAGTGGTGGAGCGACGAGTGGTGGGACACCCTCCCCAATCTGCATCGCAATAGGCAGTGAGGGTGAGTCCGGACTGGGTAGGGAAAAAGAGGCCATTCCCGGGAGATTGCTTGAGGTAACGTAGTACCCTCGTGGCAGCAGCCACATGTGCCTGGGTTGGACTGTGAACACCCTGGCTTAATAGATTGACAGCATACTGAACGTCCGGCCGGGTGACTGCGAGATACATCAGGCGGCCAACAAGACGACGGTAACCAGAAGGATCAACGGCCGGCGACCCCCTTCAATGCCACAATCGCTCAAGATGTCTAGCACGTATTTCCTTTGATTTAGAATAATGTCGTGCTTGGAGCGAGCTACTTCGATACCGAGGAAGTACTTAAGAGGGCCAAGGTCTTTGATGGTGAAGCGTTGATGAAGGAAGCTCTTAACGCGTTGAATGAAGGAAAGATCATCGCCGGCGAGAATCACATCGTCGACGTAAATCAAGGCAGCAACAAAACTCGTGTCTGTCCTGCGGATGAAGAGGGAGTGATCGGCATGACTTTGAACGAAGCCAAGACTGAGTAGAGCAGCCGAAAATTTGTGATACCAATTCCGGGAGGCCTGCTTCAATCCATAGATAGATTTACGCAGGCGACAAACACGAGTATCACCGTCTTGAGCGAAGCCTTGAGGGAGTTCCATGTAGACTTCTTCGGTGAGATCCCCGTGAAGAAACGCGTTATTGACATCGAGCTGGTGGAGTGTTCAACCCTTGCTGACGGCAACAACAATGAGACAACGAACCGTCACAAGTTTAGCTACAGGAGCGAAGGTGTCGTGATAGTCAATCCCTTCGACCAGTGTGTACCCTTTTGCCACGAGGCGAGCCTTGAAGCGATCGATGGATCCGTCGGGTTTATACTTGATTTTATAAACCCATTTGCACTTGATAGTACGTTTTCCAGGAGGCAGGTGGGTGAGAATCCACGTACCATTGGCGACGAGGGCCTCTATTTCGGCTCGCATGGCTGCCCGCCATTCCTTTGTGTCGCACAGCTTGATGGAAGTGCCGCGGCTCGGTGTGAAGATCAATTGCCGCGAGGAAGGCATGGTGGGAGGTAGATAGATGGTCGTAGCCCACGTACTGCTCCAGTGGGTTCCGTACGTGAGTTGCATGGGCACGACCAGGAGCATATGTCTCGTAGCCATCGAGACGGACAGAGGGGCGAGTCTCGCGCGTGCTGCGACGGAGTGGAGCATGCGAGGATGGAGTTGGACCGGAGCTGGGTGCCTCAGGCAGCTGTGAGGAATGAGGCGCTGCTGGGGAAGTAGGCGCTGCTGGAGAGTGAGGTGGCGAAGGCTGGGGGTATCCACGGCCTCATTGCCGTGAGCTGGTGACAAGGGCGAGGCTGAGCTGTCGTGGTCGTGAGAGGTGGATGCTGGTGTCGAGAGAGTTGTGGGCTCAACGGGAACAGGCTGTGGAGCGGCGCGGAGCGGATCATCGTCGATGGCAGCGGGCTGCCCTTCAATGAGAGGGTGATCACTGGTACCATCATCATCGTAATATGGGCTGCAAGATAGGTGGCTGAGTGTGTCAGTCCCTTTGCGAAAAGGAAAAACATTCTCAAGGAAGAATACGTCCCGGGATGTGTAGATGTGATGGCGCTCAAGGTCGTAAATTCTGTAACCCCGTTGGGAGGCTGGATAGCCTACAAAAATGCCAGCGCGCCCTCTTGGTTCAAACTTTGAGAGATGGGGGTGCGTGTCCTTGGCGTAAAGAAGGCACCCGAAGCTGCGGAGATGCTCGTACTTGGGTGCTCGCCCATGAATGAGCTTGAAAGGAGTGCGATTACCAATGGAGGAGAGGGGCAGCCTGTTGATCAAATAGGCTGCGGTGAGAACACATTCACCCCAGAAGCGAGTCGATAAGCCGGAGTGAAAGCGAAGAGCGCGAGCGGTGTCAAGTAGGTGCCGATGCTTGCGTTCGACGACTCCGTTCTGTTGGGGAGTGTCGACGCATGAGGTTTGAAGAATAACCCCCTCTGTCTCATAATAATCTTGTAAAGCGGCAACACTAAACTCTCGACCGTTGTCACTTTGAATCCTTTTGACACGTCCGTTATACTGAGTACGAACTTGATTGAGAAAGAGGAGCAAATACCGAGCAACTTCTGACTTGTATTTCAACAAATAAACCCAGACAACCCTTCTGTAATCATCGACGATGGTAAGAAAATAGTGTGCTCCACTAAAGGAAGCCTGTTTGTATCCACCCCAGATGTCGACATGAATAAGTTCGAAACAAGATGATGTATTAATAGAACTAGCCGAAAAAGGAAGCCGAGTTTGCTTGGCCCATAAACAGGAGGGGCACGGGTCCTTATTGGAAATTAAAATACTAGAAATGTGTGGCTGCAACAACATGAGCTTCGCCGGAGATGGATGACCGAGCCGGGAATGCCATACCGCCGACTCTCGAGTTGCCTTACGCGTACTGAAAGCTACTGGATGATCACCGTCAAGCACACGTAAGTAGTATAGTCCGTCAACGTACTTCCCCATCCCAATCATCTTCTTCGAGTGCAAGTCCTGAATGACACAAAAATTACTGATAAAGATTACAGCAATAGAATGATCCGCTGTGAGACGACTGACCGAGAGCAGATTGCACTGAAAATTAGGGACATATAAAACACGACGTAGAACCAATCCATTCGATAATCTAGAAGACGCGATCCCACGAACCGGGATTCCCTTTCCATTAGGGATCGTGACCTGTAATGAGGGGTGAGGCTCGATCTCACCATCAAACAGAGAGGTATGTTTAGCGATATGTTCGGTACAACCGGAATCAATGACCCAATCGTTTTGAAAACGAAGAGTGTTACCTGCGAGATTGCTCTTAGGATCAGTCGAAGAAGGGGATCCAGAGGAGAGGAACGCCTTGAGTTGGGCTACTTGAGCTGCAGAAAGTCCCGGAATTGGCGAATCAAGGAAGCCATCAACCGCTGCTGCTTGAGGTTCGTTGCGAGGCTGCCGCCCCTGATTCCTTCTACGGGGTTTGTCTCCCTTCTCATTATTGCGGACTGGATAGCCGACAAGCTCGTAGCAAGTTGATTTGAAATGGCGTGGCTTTTCACAGTGCGTACAAAAGGGACGCCCTTCAGGAGTCCTTTCCTCTGATCGTGATTTCTCCCCCTTGCCTTGAAAGGCGGCTGCCTCAGTCCGTGGACGGAGTTCGTTGGAGATGCTATGCTGCTGTTCGTCGTTGGCGACGGCATGATAAGCCTCGTCAAGCGTGGGTATGGGCTTGAGAGATAGAAGGTGAGTGCGAACTGCCGAGAAACCATCGTCAAGGCCGACGAGGAAGTCCAGGAGGCGCATGCTTTCATGTGAGCTGCGTGTACGTTGCTCAACACCACACTCACATTTTCCACAGGTACATGCCGCTGGTGGGTCCAGTGTAAGCCAATCGTCCCAGAGATGTTTTAGCTTGGCATAGAAACTAGACACGGTGGAACGATCTTGACGCAGACTTGTGATTTCGCGGTGGATCTTATACCTGCGAGGGAGATTACCAGTGCTGAATCGCTCCTTGAGCTCGTCCCATATATGCTTGGACGTGAATCCAGTGCTCAAGCTGTTGCGGAGCTCTCTTGTCATGGCGCTACGCAACCATCCGACCACCATGGCGTTGCAGCGGGTCCAAGCGTCAAGTTTGTCACCTGACTTGGGGCGGGGAACAGTCCCAAGAACAAATCCGAGCTTGTTCTTTGCAATGAGCGCATTAGAAATTTCGGCAGACCATTCTCCATAATTGACATCAGTGAGCAGATCCCCAACAAATACCTGGCTGGGAGCATAAGAGGGATGGAGATAAAGTGGTGATGTCGGACCAATGACATCGTCGTTGGTGAGAGGAGGCATGTCATCGGTGTCCCCAGAACCAGTCGGTTCCTCGTCCTTGGTCATGGAGGCGATTCAGGATCAAGAGAAAAACGGCTGATGCTGGAGGCGAAGGATGATGCTGAAGACAAACGAGAGAAGCGGATGATGCTGAAGACGAACGAGAGAAGCGGATGACAGCCGCAACCTTGACTGGGAACGATAGATTGAAGATGAAGAGATTGCAAAACCTTAATGGATCGAGGTTTTCTCTGATACCATGTAAAATAATTGAATGCGGAAGTAACGACACACGATTTTACGTGGTTTCCCTACTCGGTGTGAGTAGGACTAGTCCACAAAGAGCTTAGGGCTCTTAGTCCTTTCTTTCATTGATTTGATGATTTGATGACTTACTTTACAACGTGCAGCAGTAAGCCATACATAAGAAAAGAGTAGCTTGAGAACTACAGAACCCTAAGTCACGTAGAAGAGGAAAAAGAGTTACACTTTGAACATGAAAGTAACTCCTGTGACTTGGGCTGCAAGGAAACGATGAGGTACGTGTGAGGATAGAACTCAAACACACACGTATACGTAATAGCACATGCTATACTAACAGCCACTAGAAACCTTAGCAAGTTTCAGATAGCGGCAGTAGCCGATGGGAATCTACTTTACATGCTTCAAATACGAATCAATGTATCAAGTTGTGCCACAATCAAAGGAGCTCATGAGCAATTTCCATGAATAATACCTTCCCACCATATAGATATCTGCTTGTAATATGAACCCGGCATTTATGTATACAATCATAAATCCACTGAGGTTGAACATATTCCCGGGAGAGGTACTTATGAGTTATGACCTTGACTAGGCCTATCAACAATCTGAATGCAACAAATGAATTAATGTCAATATGGTAAAATACACTTGCATAGCCACAACTTTCTCATTTGTGATAGTTATAGCCACAATTTCACGTTTGTGACAATTATAGCAACAACTTTTGAAATACAAGAAATAGACAGAATTTTGATGGTTTCCTTTTTTTACAAATCTAGCAATTTCCATTACAAACTTTTGAAATACACGATATAGTCGTGACCTTGTTCTTGATTTCTTCTTAAGGCTCTGTTTGAGAGGGAATGCAACGAACGGGCCAATTGCCACCGATGAATCGAGCTTCGCCAGAAACAAGAACAGCTGCACACGCAACAGTTTCGATGAATTAGAGGGGAAAATGCACTACGAGCAGCCACATCCTTACTTCCTGACCCATCATTCTCTGTCTCCACCGAAGACACTGTCTCCTCTTTCACTGCCGCTTCCGAAGTCTTATTCTTCGCGGTCGTCGTCAGCATCTTCCCAACAGCCTTTTTGCCTTCTTTCTCGCCGTTTTTCTGTGACTCTGCCAAGCGTTCGAGGCCTTCTCCTTCAGTTTGGAAATGATAAAGTGAAAATTTGTTTTGTTTTTTTTTCCGTTCAAAATGATAAAGGAAAGGAAAATAAAAATAGGTGTAAATTAAAAAAATATTAATTGAAATTTGTTGAGTTGGCAGTGACATGGCGCGTTGACCGTTAGTCAACACGTTTGACCTTCCAAGTTGACGGTCAAAAGTCGGATCTGGCCAAATTGTTTATTTTGATGTATAGTTCGGGCCAGGATATTATAGATAGAAAAGATTGAAGAGGATGTTGATTTTGATCAAAGTTCAGGCCATACAAAAATATTAACCCTTTATTTAATTTCAAATAACAACATATATAAAAAAAGTTAGGGATATAGAAACTCAACAATTTCTTCACCAAACTATCTCACATAAAAATGTGAGATTTAACTATTATTTATTTTGAATGCAAGTTGTTTGAGCCTAGATATCTCCGAATGTTTATCCTCTCCTTTTCCACTTATCCGTCACTCAGGCGCCTGGAACCTGCACCCACAAGCACCTAAGGGCCTTGGCCGACCCGTTAGCACTCCGAAGCTCAAGTCAGTGCACCTTTTTAGAGAGATAAGTGTCGAGTAATAGTTTAGTGAGAGAAGCCAACCTGCGTAAATGCTGTCGACTGCCCCTATTTATACTCACCGAACCCGAGGTTGATCTTTGCCACGTCACCTTCCTCATTTAATGCTCTGCGCCCTCAGACAGCTAACTGCCCTGTCAGACTCCTGACATCTGACTGGTATTCCACAGCTCTGTCAGGCTCCTGACATACGACAGGCGCCCGCAGGCCGTGGTCCACCAGCCAGCTGGTCACCGCCTGGCTTTTGGTGCTCTGTGAGACAGCTAACCGTCCTGTCAGACTCCTGAAACCTGACAGGCGCCCGCAGGCCGTGGTCCACCAGCCGGTTGGCCGCCACCTGGCTCTTGGTACTTTACTCTTGAGGTCCCTTTTCTTGGGCCCGAGGGCCACTAATGAGTATTGGCTCTTACCCTTTTGGGCTTTGTCCCCTAGCTCTCTCTTTGGGGAGCCCAATCTCCTAGCTCGCTGGGTAATACCCCCAACAATTTCCCCCCCAGTTAGGTGCTCGTGGCTTCGCCATCGAGCGCCTGACTGAACTTCTAGTTGTAGCCCAGCCTTCTGCTTAGTTGCAGGGCGCTTGTCACTCGGCGCCTGCATCGTGTTCTTACTTCTTTCTTGGTCCTACGAGGCGTGTTTGCCTCTCCTCCTCCGCGGTCAGGCGTCCCGCCTGTGGCTGTGTCCCTTATCGAATGCTCTTCCAGGTGTTTCTGTGCCCCTTTGCCTGCCGAGGCGCCTCTTTCCCAACGGGGCGCCTTTTTGACTAACCCTCCCTTTCGGGCGCGTCATGGTGCCGTTCTTGACGAGTGTCCTTATCCCTTGTGCCCCCCTCACCCACACTTTGCTTGTCGGGGAAATTTGGATAAAAGAAAATTCGAAATTCGAAATTCGAAATTCAAAATTTGGGAGTTGAGAAATTTCCCCGAAAAGGAAAGGGTGGGGGAAGCCCAAAGGTCCGCCTGTGATTTGGTGGCTCGCGAAAAGACCAAAAGGTGGGGGGAGCGGAAGGGTTTCCTTCGGCATGACTGACACGTGTCATGCGACGGGTGAGCCTTCGTTTTTCTTTAAATACCCCTCCCCCTTGTGATGCTGTCACTTTCTTCTATTTGTCATCTCTCTAGAATCTTGCTCTGACTTCTCTCTAGCTTCCGCGCTGACCTCTGTCCTCTTTCTTCTCTGTTTTTCGCGTCCAACACTTCACTCTCGTCCAAAAGATGTCGTCCTCACAACAAGACAAGACTTCTGCACCCGGCGCCTCGGGCGCGGGCGCCTCCGGCGACGGTGGTGAAGCAAGGCGCCCAGTTCAACGTGGTAAGTGGTCCTTTTCCTTTTGTCGATTTCGTTGAGTTTATTCTAGCCACTTAGGGTAGGGGCGTCACTTACCCCTTGTCCGCGTTGCGTCTGGGTCATTTGTTGGTTTAGAGCGGGCGTCTGCTTCCTCATCAGTTGGGCCGTCAAGTTCGTCGGCGCCTGGCTTCTTGCCCGCCGACGGGTCCTACAAGATCACGTCGTGGGAGAAGTGTTTCCCACCTGATCATTTGCCCACCGAGACGTCGCACTTATCATTTGAGGTGGCTGGACCCAACCACACGTCGACCGTCACCCTGGACCGGGTTCATGAATTGGTGACTAGTCTCCAGCTTCCCAGAGACTGGTGGTATGCGCCTCCATCGCCCCAGTCCCGGGTGGGCGTCTGTGGCCCCAAGTGGATCAGGCTCTATCAGGAGTACTTTCGTTTCGGGCTTCAGTTTCCCCTGGACTCGATCATGGAGGGAATTTTGACGACATGCGCCTGTCCTCTCGGGCGCCTATCCCCTTCGGTCATCACGGTTGTCATCCTCTTCAAGTTGAGGTGCCGAGAGCACAACGTGGAGCCCACCTTCAACTTGTTCAGATACTTCTTCAAGATGGTGCCTCTGGACAACTGCTTATCCCTCCAGAAGCGCAAGAAGAAAAGCTGCCCCCATCATTTTGTCAAGAAATGCCCTAAGTTGAACCGAAGCTGGTTCAACGGGTTTTTCTTCGTGAAGGCCTATCAAGACTCCTTCTTTGCCAGTGGGGGCGCCTTTATGAGGAAATGGGAGTTAGGCCATGTCGATGACTTCAATAATTCGGTGGTTTTGACGGCGTCTGAGAAAGCTGGCGCCTCTTTAATTTGCGAGGGGGAGCCTGTTGACTTACGCCCCGCAGACAATCGTCCTCTAATTATTGAAGCTTATTATAACGATGGTGTGTAGGCGTCTAGGTGTTCTGCTTCCTTATCCCCTTGTTTGCGTTATGTACTAACTTACTTTTGTCATATGCAGGGGCGGACTACTCGAGTATTGCCAAGCTTATGAAGAGTAGGCTGGCGACAATGGCGGCGGAGGCGGCTGCGGCAGCATCTTCCCAACAAGAGGCGCCTGCTCAGCAAGAGGCGCCCCTTCAACCAGGGGAACCTGCCACCCAATCAGAGGCGCCGCCAACCGGCCCCAAGAAGAGGAAAGGGAAGAAGAGGGCGGTGAAGGGTGGCACCGCTCGGGCGCACACGGCAAGCGTGGCGTCGTCCGCCCCGGAAGAAGGCGAGGGGACGCCTGATGTCGACCCCGCGGAGAAGGAGGTTAGCTCCGCTGAAGAGGAGGAAGAAGAGGAGCCTTTGCTCCGAAAGGGGAAGAGGGCGGGCTCCCCCTTAACCTCGGCCAGCAAGAGGGCCGCCAGAGGAAAGAAGAAGGTGGGCGAGGAGGACGCCTGCGAGGAGGACGCCTTTGATGAGGTGGAAGTGGAGGCGGAGACTGTGGAGGACGCCCGCCTTCACTTGAATGAAGAGGGGCGCTACGTTGGCCCCGATGGGCCCCCCCCATCTTCCGGCCACGGCGTACCGAGGTGGGACGGGTCAATATGAACTGCTCCCCCTTGGTCGCCGTTGACCGAGGGTGTGCCATGGGCTTGGCAATCGCGGCCGCCAAGTCCTGGCAAATACCGTCCGAGGTGAACAGTGATCACCATTTTGCTGAACTGGCCCAAGTGGGCGCTAAGGTATGCCTCTTTGTACTTGTATTTTCATATCCTTCTTACTTATTATTTTGCACCACTTGCTGACCCTTTTCCAATGGTTGCAGATCCTTCTTTTTGCTGAAAGAGGCGCCCGACGCCTCAATGAGACTAAACGGGAGGCGCTCGAGGCTTCCTCTTCGGCTGCTCAGCTGAAGTTGGATTTAGAGAACGCAACTGCACGCCGCGAGCAGTTTGCGAAGGAGTGTGAGGACGCCCAGATGACGGCCACCATGGAGTTGTCGCGTCTGCAAGGCGCCCTGGACGAGGAGCGCAATAAACTGGCCACCCTGCAGGCCGAGAAGGATGCGCTGGTGCAGGAAGCTGGCGCCCAGGCCAGTGAAATTGACATCCTCAAGGAGGAGAAGAAGAGGCTGAAGGACGCCCACAAGGACAGCGAGAAATCCTTGAAGAGGGCCCGGAAAGAAATTTCCGAACTTCGGCAATCTTTGGACAACTTGATGGAGTCAGAGACTGGGAAGTCCATGTGCGCCAATGCCATCCTGACCGGCATTGAAATCTTGCGGGGGAAGTTGCAGAAGGACCACCCCGACCTTACTTGGGATCTCTCGGAGATGGCTGAGTATGTGATCGGTGGGATGGAGACGCCTCGCGGGACAAGTGGGGCGCCCGAGCCATCTGCTCCCCCCTCTCCTTCTCCAAGGGCGCCTAGTGCTGGGGATGCAAATTCAGGCGCTGACTAGATTAGCGGTCCTTGGGTGTTATCTTTTTCTTATCTTGTAATGCCTTCCTTGCGTTTTCCTTATTATATAAGAATTTATGTTTCCTTGCCAATCGACTTTGCTTCCATTTTAACTTTCCCTTTATTACCAATCTTCGCGTTTCTTGTGAGGGCGCAATGTTAGGGCGCTTTTGCAAAAGGTGGGCGCGAAACATGGCGCTTTGCTATACTTAGATTTGCCGGGCGCTATTTTGGGGCGCTTTTATCCAGAATTACTTAGAATACGGTATGGGCGCTGTACTGGGCGCAAATGGTATGGGCGCTACATGGGGCGCAATGAGGCGGGCGCTATGTTACTACCTCCTTAGATATCCGCTTTCACGTATAATAATTAATCCGATTCCAAAAAGTTTGGGCGCAAAATTGGGGCGCTTTACATGGAGAGGGCGCGAGTAGGGCGCTTTACGGGATAAGGCGGGCGCAAAACTAGGCGCTTTGGAAAACATAACACACAAGAAAAACACAACTCCGCCATGGGATGGACTAGTCTTGCATGCTTACTCATCTTCAGGCGCCTGCTCCCCTGTTCCTTGCATGGTACTTGTCTCCGACTCAGGCGCCTCATATTTGCGCAAATTTTGTGCATTCCACGTCCTTTTGACCTTCTTGCCTGATAGGTGTTCCAGCTTGAATGTATTTGGACCAATGACCTCTTGAACGCGGTATGGCCCTTTCCACTTTGGGGCCAACTTCCCTTCGGCAGCTCTTGGGCGGAAATCCCTTTTTAGGACAAGGCTACCTCTCACGAGGTTGTGTGCCTTCATCTTCTTGTTGTAGTACCTTGCCACTTGACCCTTCATTGCTTCCAATCGCAACACCGCCATCTCTCGGCGCTCGTCCAATAGGTCTAGCTCATCAATACGCTCTTGGGCCTCCATAGACTCGCTTCGATGGGTCATCCTGAAAGTTGGGACACGCATCTCGACAGGCAACACCGCTTCGCTACCATAAGTTAGCGCGAAGGGCGTTTCGCCCGTGGCTACTTTGAAGGAAGTCCTGTGCGCCCATAGAACACTCGGTAATTCTTCAACCCATCTTCCCTTGGCTTCTGCCAACCTCGTGTGTAAGCCGTGCAAAATACTCTTGTTTGCTGCCTCGGCTTGTCCGTTGGCTTGAGGGTAGGCCACTGAAGAGAACCTTAACACGACCCCATTTTCATCGCAAAACTCTATGAACTTTTTGCAATCAAATTGCTTTCCATGGTCAGTGATGATGGATTCCGGGAGCCCAAAACGCGTAAAGATGTTCTTCCTTGTGAATTTCCGCACTTGCGCCTCAGTGATTGATGCCAATGGCTCTGCTTCAATCCACTTGGTGAAGTAATCAACCGCGACAATTAAGTACTTGTACTGACCAGGCGCCTTCGGAAATGGTCCCAACAGGTCCATGCCCCACTGAGCAAAGGGCCAGGCACCTACATTTCCCTGCATAGGTGCCGCTGGGAGATGAATGTCGTTAGCATGGATTTGGCACTGGTGGCATGATGTCACGTGTCTCCCTGCGTCCCTTCGCATTGTTGGCCAGTAATATCCTTGGCGGAGCAAAATTTTCTCCAAACTGCGGGCACCTGCATGCATGCCACACGTTCCTTGGTGCACCTCGTTGATCGCCTCTAACCCCTCTGCCTCGGTAAGGCATCTCAAGTAGGCGCCGGAATGTGATCTCTTGTATAACACATCATCCACGATGGTGCATCGAGCTGCCTTCCGACGAAGGCGCCAGGCATCCTTTGGGTTCTCCGGTACGACTCCCTGCGTTAGGAAGAGGCGAATTGGTGCCATCCACCCTTCTTGCACACCCGATAGGATGGAGGCCATTACCACCTCTTCGTGTGGGACTTCTTTTGCCACAATCACCGTCCGACTCTCCTCAAAGTCTAAAGCCGTAGCCAACTTAGACAAAGCGTCTGCATGAGCATTCTCCTCTCTTGGGACATGCGTGAAAGTTACCTCTCGAAACCATGCGCACCTCTTCCGCACAGACTGCACATAGGCGCATAGAGCCTCCTCTTTTACTTCGTAAACTTCGTTCAGCTGATTGACCACCAGCGCTGAGTCAGTTTTCACATTAACCCTTTGGGCGCCCAGCTCCCTCGCATAATGAAGTCCGGCCAGAACAGCCTCGTACTCAGCCGCATTGTTCGTTTTGAGGGTTGCAAAACGAAGCGCAATTTCATGAAGGGCGCCTAAAGGGCTAACGAGCACCATGCCGGCCCCGGCGCCTGCCCGACTTGCTGCTCCATCTACGTGCACCTGCCAGCATTCCTCAATGCCCGGCCCGCCGTCGGCCACACCTTCGGCCATGAAGTCTGCCAACACTTGAGCCTTGATAGCTGGACGGGGCGCGTAACTTATATCAAACTCACTTAATTGCACGGCCCACTTCACCAGGCGTCCAGACACATCCATTGACCCGAGAACCGTCCTTAGTGGCAGGTTGGTGAGCACCACGATGCTATGAGCCTGAAAATAAGGTCTGAGCTTGTTCGCGGCCATTACTACCGCCAAAGCCGCCTTCTCTATGGGAGCATATCGCGTCTCATGGCCAACCATGGTGCGGCTGACGTAATACACCGGTCGCTCTTCATTTGTTAGCGAGTCTTTGGATATCAGTACAGCGCTCACGGCGATGTGGGACACCGCTATGTACAAGTATAGCACTTCCTTGGCTCTAGGCGCGGTCATTACCGTAGGCGCTATGAGTAGCCCCTTCAATTCTTCAAACGCCTTGTTGCATTCTTCTGTCCATCGAAACTTGGTGGCCTTTTTCAATACCTTGAAGAAGGGGGCGCCCCGGTCAGAGGCTCGCGGAATGAACCGTCCCAACGCCGCCAGCCTTCCTGTCAACACTTGCACCTCTTTCGGCGTTCTCGGGGGCGCCAAGTTCTTGATGGCCTCCACCTGCCTGGGATTGGCCTCAATCCCCCTCTTGGTTATCATGAAACCCAAGAACTTTCCCGCCTCCGCAAAGAATACACACTTTTTGGGGTTAAGCCTCAAATTGAATCGGCGCATTGTCTCGAAAGTTTCCCGGAGGTCCAGGATATGATCTAGGCGCCTCTTACTCTTCACTATCAAATCATCCACATATGCTTCCACGTTTCTCCCTATCTGCTTGCGGAAGACTTGGTTTACCATACGTTGGTAAGTGGCGCCTGCATTCTTTAAACCAAATGCCATGACACGATAGCAAAAGTTGCCAAAAGGTGTCATGAAGGCCGTTTTCGGCCGGTCCTCCGCCACCATAGGGATCTGATGATAGCCTGAAAACATGTCCAAGAAGCTGAGCGCTTCATGATACGCCGTTGCATCTACCAGCAAGTCGATGCGTGGCATAGGGTAAGCATCCGTCGGGCACGCCCGGTTGAGGTTAGTAAAGTCCACGCACATCCTCCAATCTCCCGACGGCTTTGGGACAAACACTACGTTGGAGAGCCACGTAATGTACCTTGCTTCCTCCACAAACCCCGCCTCTCGCAACCTATCAACTTCATGCCGGAGCGCCTCTTCTTTCTCGGGGGTCAAGTTTCGTCGCTTTTGTTGCACCGGCCTTTTACCTTCTTCCACTGCCAGCCTATGAGCCGCAACTTCAGGGGACACTCCGGGCATATCCCGAGCGCTCCATGCAAACAATTCTCCGAATTCCCGCAGCAATTCTATTAAGGGTGCCCGCATAGCCTCTGGCGCCTGCGATGATATTCGTATCATTTGGTCTGGGCGCCCCTCGTCCAATATCACAGCTATCTCATCATCTACCGGCTCCGCCCTGGGCGCCTCCTCCGGACGGATGTCTATGATATTAAGTCTATGCTTCCGACCTCGATTCTTTGACTCCTCTTCTCTTGCGTATCGCGGGACATTCCTCCCTCGCGAGACACCCACGCCTTGGGGAGCGACGAACTTCAGCGTCTGATGGCACGTCGAGGCTACCCCATTGAATTGCGCCAAAAGAGGTCGGCCAAGTATCACATTATAAGGCGATGGACAGTCAACGATGCCAAACTCCACCGCATGCGTTACGCAATGCGCTTCGTCCCCCAGAGTCACGGGGAGGCGTACACGTCCGATGACTTGAGCAGGCGCCCCAAAGAATCCGACCAACACCGAATTCGAGGGACGCACCAACTCAGGCGCCAGCTGCATTCGTTCGAAGGTGCTCTTGAAGAGGACATCCATAGAGCTGCCTGTGTCCACCAACATTCTCTTCACCTTACATCCGGCTATCACCCCTTGTATCTCAAGAGCCTCTTCCGACGGAACTTGGCACGCCTCATCCGGTTCCTGATTAAAGTGGATGTGTACGGATTCTCTGGCTTCAAGCGACGCAGCTCGCAGGCGCCTAGATCTTTCCAACTTCTCTCTCAAGTCAAGGGTACCCGTTATGGACTCGACTGTAAGCCTTACACGACCAGGTTCTCCCTCTTGATTCACCTCAAACGGAGGTGGTGGAATAATAGGCGCCGGCTCAGTTTCTGGTTCTTTGGGCGCTTCACTGACCGTGGGCGGCACCCTGGTTTGGGCTCTTGGTTCTTCAGGCGCCCTCCTCTGTTCCGGCGCCTGCCTCGTCACATAGGTTCGATGTGTCCTGTCCTCCATCCTTCTAACGAAGTCGTTGAGCATGCCCTTGTCTGCTAAAGTTTGAAGTTCGGACTTTAATTGGTAACAATCGGCTGTGTGATGCCCCTTGTCGCGATGGAAGTCACAATACCTGTCAAGATTTTTTTCGTTAGGCTGGCCGCGCATGGGCCCCGGCCACCGTATATGGTAGCCCCTATCCTTCACATATTGCAGTACATTCTTGAGGGTATCATTGTACTCTGTAAAATTTGCAGCACTCCTCGGCACAAGGCGTGGCGCCTCTGGCCTCCTTGGTGGGACGAAATTTCCGGGTCCAGGTCTGGGCGCCTGCCTCACCTCACCTTCATCCCCTCTTAGGCGCCTCTTTTCAGCCCTTCGCGCCGCCAAAGTTTCTTCCAACATAATCACCTTTTGTACTCTTCGGTCAAGGTCTTCGGTGGATGCTACATCTCGCTTGGACAGGACCCGGCATAGCTCTTCGCTTGAGGTGCAGGCATCCAAGCAGACCCCTAACACGGCTGGTTGAACATCTTTGACCGCCATGGCAACCGAGATCCATCGATCGTAGAACTCTCTGAGCGCCTCGCCTTCCCTCTGTTTGACTTTAAACAACGCCCCTATGGTCAATGTCCGACGCTTTCGGCTTGCAAACTTGGACAAAAACAACTCAGCAAATTGCTCGAAACATTCTATGCGCCCCTCCTCAATTTGGTGGTACCAATCCAAGACCACGCCTGCGAATGTGGATGGAAACACCTTGCACAATGTGGCGTCAGAGCTGTTGTAGAGCTGCATCTTAGTGAAGTAGCTATTCAGGTGGTCCTCCGGGTCAGCCACCCCATCATAACTCGGCAACGGGGGGATCGTAGTTCCCGCTGGCTCATTAGGATGCATCGTGCCAGAGGCTGCCGAACACCAAACCTTCGAGCAATCCTCCTAGGCGCCCATACGTCCTCTGGGCCCGTTTGCGCGCGCTCGATATTTAGCCTCCCATCTCGTGGGCGCCCAAACGCGTCGTGCCCCTGCTCGGAGGCATGCGGCGGTCCGTATTGCAGAGACTCTGAATCTTCCCCCATTCTTTCCCGCTTTCTCGCCCCTGGGCTGTACATCATCACGTCTTCACTTCGTTCCCCTTCCAACTCCCTCTTGAGCGCCGCTATGGCCCGATCCTGGTCGGCTATGATTCGAAACAATTCTCTTTTCGTCAAAGACTCGCTACCATCAGCGGACAGGCGCCTAGGGCTTCCTTGTCCCTCCCCATCCATGCTCCTCTCTTGACTCAGTTGACGCTCGCCTCCCTCGTGATACGAGTTCCCCGACCTGGAATCGCCTTCTCCATCATTCCCTTCGTTCATGTTTTCCATGCGCTCACCGTCTTCGTGCGCCTAATCGCCCCTTCCTGGCGCGCCAATTGTTTGAGCCTAGATACCTCCGAATGTTTATCCTCTCCTTTTCCACTTATCCGTCACTCAGGCGCCTGGAACCTGCACCCACAAGCACCTAAGGGCCTTGGCCGACCCGTTAGCACTCCGAAGCTCAAGTCAGTGCACCTTTTTAGAGAGATAAGTGTCGAGTAATAGTTTAGTGAGAGAAGCCAACCTGCGTAAATGCTGTCGACTGCCCCTATTTATACTCACCGAACCCGAGGTTGATCTTTGCCACGTCACCTTCCTCATTTAATGCTCTGCGCCCTCAGACAGCTAACTGCCCTGTCAGACTCCTGACATCTGACTGGTATTCCACAGCTCTGTCAGGCTCCTGACATACGACAGGCGCCCGCAGGCCGTGGTCCACCAGCCAGCTGGTCACCGCCTGGCTTTTGGTGCTATGTGAGACAGCTAACCGTCCTGTCAGACTCCTGACACCTGACAGGCGCCCGCAGGCCGTGGTCCACCAGCCGGTTGGCCGCCACCTGGCTCTTGGTACTTTACTCTTGAGGTCCCTTTTCTTGGGCCCGAGGGCCACTAATGAGTATTGGCTCTTACCCTTTTGGGCTTTGTCCCCTAGCTCTCTCTTTGGGGAGCCCAATCTCCTAGCTCGCTGGGTAATACCCCCAACACAAGTATTTGTTAAATCAAGCAAATAATATTTGTTTTTTATGAATAAACATTACTTTTATTGTTTTTGCATAAAAATTTAAAAAATGGTGCATTATGAACGATACAAATATTATAACTATCTCAACTAAACTATCACCATTCCTAAATGTATCATTATATAATCAATTATATTACTTAAGTGTGATTTGCTAGACTGGTTATTTTGATAATTTCCCTTCATTTTCTCTCTTCACTAACAGACTGTTTGGTATCAAATGAATCGAGAATTCATTTCATTGTAAAATGAATTACCATATAGAATTCATTGTCAAATGAAATCTTGTGTTTGGTATGTTATATTCAAATCTTTAGAAATAAAATGAATTGCCATGTAGAATTCATTGTCAAATGAATTCCCTTGTTTGGTATGTCATATGTATAAGTAGTTTAGTTAATAAACAAGGATAATTATGTCATTATATTATAATTAGTAAATACTTGTGGAATTCATTTAGAAATTCCATCTCAATTCCTCGGAATTGCTATAACTAGTTCCAATTCCATAGAATTCAAAATTTAGAATTGAAAATGAATTCTTTTAAATATCAAACACAAAAAAGTTTCATTTCAAAATGAATTCCTCAAAACTTATGGAATTCATTTATACCAAACTGTATGTAAACTAAGGATATATAAGCCTACATACAGAGTTGTAGTATTCTTTTGGGTTAATATTTTTGTATGGCCTGAACTTTGACCAAAATAAACATCTTGGCCAATCTTTTCGATCTATAACATCCTGGCCCGAACTATACACCAAAATAAACAATTTGGCCAAATCCGACTTTTGACCGTTAACTTGGACGGTCAAATGCGTTGACCGTTAGTCAACGCGTCATGTCACTGCCAAGTCAGCATAAAATATTTAAAATAATTCACAATTTCCACACATTCCTTAATTAAATTATTATAAATTAAAAAAATCATCTAATACCTTAATTAAACCAAAAATAAAAAACAAAAAAATTAAATATTTATCAGATCTTCTGACTTGGCAGTGACGTGGCGCGTTGACCGTTAGTCAACGCATTTGACCGTCCAAGTTAACGGTCAAACATCGAATTTGGCCAAATTGTTTATTTTGGTGTATAGTTCGGGTCAGGATGTTATAGATCGAAAAGATTGGCCAGGATGTTTATTTTGGTCAAAGTTCAGGCCATACGAAAATATTAACCCTATTCTTTTTCCTTATTGAAAATTATTTCGATTCATCTTCACTCAATCATTTAGCATGGAATCAGAGTTCTTCTGCTTGCTCTCGCTCTCGTCCTCGCTTTCGTTTCTCTTTTCCCTCTTTTGTAATTTGGTGGTTTCTTCTAGTTCTCCTATAGCAGCTATTAGAGGTGGACATCCGATTTGATAAGCCTTATTATCAATATTTTGGTCACTCAAATTACTGAAACATTCCGGATTTAGTCACTCTTTGTTAGTCTCAGTCCACTAGATTTCTTTTTATAAAGATATACTTATGGAATACACAAGTTTTTACCATATATATGGGGAGTTCTACGGCACCTAGGGTGAAATCCGGGGTACCGCATACCTTGAGTAAGAAAACTTTATCCAGCCCTTGAATTGACTGATCTTTTGGATATGATACTATACTCTAACCCTTAAAGATCAAAATCTAGGTCTTAATTCTCTAAATCTTATACCCCAAGATCAATTTAATTAGAAACAATAATCGACGATTATGATTCGTTCAAATATAGGCAAAAAAAATCAATGCACCATCTTAGGGTTTATACTTTATAGTTTATGATTTAGATAATTAGAGCCTAGAGTTCACTCATTAAAGGTTAGAGTATAGTATCCTGCCAAAAAATCTTGCTGATTCAAGGTTTAGATAGCATTTTCATAATATATATATGGCAAATGCTAGCGTTCGCCTTACGTACGCTATGAGTTCGCTATGAGTTCACACTTGTTATATGCACTTTGAAATATTAGACCTAGGGTTCCAATTATATTCAAATCAAATAAATGAACATTATAAGCCAGATAAATATGGAATAAAGAATAAAAATTATGTCAATTTTGAGAAAATGAAATAATACACTCACAGTCGCACTAGAACAATGTAAAGCAAATATAATTTTCCGTAAGACTTGAATTCTCATCGACAATTTTAGGTATCATATTCACATCTTTCGGTTGATGTCTCCAGCACTTAACTTCTCCACAACAATCTTCGAGGTTTTTGTTTGTAACCTGCTCCCAAGCATACTGTTGAATGCATGTCACAACACAACACAGGTTAGCCAATGTGGAAATTCAACTCGAAATTTTGTATATTTGGAAAGGAAGATGAGTTTGGGACTAACCCGAAATCTGCTTATGGTTCCAAGCGAGTACATAGGAATAGAATAAACTATGGACATTGTCTTGGGATGACAAGTCCACAGAAGAGCTTCAAGAAGAGGAATATCCTTTACACTCATCGAGTGAAACTGTCGAAACGAGAAAGACCTTCCAAATTGTAAATGTTGCACCTCCACTAGAGGAGAGGATACATATTCAACTTCACTCGAGCAGAAAGACACCTTCCAATTTTGATAAAGTAATGAATGTCAATCTTAGTGAATGGAGAGAAATCAACATGTAATTCAGTATCTGTACTGTAACAGACATATACATACCTCTGGTATGGAGGAGGAGAATACTGGGAAGTGCAGCTTCAGAACCGACTGGCTACGGAACGATCGAGTTAATGCCGCGAGATACCGCCTCAGCTCGACGAACCATTCTGCAGTCCATCTGTCTTCACAGCAGATATGCCAATCCACTACACATTTGCAGTTGGAAGCTACATTGACAGCTCCAATGTCGAGGACAGAGTCAGTAGTGATGCAGAGACTAACCAAAAATTAGGAGCATCAATCTCCAATGGCTTCTCCATCCTGGAATAGCTCAATCTCAATGTCCGCAGTTTGAAAGCCGAACCCTCGTCGTTACCAATCCTCAGCCAAGGCAGCGGCTTCGATCGCTTCTGCGTTGGAAATCAAGTGACTCCAGAGAAGGGGACTTGGAGATCAAGTCCTCGACATCGTCGAGCCAATAATTCGATCCCATCCAGGACCAGGCGTAGCTTATAATGTAGAGGAACCTGAGGTTCGGAATCGAAAATTTCTGACTCCGCATTCAGCTTGCACTCGTCTGTGTTTCGGAAGCGAAGTGTGTGCAGGAGTGGCGCTGAGATCAGCTTGAGTTGCAGAACATTGCCATGTTTTGTTTCGCCGATGGAGATGGTTTTCAGGTTGGGATGAGAGAGGTCCAGGCTCTCAACCCCTTCAATCAAGTTCTCGAGATTTTTTTACCAAAAAAAAAAAAAAAAAAGTTCTCGAGATTCGGCGCATTCGCCAGGCAGCCCTGCAACATCTGCTGGCCGATTCGGGATTCGGAGATGCAGAGATCCTGAAGACTGTCCAGACAAATTTTGGTGCTGCTGCTCCAGCTGCGATACTGGCTCATCAGATCACAACCTCTCAGGTGTATTGATTTGGTGCGGCGGCAATTCAAAAACGCCCCATCGGGAAAACAATAAGCAGAGGATAAGCGATTGCCATAAGCCGGCGGAAAAGTACTAACCACAATCTCAAGCGGCGATCTGCTGCCGTCGTCGTCCTCCGACAACGACGCAGCAGCCAGCAACAACTCCTGTAGATCTTCTGATTTGCGTGGCGTCGAGAAACATCGGCGCTTCTGTTTTCTGCTGCTGCAGCAGCCGCCTGGAAACCGCAGTGGCAAAGCTTTGAAACCTGCTGTTTCTAGCTTCTTCGCAATCAAAAACAAATTCGCGATCATGGAACTCGACAACAGGGTAAGAGCGCCAGAATTGGAGCCATCTTCGTGACAAGATGCTCGTTCTCACCGCTTCCTTCGAGCGTTTTACGCGATGAAGGATGTTGTGGATGATCTCGTCAGGGAGTTCTGAGATTCGGTCTTCTTCGGTAAGATCGCTGGCCGCAGCGGCGGCGACCATTTGTGATTGCTCGTTAGGTCTCTCTAACCGCGGCGGCTATCAGAGATTTTTTTTCTTCTGTGTAGCAAGTCCTAAAGCACAAACTTATATGCCCTAACCAACCTACGTACGGAATGTCCTAAATGCAACTCATTCAGCATAATAACAAAAAAAATCAGAAGAAGCTCCTAAGATCACAAGGATTTTACTAGTTCGATGCTTTAATTAATGCAATCTCCTCGCTCGGTTATTCGTTTCGCAATTAACCTTTCGACCACAAAGGCGAATCAGTAGGGGATTGCATTGATACAGACACCATCGACCTTGTTTTCGCATAAACTAAACCACCAAACTAAGCGAATTGGTTTTCTATAATGTAACAGTTGATTCATTCAATGAGAAGTCCTAAACATCGTTGAGCCGGAAAAAAAAAATACTTTTTGAAAATAAGAAATCAGATTGAGAAAGGTTTGTTCTCGTTAACAAATATGTAAGGTTCAACATGGGGAAGAAGAATATGACAGACCATCCATCTATACTTTTCCAACTCAGACAATTTTTTGATGAGGACTTCCAACTGATATAATTAGAGTTAACATAATTACAGTCCACAGTGTGTTGATCATTTTGGAACTAGCCATGCTAACAACACCTTTATTGAATGTGCAGTAGGTACTAACCATGTCTTGTGAAGCAAGTTAACTTGACAAAGCTGCCCAGCCAATACACGGTTGCAAGATGCGCCATAGCTATGCTTCCATTGCAATCTGCCTAACTAATTCTTCTGTCTCGCGGTAAAAAATCAACCTTCCAATGGAGGAAACGCCGACGTGACATCCTGGATAGCCACAAGCTCAGCGCGGCCTCCATATTCTTCTGGCAGTGTCTCTTCCCCGACTTCCCTCACGAAAACTCTCGCCTCTTCATCGTTGGTAACTATCATTATCTGCATCAATCATCCATTCGTTCAACAGATATATACAGAACATACAGGATCTTGGAACAGCTACATCATGGTAAGTACTAGAGGTGGCAAATATGTCGGATTTGTGACATATTTGTGGTTGACGAGTTCATCAGTTGGTGGGTTGGGTTTAATGCACTAAAATATAAGGCACAAAATGTTTACAACATGAAAATTTCTAAAACACATTAATCAAACCCTTTGCCCATCACCGGCGCAGTGAGTTTGCCTCTGTTTGGGTTAGATGGGTTTTAAGTGGGTTGAGTTGGGTGGGGTTGATGGATCTGGCAACAATATGCTATCTACATTACCTTCTCTAACGTCGCCTTCTCAAGGTATCGCGAAATTATCTTCCATACGCTCACAAAGAATCGTGGCATGTTTAAGATGTACAGTTTGTGCAAGCGCTCCGGGTAGTAAGCCTGCAAAAAGAATATCAAGGCACTAAATCAAAGTTCACATGCGTCTCTAAGCCTAAGGGGCTGGCGCATATGTAGACATTTTGGTTTACGCTAAAATGGTAGGCTGCTAGTGCTAGAACCTTACCTGCAAAAACTGGAAGCCGGTGATTAACCCACGAGCATCCACATTCTTGTATCCAATTTGCTGCAGGTCCAAGATGGCCATCAACTTCTCATTTCCAACTTCCCTTGCCTTGATTGAGCTGAATATAGGACGAAAGAGAATTCGTTACGAAACACTTGAAGCTTCGTTAGCCATCTAAAGTATTAGCGTTGAACAAAAACAACAGCAGCCAAAACACAGAGCAACATGAGACGGAAAGTAAAGCACCACAAATCCTGATTGTCAACCGAGTTATGAATGTCAAATGTGATTCCGGGACGATTCTAGTAGTTTTAGCCCCCACCCCTCTCGGGGGGTATGTACTACGAACAACTCATCCAACATCTAAATTAAGTGGTACCTGGCTATAGCTTTGTCCAGCAGATGAACAACAAACTCTGTATCAAAAGACAAACAGATGATATAATCAGGTAATTGATCATTTGAAGTCAAACTAGCATACTGGGAAAGTAACCCGGTTCAGCAAATGCAGTTCAATAGTTTCCTTTAAAAAGAAGGTTCGATCCTGTTTTATGTGGCACTCCACGTTTATAAACCAACCTCCCACAGTCATTTTCAGTTGAACCTAAGTTGTAATAACCAAACACAACTACCCACTGTCACAAAAACATGGGTGCATCTAGTTGGGATGAAGTGAAAAGGAGCACAACAACGCTGAGGCTAGCTTTTCTTATGTTTAAGCCAAGTGAAAAGATTTGAGATAGTTTCAGATATCATAAAGGTTGTCCGGACCACCACTTCTAATACAAAGAACCGAATGCGATACGATCATACGAGGCAATGCAGAAAATAAAGCCAAGCTGTCAAACATGAACATGAAGAACATTCATCAGGGATATTCTCACAAGCCAAACGGATCTCTTCAAGTCCCATAGTTGACCATACACACAAAGGTTGTCAAGACAAACAAAGCAGACAAAATCAGAGGAATCTTCTCATTTAACTCAGATCAGAAACATGAAATAGAAAATTAAGACGCTATAAAGCTACCAAGCCAACAGGGAAATGTCGCTAAACAAATATAGTTTATCTGGTTCCACGTTTAGGAAATGATAACTTTCTCTAAAAAAAGAAGTTGGTTTCCTGAGTTTAATATAGTTAATTCCGATGAATCATATCCCCTTCGTACTCAAACAAAAAAATTCGGTCAAACAAGACAACTCATCTGATCCCAGCCTGGAAAGTAGGACGTTTATCACAAGTTATGTTCATATGCTGTTCCCTCAATCCACCATCCCTAGGATCACTGATACTCTAAAGCCCGTCTAACAAGTCAATTCAAAATAGTAACTTTGAGTCAGATTTTCGATGTCAAAGACATAAACTTGAGTTCATGAAATCATCAATTTACCAAGGGAAAAGAAATGGGTGCAGTGAAGTTTACTTACTCTTGAATTGAAGCTGATCTTTAGATGGGTAATGCTTGCTTGCTTTGACAATCACAAGTGGGTATCCCTCTGTTGATAACCCCTGTAAGAAAACCTTCTTACCTACCAATTCGTCAGGGACTTCGGAATCTGATATAACCCCATTTGGAACAAAAGATGCCCTCCATTTCTGCCACTGAACAAACATCTTTGCAGCCTTGTCGGCGTCCATGGACCTTGCAATCAGGAACCTCATCAAGGTTGGGTCTTTGTATTTCTGCACAGCATTAGAAAGAGGGTCATGAAAAGTGACGGAACAAAACATACTCCATTTCTATAAATTAGCTGGTCAAAAGGGGGTAAAGAAAAAACAGAGAGTCAGAGACCCAACAAGAGGAAGAAGAAGAAGATGTAGTGAACTAGTAAGAAAGGTAACCTCAGTCGAAGAACCGAGCTTCTCCACCGATTTCCTCATCTGGGTAATCGCCATTTCGCTTGCATTCTCCATTTTGGCGTCCCAGTGAGAGGAATGGTAATGGTGGACAGAAGGAAAGTCCAGGGCTTTGCTGGCTTGCTTGGACTTTTTAGTAAGGGGGTTCCAATAAATGGATTTCAGAGCGTAGGCGTATTGATCATTGACCACGGGGCAGAGAGAAAGAGACGGAGAGAAAGGAGGGAAGAATCAATAATGAAGGCTTCAAATGTACTGTAGAGACCCTGGCGGTGGACTAACTAAAACCAAACAAATATGGAGGGTTTTTTTTTCTTTCTCTTTTTTTGTTCGTTTTTCTTGTTTGGGGTTAGGAAGTGTCGATGTGTTGAAGACCACAAGTTCAGACATCAGAGCCCAGAAGAGTACAAAATAGCCGAACAGGGCATCTCAAGTGCTTATGACTCAAAATGTTCTCTTCTCTATCTTCTTTATTTCCTTACCTTTTAATTAATTTTTGTTTGTGCCACGTAGTCGCAGTTCCGCTTACACCGGGATTCCCTCCTTCTGGCCCCTCCTAAGCGCCTGGATCCTGCACCACAAGCGCCTAATGGGCTCTGAGAAGCCCGTTAGCACTCCAACGCTCAAGTCAGTCAACAATCTAGTGAGATAAGTGCCGAGAGAAGTTTCTAGTGAGAGAAGCCAACCTGAGTAAATGCTACCTACCGGGCACTATTTATACTAGGCGAGGTATCGACCAGGCTCCTGAAATTCAGCCCCACGTCAGCACACCATTAAATGCCCTGTACGGCCCAACGGTCGGGCGCTTCCACGTGGCGGCTCCTGGGCTCCCTAGCCTGGGCGCCTACAGGGACCACTTGCCAGCTGGCGCACTCCCAGTCTCCAGCCGTTGGAGATGCCTGGTCCCCACTCTAGTTTTGTCCTCATGCGCCCCAATACCCTTCTGTGGGCTTCACCCTCACTCTTGCAGGCCCTAGCTCCTTTGTTGGTTTTGGGCCAAGGCCCAACTCCTAAGCCCTTCTTCTACATGGCCCTTCTCTACTTACCCAACAATTGTCCCCCAGTTAGGCGCTCATGGCCCATTATGAGCGTCTAACTATGCACAACGCCTAACAGACCTGGACCACTCGTGGGGCGGCTAACCTACCCATTGTAGCTCTATGATTGGCGCCGGACGCCCCAAATCAAACCCTTTGACTAACCTGTGATTTGTTTAGGCGCCCCCCACCTTTACCATGTTGATTTCTTTATCCCTGACACAACGACTCTTTTCCGATCTTTGGTTAACGCGGGGCGCCTGCACCATCGTGTTATGCTAGGCGCCTGCTCTGTCTACCTTCTTGCTCCCGTTATTGATCGAACGCCCAGCCTCTCGGGCTCTATTAAGCGCCCGCGCCCCCATATGTCCCCCTCTCCGTGCGTCTTGAAATTTGAATTTTGAAATTTGAAATTCAAATTAGAAATTCAAATTTCAAACGAACGGTGAGGATTAGATCTAAGGGTCGGGCGCGCATCTCCATATCAGTCCGTTGGGCTTCCTCCCCATATAAATACCAAGGTCCGCCCCTCTCCATCCTCATTTGCGCGGATCCACCTTCTCTCTAACTTTATCTCTCTAAACTCTCGTTGCTGTGCGCCTAGCTTTTTTTCACGATGCCTCGAAAATCCGGCTCACGCGCCTCCTCTGCCGAACCTTCAAAGGAGAAGGGCGCCGAGCCCGACGTTATCTCCACCCTGGAAGGGCACTTCTCGCCCGATCCACTACGCGAGAAGGGAGCGTGGACTCCCGGCGCGCGGTCCCAGGCGCCCACTACTCGCGATGCGCCCTCCTCGACGGCGAGCAAACAAGTGGAGGCGCAGCGCCTCCCACTGCTCAGGCAGCGTCGTCCGACGCGACGACTAACGCGGCGTCGGCGTCGCCTCGATCCGATCCGAGTAAGTTTGCTTAACTTTGAACATATGTAAATTCAATAGTTCTAGGACGTAGCGTAGTTCATAGTTCCTAGGACGTAGCATTGATCTGGCCCTTTACCTCGACCCTTCTAGGCGCCTCCCCGGGATCCGCACGTTCTTCCGCCCCATCGACCTCTCCGCCTTCCTCCGATGCAGGCGCCCAGGGGGGCGGAGCCATCAAACTTCGAAGATGGGAAGATACTTGGCCTACAGGGCCGGCGCCTAGAGATACCGACCATCTATCTTTGGATGACGCAGGGCCTAATAAGATCTCCACCATAAAGGAGATCGAGTTGGAGAATATCATCACGTCCTTGGAGTTGCCACGCGCCTGGTCCTACGCGGCTGCTCCAGATACGGCAAGGATTGGGGTAGTCGGACCCCGATGGCTAGGCATCTATCGGGAATATTTCCGCTTTGGCCTTCGCTTTCCCCTTGATTCCATTCTTGAAGGCATCCTTACCACTTGCCGGTGTTCGATTGGGCGCCTGTCCCCCTCCGTTTTCCTTGTTCATATCCTTTTCAAGCTGAAGTGTCGCGAACATAATGTCGAGCCTACCTTCAACCTTTTTCACTATTTTTTTAACATGATATACACCGATAATTGCCTATCGCTTCAGAGGCGCCTAGGTCTACCCACCGGCCACTTTTTACGCGAGTGTCCCAAGTTGGGAAGGGAGTGGTTTAGGGGTTTTTTCTTTATGAAGCCGAATAAGGACTCCTTCTACGAGAGTGGCGCCTCGTTTGCCAGGGGTTGGGTGATGGGCAATCACCAATATTTCAACACTGACGTGACCCTATCCACCGCTGCGGAAATCGAGGGCGCCCGACTTATTTCCTTGCGCCCGGTAAACTTGCGTCCTACCTCAGCCCGGGCGCCCGTGTTGGAAGCCTATTACCGCGATGGTGGGCGCCTGCTTATAGCACAACGTTGGTAATTGATTCGAGCCTTGTCTTGTTTTAACTAACATTCTTGGTTTTTGTTTTTGGTGCAGGCGCCAACTACGCCTCAATTGCGGAGTTGATGAAGTCACGGTTTGTCCAACTCGGGCTGACCGCGAAGAAGGCGCCTACCACCAAGAAGGGCGGAAAGAAGAAGTCGTCCAGCAACAATCCTAAGAAGGCGTCCTCCACCAACTCCCAGAAGGCGCCTGCCGCCGAAGATGTTTCCAAGGAGACTGAGGTGGTTGTCCCCCTGACGAGCAAAAGCCAGGGGCGCCCGAAAAGGACCCATCCCAAGAAGGTAGCCAGCCAGCAGGCGCCTGACAACCTAGGTGACTTGATCACCTCGGAGGATGCTACCACTACTACTGCCCAGGCGCCTAATCTGGATTCGGGTGCGCCTGACTTGCCGGAGGATGAAGAGCCTTTAGCCAATCGACAGAAGAGGAAGATGGAGGGTGTCCAAGGAGGACCAGACAAGCGCCTGCGCGCCTCAAGCGATGATGACGTGCCGGAGGGTTTGAAAAGATGGCTTCAACCCCCTAAGCATAAGGTGAGCATTGTCTGCTCGGATAGGGCAGCATTGGAACGAGGCGCCGCCATCAATATGGTTCTGTCCGCTGGGAAGGTCCTTCGGGCGCCTCAAGAGTTGGAGGATGGAGATCCGTGGGCAGAAGTTGCGGAGATGAACGCCCGTGTAAGTTCTCTGCCTTATACTTATTTTGCCTACATTAATTTTATTAGTGTAAGAAATTGTGTTTTCAGGCGCCTCACTCCTTTCCTGCTCTTCCCTTATGTAGATGATGTTGGCGGCGAAGAAGGGCATCATGGAGCGCGAGGCGCTGCGCGCCCAGGCCCACGAAGCCGCCCTCTCTCTGGGCGTTGCAAAGGACAATCTCGCCACTTCCCAAAAAGACAGGAGGAACTTGTTCAACTGTGCAACGATGCGCAACTAGAGGCTGCGACCAACGCCTCACTCGTGCAAGTGAAGATCGACGAAGAGAAGAAACGGCTGAGTGAATACTATGAGGCGCAGATCGAAGAGGAGAAGAGGGCGCATGCCGAGACCAGAGTGAGGCTGGAGAAGGAAAAATTGGATGTAGAGCGGGAGTCAGGCGCCTACAGAAGTGAGATCGACATTCTGAAGGAGGAGCGGGGCGCCCTCAAGAAGGAGAACAAGGTTCTGAAGAGGGAAAACAATAAGTATAAGGAGGAGAAGCAGGCGCTCGCGGCAGAGAAGGAACAACTTGTATCTCAGTCATCGGATCTGGCGTCATCGAGCGCGGGGAAGGCGCTTAAGGCTGATGCTGCGTTAAACAGCATTCTGATCCTGCATAAGAAACTTGCCGCCGATCACCCCGATATTTCTTGGGATGTACAGGCCATGGTGGGCTTTGTCATCTCTTTCATGGAGTCTGGGCGCCCTATTGTGGATGAGGCGCCGGCTGATGATGGTGGAGATGATGATGGTGGAGATGCGCCGGCTGGTGATGGTGGAGATGAAGACGGGAGCGACGGTGGCTCTTCTTCATCCGATTCCGAGGATGAAGCGGTGGAGTAATAAAGGTTTCCTGCTCGAAGGCGCCTGCCTGTGTAGACTTTTCATAAGGCCCTGTCTCTTTGTTAGGCGCTTGTTTGCTTTATTCGTATGCTATCCTTAGTTGATACCTTATTTATGCCTCCCTTTTTGGAACAGTTATCTATTTGCGGGGCATATTTTATTCTGTTAGGCACCCGCTTACTTATTCTCTATCTTATGGTATTAAGGCGCCTGCCTATTTGCTGCCTTCCTTTTAGTAGTTCGGAGGAAGGCGCCTGCGGTGTGAACTTATCAAAATTCCTGTCATTTTGTTAGGCACCTGTTTGCCTTTGTTTAGTTTTATGTTGTTTGCCTTTGGTAGGCGCCTGTTGATTCATTTTCTATGCCTACCCCTTGCAACTGGTATCCCTTTGTTTATTTTTATCGGGTTAGGCGCCTGATTATTGATTCCCCTTCATGTGACTTTACCCCCTTTCGCATGATACTTACTCCCTTTCGTGTGATATTCACTCCTTTCTTATGGTACTAAGGCGTTTAGTAACGATATGGGCGCAATAAAGAGGGCGCTTTGTTGGGCGCAATAGGGAGGGCGCTTTATTGGGCGCAATGTGCTGGGCGCTGGTGATAGGCACTATGACAGCGCAGTAATGCATTTCCCCTTTGATAACGCCATACGTGTCATATAATAATTAATCCGCTGTTTGAAAAAGTGGGCGCAAACTCGGGCGCTTTACATGGAGCTGGCGCAAAACGGGGCGCTTTACAAAATTACGGGCGCACATTGGGCGCTTTTGAAAACGTCTATCACAACCTACCAAAGCAAAACCAGCCTTCCCCCGAATTGCCCTTCGACTTGCTTTTACTCGAGAGCAGGCGCCTGGACAGTCGTCCCGGATACGCTGCTGACTGTTTCATCGGTCTCATACTTGCGTAAATTTTGGGCATTCCACGTCCGCTTCACCCTTTTGCCCGACATGTGCTCCAATTTGAACGTGTTTGGGCCCACGACCTCCTGGATGCGATACGGTCCCTTCCACTTTGGTGCCAACTTCCCCTCCGCAGCGTCGGGGCGAAAGTCTCGCTTCAACACCAAGTTGCCCGCTGCAAGGTTGTGCGCCCGCATCTTTTTGTTATAATACCTCGCCACCTGACTCTTCATTGCCGCCAATCGCACAGCCGCTATCTCTCGGCGCTCATCCAATAGATCCAACTCATCAATGCGCTCCTGGGCGCCCATCGCCTCATCTCGGCATGCCATCCTGAATGTTGGGACGCGCATTTCCACCGGCAGCACCGCTTCACTTCCATATGTCAGAGCGAAGGGGGTTTCACCCGTAGCCACCTTGAACGTGGTCCTATGCGCCCACAAAACGCTAGGCAGTTCCTCCACCCACTTGCCCTTGGCCGCCGAAAGCCTGGTGTGTAACCCATGTAATATGCTCTTGTTGGCCGCTTCGGCTTGCCCATTAGCTTGCGGGTAGGCAACAGAAGAAAATCTTAGTATCACCCCATTCTCATCACAAAATTCGATGAAGTTTTTGCAGTCAAACTGCTTTCCATGGTCTGTGATGATGGACTCGGGGAGTCCAAACCTTGCAAAGATGTTCTTCTTGGTAAACTTCCTCACTTGCGCCTCTGTGATCGATGCTAATGGTTCTGCCTCAATCCATTTGGTAAAGTAGTCCACTGCCACTATCAAATACTTGAACTGCCCAGGAGCCTTCGGGAAGGGGCCCAAGAGGTCCATGCCCCACTGTGCAAAGGGCCAGGCGCCCACATTCCCCTGCATGGGTGCGGCCGGTAAGTGCACATCATTAGCGTGGATCTGACATTGGTGGCAAGCCGCCACGTGTTTCCTGGCATCCGCCCTTATCGTTGGCCAATAATACCCTTGTCGAAGGATGATTTTCTCAAGGCTACGGGCGCCTGCGTGCATGCCGCAAGTCCCCTGATGTACCTCTTTGATTGCTTCCAAGCCTTCATCCTCCGTAAGGCATCGTAAGTAGGCGCCCGAGTGTGACCTCTTGTACAACAATCCCTCAACTATGGCACATCGGGCCGCCTTTCGTCTTAGGCGCCAGGCTTCCTTCGGATCCTCAGGTACCACTCCTTGGGTAAGGAATAGCCGTATTGGAGCCATCCACCCTTCCCCCACGTCTGTCGTTAGCAATGCCATTACCATCTCTTCGTGAGGCACCTCCTTCGTCACAATCACCGTTCGGCTCTCTTCAAAATCCAAAGCCGTCGCCAACTTGGACAAGGCATCAGCGTGAGCGTTCTCCTCCCTTGGGACATGTGTGAATGTCACATCCCGGAACCATGCGCTCTTCTTACGGACCGCATGCACATATGCTCCTAGCGTCTCCTCTTTTACTTCGTACACCTCGTTCAGCTGATTAACCACCAATGCCGAATCAGTTTTGACATTCACCTTCTGGGCGCCCAGCTCTCTCGCAATGTGTAACCCCGCCAGAACGGCTTCGTACTCGGCGGCGTTGTTCGTCTTGAGGGTGGCGAATCGTAACGCTACCTCATGCAATGCGCCTAGCGGGCTGATGAGAACGATCCCAGCCCCTGCTCCTGCCCTACTAGCCGCTCCGTCGACATGCACCTGCCAACTCTCCTCAACGTTGGTGCCCCCATCCGTTATCCCTTCGGCCATAAAATCCGCCAACACCTGAGCCTTGATGGCGGGTCTGGGCGCATAGGTTACGTTGAACTCGCTGAGTTGCACTGCCCATTTCACCAGGCGCCCGGACACATCCATCGACCCCAACACTGTCTTGAGGGGGAGGTTCGTGAGGACCACAATGCGATGAGCCTGAAAGTAGGGTCGAAGTTTGTTGGCCGCCATCACTACTGCTAACGCCGCCTTCTCGATAGGCGCATACCTCGTCTCGTGCCCGACCATAGTTCTGCTCACATAATATACCGGCCTTTCCTCGTTTGACATCGGGTCTTTGGATACGAGGACCGCACTCACGGCGATGCGAGACACAGCTATATATAGGTATAGCACCTCCTTGGTCTTAGGCGCCGTCATCACCGTAGGCGCCGTAAGTAGTTTTTTCAGATCCTCGAACGCCTCATCACACTCTTGGGTCCACTTGAACTTGGTAGCCTTCTTTAGCACTTTGAAAAAGGGGGCGCCCCGATCAGAGGCTCTCGGAATGAAGCGCCCAAGCGCCGCTAGGCGTCCGGGGGGGGCCCAAACTCATTATTGCCTCGACTTGTTTGGGGTTGGCCTCAATCCCCCGCCTTGTTATCATGAACCCCAAGAACTTCCCTGCCTCGGCCAAGAAGACGCACTTCTTGGGATTAAGTCGGAGCTTGAAATAACGCATCGTCTCGAAAGTTTCTCGCAAGTCCATAATGTGGTCCTGGCGCCTCTTACTCTTCACAATCAAATCATCAACGTACGCTTCAACATTCCTCCCTAATTGCTTGCGGAAAATTTGGTTGACCATGCGCTGGTAGGTTGCTCCGGCATTCTTCAACCCAAACGCCATTACTCTGTAGCAAAAGTTTCCGAAGGGCGTCATGAAAGCCGTCTTTGCCATATCCTCTTCGGCCATGGGGATCTGGTGATACCCTGAGAACATGTCGAGGAAACTAAGCGCCTCGTGGTAAGCGGTGGCATCCACAAGCAGGTCTATGCGCGGCATGGGATACGCGTCCGTAGGGCAAGCTCGGTTGAGGTTGGTAAAATCCACGCACATCCTCCAATCTCCTGACGGTTTTGGGACAAACACCACATTGGACAGCCACGTAATGTACCTTGCTTCCTCCACGAATCCTGCCTCAAGCAACTTATCGACTTCCCGGCGAAGCGCCTCCTCCTTTTCCTGGGGTAGGTTTCGGCGTTTTTGCTGAACGGGCCTCTTTCCTTCTTCAACGGCGAGCCTGTGCACCGCTACGTCTGGGGACACGCCGGGCATGTCTTGGGCGCACCAAGCGAACAGCTCCGCAAACTCCTTCAACAATTCTACTAGGGGGGCTCTCATCGCTTCCGGCGCCTGTGCCGATATTCGAACTTGCCTCTCCGGGCGCCCTTCATCCAAAGCCACCGTCAGCTCTTCGTCCAACGCCTCCGCTCTAGGCGCCTCCTCAGGGCGGATGTCGATGTTGTGAATCCTGTGCTTGCGAGAACGGTTCTTTTGATCTTCTTCTCGGGCATACCTAGGGACATTCCTTCCCCTAGAGATGCCTATCCCCTGCGGCGCAACAAATTTCAAGGTCTGATGACATGTAGACGCTACTCCATTGAATTGTGCTAGCAACGGGCGGCCGAGTATCACATTGTATGGCGACGGACAATCTACAATCCCGAACTCCACCGCATGTGTCACAGAATGCACTTCATCTCCCAACGTAACGGGTAGGCGCACGCGCCCAATGACCTGGGCGGGCGCTCCCGAAAATCCGACTAAAATGGAACTCGCGGGTCGTACCAGCTCAGGCGCCAACTGCATGCGCTCAAACGTGCTTTTGAAGAGCACATCCATCGAACTACCCGTGTCCACCAACATTCTCTTCACCTTACATCCCGCTATCACACCTTGAATCTCCAATGCTTCTTCCGATGGGACCTGGCACGCCTCCTCTGGGTCTTGATTGAAGTGGATGTGCACGGCCGCCCTTGCTTCCAACGAGGCGGACCTCAAGCGCCTAGACCTCTCTAACTTATCCCTCAAGTCAAGGGTTCCGGTTATGGACTCGACCGTTAGCCGGACACGGCTAGGTTCCCCCTCTTGGTCCACTTCGAATGGGGGTGGGGGAATCTCTGGCTCAGGCGCCCGTCGGAGCTTCGTCTCTCCGGGCGTTCTTTGGATCAGCAGGGTATCAGGCGCCCCCTGGATTATGGGTGTCTCAGATGCTCTTCCGGCCATTTGGATCTCAGGCGCCGCTCGTGTCACGTACGCACGATGGGTCTTGTCCTCCGCCCTTCTTACGAAGTCGTTTAGCATGCCCTTGTCGGCCAACGTTTGGAGTTCAGCCTTAAGCTGGTAGCAATCTGCTGTGTAGTGCCCCTTGTCACGGTGAAAATCGCAGTACCTGTCAAGGTTTTTCTCATTTGGTTGGCCCCGCATGGGCCCTGGCCAGCGGATGTGATAGCCCCTATCTTTCACATATTGTAGAACATTCTTGAGCGTGTCATTGTACTCTGTAAAATTATTGGCACTCCTAGGCAGGATGCGGGGCGCCTCTGGCCTCCTTGGTGGGCCAAAATTTCCAGACACGGGCCTCGGCGCCTGTCTCACCTCCATTTCATCACCCCTCAGGCGCCTCTTCTCCGCCCTTCGCGCTGCCAAGGTCTCTTCCAACATGATCACTTTCTGCACTCTCCTATCTAAGTCCTCCGTGGAGACCACATCTCGCTTGGAAAGGACTCGACAAAGCTCTTCACTCGAGGTACACGCGTCCAAGCAAACTCCCAATACCGCTGGCTGTACATCCTTTACCGCCATTGCTACCGAAATCCAACGGTCGTAAAATTCCCTGAGCGCCTCGCCTTCCCTCTGCTTTACTTTGAACAGGGCGCCTATGGTCAGTGTTCGGCGCTTCCGACTCGCAAACTTGGACAGGAACAGCTCCGCAAACTGCTCGAAACACTCTATGCGTCCCTCCTCAATTTGATGATACCAATCCAATACAACGCCCGCGAAGGTGGACGGGAACACCTTACACAAGGTGGCGTCGGAGCTGTTGTAAAGCTGCATCTTCGTGAAGTAGCTGTTCAGATGATCTTCTGGGTCAGCAACTCCATCGTAGCTAGGCAATGGGGGAATCGTGGTTCCAGCGGGCTCCAAAAGGATGTTCCGCGCCAGGGGCTGTCGAACTCCAAACCGTTTGGCCATCCTTGTGGGCGCCCATGCGTCATCTTGGGCATGTTCGGCGGGTGGTCGCCAGGTTCTGGGGCGCCAGGGCGTGTCGGGGCCCAGATTGATGGGATGTGGTAACCCGTACTGCAGAGACTCCGACTCTTCCCCCGCTCTTTCTCGCTTCCTTACTCCGGGGCTGTACATCAATACATCCTCACTCCGATCACCCTCCAACTCCCTCCTGAGTGCCGCTATGGCCCGATCTTGATCTGCTATGATCCGGAACAGTTCCCTCTTCGTCAAGGACTCCCCTTCCTCAGTTGACAGGCGCTCAGGGCTCCCTTGACCTTCCACGTCCATGCTCAACTCTTGACTCCGTTGGCGCCCGCCTTCCTCCTGGCCTGAGTTCCCTGACCTCGAATCATCATCTCCCTCGACGCCTCCATTCATGTCCTCCATGCTGGCCCCTACCTGGCGCGCCAATTGTTTGTGCCACGTAGTCGCAGTTCCGCTTACACCGGGATTCCCTCCTTCTGGCCCCTCCTAAGCGCCTGGATCCTGCACCACAAGCGCCTAATGGGCTCTGAGAAGCCCGTTAGCACTCCAACGCTCAAGTCAGTCAACAATCTAGTGAGATAAGTGCCGAGAGAAGTTTCTAGTGAGAGAAGCCAACCTGAGTAAATGCTACCTACCGGGCACTATTTATACTAGGCGAGGTATCGACCAGGCTCCTGAAATTCAGCCCCACGTCAGCACACCATTAAATGCCCTGTACGGCCCAACGGTCGGGCGCTTCCACGTGGCGGCTCCTGGGCTCCCTAGCCTGGGCGCCTACAGGGACCACTTGCCAGCTGGCGCACTCCCAGTCTCCAGCCGTTGGAGATGCCTGGTCCCCACTCTAGTTTTGTCCTCATGCGCCCCAATACCCTTCTGTGGGCTTCACCCTCACTCTTGCAGGCCCTAGCTCCTTTGTTGGTTTTGGGCCAAGGCCCAACTCCTAAGCCCTTCTTCTACATGGCCCTTCTCTACTTACCCAACAATTTTCTAAATGCTTTGTTAGAAGAATTATGACACCTTATGCAAATCTCATATCAACAAAATACGAGAGAGATTCATGATTTATAAGTAAGAATTCGTCATTAACTGACAAGATGCGTTCTTGGATGAAATAAAAGAGCTTTTGTAGGAACTCTCTAGTGAAATGTGCTCATTGTGGAGTACAACAATGATGGTCTTATGCGAAGTCATATCGAATTGCAAGAACTCACAATTTGAAGAAGCGGCACTTTCAAGCGCGGCCCTCTGCGGATCTTGATTTCAAGAGCTCGTGATATACACAATACGAGACAGTGTCGCGAACGTACTAAATGGAACTAACTTATCAGTAACTTAATCAGATTCAGTAATCATAAATTTCCTTGTTCGATTTCTAACAATAATGCTAATATAGGTCCAAATTTCGAAACTTTTTGGCATGGTCTAAGTAGTAGCAAATTTCGTGGCGAGACAACAATAGGAACGACTTTCCTTTAGGCTAGAGCTTGAACAAAGCGTCACATCTCATTCTCAATGCCTTCTTAATCACACTTATTAGAGATGTGGTTTAATCCAACACACCATTATTGCTGAAAAGCAAAGTAAAACACTCTTAAGAAGAAAAAAACGAACAGATCCAAACCACCAGCTGACATTTATTGCTCGAATTGTACGCACTATGCAGAATGCTCCACGTGGCAGTTAGGATAAATTTTTTCAAAATTAACTAATAATAATAAACCCCCCACCTTCCTTCCAGTAGTTTCCTGTTTTCACAGGCGCTTCTCTCGACTCTCATTACTCCACTGCAGTGCCGGGCTGGCTGCCTCTCCGCTCTCTCTCTCTTCGGCAGAATCTCTGAAAGACGCTTCGGATCCATTTGCTCTATCCTCGCCCAGCTCTCCGCAAAGGTAATCCAGGTTTCCCCGTTCCTTGTTCCTATCTCCGATTTCTGTCCACTCGATCGTTTTGACGGCAATCTCTGATGCTTCGTATTCGATTGGGGGAACGAAGCAGTGCAGTTTGTCACTCTTTGATTTGCTGTTTTTACGTTGCCTGTGATTTGGGTTGTCGGTGAATTTCCCCCTTTTGCTGGGCTTCGATTTACAAGCGAGATGTTGAATTCCTGGGTTTTGATTCTGGATCCAAGGATCTTGCTCCATGCGTGACGTGACTTATCTCCATGGGAGTTTTTTTTTTTTTTTCAAAGCTTATAACGATTGGATTCCTTCATTTCCTCGTCGGATTATGTGGAGTTGTGGACTGTTAGTTGATTTTGATACAGTAATTGTTTTTTAGGATCTTCCATTGGATGAGAATCGAGATCATCTTAAGAGTAGATATGGTGAATCAGAGGATTTGAGGGAGAAAGATTGGGGGCTTCGTTGTATTTTGTTTGTATTGGTGTTAGTGTTACGGCAATCGGGTGGATCTATTTATTGGTTGAAGTCGTTTATGGCTTGGTTTCCATGTACAGCTCCAGTCAGCTTGTTGAATGTTGATTTCATAAGAGGAATGGGCAGGCATAAATAGAACTGAGCTGTCGTTGAAAGGTTTGAAAGCTGATCGGTTACTTGTATGGTTTTCCTTGTTTGACTAGTCAGCAATTGTACCTCTTTTCTTCTTGTGCGTTGGACAAACATGCCCAACTTGATTTTCGAGTAGTCGAAGCGTAAGTGCTTGGAAACTGAGAAGCAGTCAACTACTGAATGCTGTGATTACTTTAGTCCAGTGTTCTTCTTGTGTCCGATTTGTTTTTTCTTAGTTCCTTTTTATGAACTTTCTTCATTTGCTCTTGTATTCGTAATGCATAACTTCTTAATGCCCATTTTACGGATAAATAGGAAGAAACACTAGAAATATTCTTGTTTTGTTTGTGTTAAGTATAAGTCAAACAATCTGGGAACTGTTATTGCATTGTGCAAAAAAAAAAAAAATCCTTGGATGCCCGGCTCCCATCTGGAAGCATTGCTTATTCGTTTTTGCTACAAGTTAACTGTTTTTCCCCATTTGATTTCACATATGAAAACTAGTGAGAAGAAGAGATAATGTCAAGCAGTAGAAACACCCACTGGTGCTACAGATGCAGGAGAACAGTTCATTTGAGGGGGCGAGATGCAGTTTGTCCGTACTGCAGTGGCGGATTTGTCCAAGAACTGGATGAAATGGGTCAAGTCGGCCCTCTGGATTACTTCGGACACGGTAGTGATTTTGGTCACGACCAGAGTTCCGGACTCATGGATGCCTTTTTTGCCCTTATGAGGCAAAGAATAGATGAACAGGATCGTAGCCATGAAATGAGGCCTAGGTCATCGGATCCAGTTCCTGAACATGGTCCTGGGTTCAGTCCCCTGCTCATTTTCGGTGGCCAAATCCCAGTTCGGCTATCAGGGAATGGCGGGTTGGACACGCTTTTCCCTGGAGCCCCAGGAATCGAGGTCACGAGGGGCAACGGTGGTGATTATTTCATCGGTCCCGGTCTCGAAGAATTGTTCGAGCACCTCTCCACAAATGTCAGGCGTGGGCCAGGGCCAGCACCAGCAGCTCGATCATCGATCGATGCAATGCCTACAGTCAAGATAACTCAAAGGCACCTTCGGGGGTCAGATTCTCACTGTCCAGTGTGCAAGGATCAGTTCGAACTTGGATCCGAAGCAAGGCAAATGCCTTGTAACCATTTATATCACTCTGACTGCATAGTTCCCTGGCTCGTACAGCATAACTCGTGCCCTGTTTGCCGCCAGGAGCTTCCTTTGCAGGGTTCGAGTGGTGGCCACAGTCATCCTGGCTCATCAAGTTCAAGAAGTAGGACGAGTGGCAGAGAAGGAAGGAGGAGCCTTTTCTCTTCTTTCTGGCCATTCCGCACTTCTCGTACCAGCTATCACCTTAGCTATGAATGAAAACACTCATCAGCAGATGGGTCATTCAGGATGGCCTTTTAACTAGGATGTGTTAGCGTGTGCTTTTGGATTCGTTTGCTTCCTTTTCTTATTTGTAATCGAAACTGGAAAATCTACCATCCATATGCAGCATAACTTGGTTGCTTGGGTTCGGGAAGATTGGAAGTCCCTGTGAGTTGTTGTCCATAAGTGTTTGAAAGGTCCTTCGTTTCTCTTATGTGCCTATGCTAATTAAATGACCTTTACTTTTACCATGCTTAGGCTGAGTCCAATGGGTACCCATTTATGGGGGAATATGCAAAAATGAAGGAGGAGATGGTCCAATGGAGAGGTTTGGGCCTCCATTTAATGGAGGTTCCTGCATATGGAACCCCAAATTTGGAGGGGGAAATGAGGGATCCCCAAATATAGAGGCTCACCAAAGCCCGCCACGTGGTTTTTTTTTATCTTTTTAAGATTTTAGGGGTTAATTGAGAGTTTAATTAGGAGATTAGTTAGGGATTCAATTATATCAATCATTTTCAAGTGTTGTGTGTAAACCCAAATTAGGTACATAATTTTTTGTCAAAAAAATTCGGACTCGAAATTTTACAAAATTCTATCGAAAAATTTGGATTAAAAAATGATGACGTACTATACAAAAATTAACATGAATAAATTATATTAAGGCTACGATAAGTATATTTTCAAGTAAATAGAAAAACTAGAAATATTAAAAACCCCAAATATGGAGTTTGTTGCATTGGAGCAAAAGAAGGAAAAATGGGGTTCAATCCCCAAATTTGGGGTTTTGCATTGGACTTGGCCTTAATGCTGCTTTCCATCGCATGTCTTCAGGACGATCTAGGCACAAAGTTTCGCATATTAGTTGGGAAGAGATTTTCCCCTTCGTGTATCACGAAAGCAGAAAAAATAGAACCAAGTCATGTATCTTGAGATTATTCATTCCTCAATAAAATTCAATATTAGTGGGTTTTCACGTTTTTAAATATTTCGTTAAACTTATGGATCAGTACAAATAATTTGTACTACCGGTTAAATCATTTCACTGACTAAATTGAAACAATAGTATAAATCGGTTTGACAACGGTTGTGCTAAGTGGGATTGCCACCTAAACCTAGGCCCATATAAGCCAACTCAGCCCAATGAGAAAGGGTCCGGATACTAACAACAGGATTCATTAAGGGTATATGAGTAAATATACTCATATATCTAATAAAATAAAAATTAAATTAAAATATCCCAATTTCTAGATCAATTTCGACCTTCTTCTCACGCCCGAGCGTCCTTGATTCCTCCTCCCCACAGCGGAGGGCTTCTCCGGCTGCGGTGGACTGGATGCGGTGCTGCGAGTTGGCCAGGACTTCGACGCAGTTTTTCGCGGCGGTAGTGCGGTTGATGTTGGAGGAGGAGGATCCCAGAATCGACTTCACCATCGACTGCGCGATCGAGAGATTCGAAGAGGAAATTGAAATCGCGGACTGAATTAGGTTGATTGGAGTACGGAATTTCTGGAGAGACGCGACGGAATTGGCCAGGGAAGACCAACAGACGTCTGGGAACCGGGTGGCGCTGATGATTATGGGAAATTGGGATTAGTGAAATTGTGAAGACGTCGTCGTATTTGTGGGAGAAGGAGGCGAGCTTTCGGAAGAGGGTATGGTTGCCGCCGAGGAGGTGGAGGTGGCCGACGAGAGGCAGAGCGCCGGGGATTTTGGGGACCCGGCGGTTGGGGTTGTTTTGCTGCTGCTGCTGCTTCCGTTTGTTGCCCAGTCACCATAAGTGGATGAATGCGGCCGCGGCTAGAGCCACGAGGATTTCGGGGAGGTGGGAAACGATATCCATGGTCGGCTCGGGTCGAGTCCGGCGGCCCTTGATTTTCTTTCTTTTTTTGCTCTGTTCTGTGCAGAATGGAAACGGTTAACCATAGGAATTAAGAACACTTAAAAAGCTGGAAAAATCCCACTGTACACACGTTCTTAAAAAAAATTCCCAAAATACATAAGTTATAAAAAAAATTCTCAAAGTACACATGTTTGGCATTCATTGTTTTTGACAAACGCAGTGAAGGATATCACCGCGTTTGACAAAGACGGTGAATATTTCACCGTTGAAAAGCAAAACGGTGACGTATTCACCGCGTTCGTCTAAAACGGTGATGCTTTCACCGCGTTTGATTAGAACGGTGAAGACATCACCGTTTTAATTAAAAACGGTGAAAACTTTCACCGTTGTAGGTTAACGCGGTGATCTTTTCCCATGTTTCCCACCCCTGGTAGGTCAAAATTAGGTCACAGCTACCAACTATTCACCGTTTGAGACAAACGCGGTGATGGTGTTCACCGTGTTCGGCAAAAACGGAGAATATTAGGCAGATTTTCCTATAAATAGCACACCACCAGCAGTTGTAAAAACATAACCACTCCCCTTTCTTCAAATTTCAGCAACCAAAATCGAGCATAATACACAGAACAGAAATTTTTCGGTATGTTGAGACTTTTCATATTATAGTCTAATTATGTTTTTAGTAGTTATAGTATGATTTAATTTTCGTATTATGTTGTTGTTAGTTAGTTGAATTTATGTTCGTTAGTTATAGTATGATTTAATTTTCGTATTATGTTGTTGTTAGTTAGTTGAATTTATGTTGTTGTTAGTTAGTTGAATTTATGTTCGTTAGTTATGAGATAGATAATATTAGTTGTACAATATGATTTTGGTTAATTTTACTGTCTTTAAGCTAATAGATACTTATTGTAAATTGTAGGTATGGGTAAATTCAAGAAGTTTCATCTTACTATTCGGTGGAATGGAAGGGTGACAAACTCTGACATATGCATTGATTATGAGGACGGCGAATCCATTATGCTGAAAATTGATTCCCGATTCAATTTTCAAGAACTATGTGATATTTGTGCAGACAGGGTTTGTACGAGCGGACAGACGAGACTTGGCAAAATTACTTACCGGTATCCAGACATGAGTGCTGGCGGGGTCGTGTTCCAAGAAGTTGTCATAAACGATGATGACGCGGTTACGATGATGTTACAGTTCCTAAGCGATAACCAAGTCCGGCTTGCAGAGGTGTATGTTGAGACCGAGGCGGTCGGTGAATCTCATTCTCACCAGTATTCTTATGATGATGGTTTTGCAGGAGGGTACGGATGGGGTGGTAGTTCGAGCAACTACGGTGGAGGTAGTAGTTCAGGATGGGTGCCATCGGAAGAATACTCGCAACCTCCTCAACCAGCCCCATTTGTTGAGTCTGATGGTGTTCAATGGCCTCCTTGGGGGCCAGAGTGGTCTGAAATCGAGAATACCATTCGATCTGGTCGTACTTCACATGAGTGAGAAGACAATGTTGGTGATCGTGGTCATGTTGATCTTTCTGGCCCGAGCTATCCATTCGAGTCGAGCGACGAGGATACTGAGGAAGATTTGAGATCAGTGAGCGAGGAGGAGGAAGATACTGATGATAACGAGGATGAGGCGGCATTTCGTGAGGCACCCACGCCATATTACACACAGGTTCCAACTCAATTTTTACATAGTCAGAATGATCCCCCCGACTTTGTCCCTATGCCAGTGTACAATCCGACGGCCAATTTGGAGGTGAGTACGTTCACATCGAAAGACGCTGTGCAGGATGCTTTTACAGAAGAGGCGTTGAGGCGCAATTTCGAGTGGAAGGTAAACTATTCTGACAGTAAACAACTACATGTCATATGCAAGCATGATGCAGAGGGTTGTACGTGGCAACTGCGGGCTGCAAATATGAAGAGAAAGGGTGCTTGGGTGATTCGCAAAGCTGAGACGATCCACACATGCTCCTCTTCTATACTTTCCCAAGATCACAGGCAATTAAAAGCAAAGAAAGTTGGGAGAACTATTAAGCACCTTATAGAAGCACAACCAGATATCAAGGTGAAAGCTATCATGGCAGAGGTGAAGGATCGACATTCTTACACGATAAGGTACAAAAAAGCATGGCATGGAAAGCAGAAAGTCATGGCTGAGGTGTATGGTGATTGGGAGGATTCGTATGCTTTACTCCCTAGACTTATGGGAGCAATGGAGGAGTCCAATCCTGGGACTGTTTTCGTCCCAGTATACAACAATGTATACATTGAGGATCAAGTTCGAGTACAGGAGAAGCTGATGTTCCATCGTCTTTTTTGGGCTTTTAAACCATGCATTGACGGTTTTGGGTTCTGCATACCGGTTATTCAGGTATTCTACCAACTGGTAGGTGCCATTCCACCATGTGACAGCAGATCAATGGCACCTTGCACAACCACGTCTCGTGATCTAGAGGGTGTCTAAGATGATGCAGCTCAAACACTTCACGTGGATATGGATCCCATATAACCTATATTCATTCAAAATTCGGAATTAACGACCATTTACACTGATAAAATTTAACTTGTTCAAATATGGACAAAACATGATTACCTGATTCCACCAAGGTTTATCTAACTCAGAACGATAAAACAGTAACGAATGCTCAGGTTGATGGTCATTCGTATTTGCTCCTATCCACCTTGTAAGTAAAAGTACGGAATCAATTTAATTGAAATATAGCTAAGCAAATAATAAATAAAATTGGTCTAAGTACGGAATAAATTCAATTTAAATCTAGCTAAGCATGTAATCAAATTTAACTTGGGCTAAGTACGGAATAAATTCAATTTAAATCTAGCTAAGCATGTAATAAAATTTAACTTGGGCTAAGTATGGAATAAATTCAATTTAAATCTAGCTAAGCATGTAATAAAATTTAAATTAGGCTAAGTACGAAATAAACTTACTTGACACCGTAGGAGAGATTTTGCAGAAAGTTTAGCTCATCATCGTTTCTCCGGTATGGACGTGGGTCGAGAGGTGCGAACATTGGAAGATGCTCCCATACCCACAGTTGTAGGATGAACATCGCAGCACCAGCTTGCTTTGCCCCAACTTTCGAGCAAGTACACAGCTCCCGGTATACGCCCGCTAGCACGGCCGATCCCCAACTCTTCTCTCCAATTGCATCCCAGTCACCAGTGAACAATGGCAACCATATGCCTTGAATCCACCGGTTGGACTTGTCGGGGAACAAAAATCCACCCACCAAACCGATGAGGTAGATGCGGGCGTAGCGCTCGACTTGTTCTTCCGGTGTCTCGTCATTGATTTCCACCTCTTGCTGGATGTGAGATACCAGCCACGGGACCGACACTTGGCCCGCATTCAACGGTGGATGCCCCCGTCCTTGAATTGGTGTGGTGGTCGGCATGTCGAAGCCCAAACGATCACGTATGAGCGGCCCCCAACCTCCTTCGGGTTTGGTCGTGGAACCAATGATGGCATCTCCAGAAATAGGAAGCCCGGTGAGGATCGCCACGTCTTTGAGGGTGATCGTCATTTTCCCCTCCGAAAGGTGGAATGTATGGGTTTCGGGACGCCATCGTTCCGCCATTGCCGTAAGCAGATCGTTGTCGATTTCGATCCGCAAGAAATGACGCAACATTCCCAAACCGGTCCTCGCTATATAGGGGCTCCAACCTTGGATGCCAAGCGGGCAAGTTATTGGTCCCTTTATGAACCACGGGTACAAGAGATTCCTAAAACAATTAGGGAAAATATCAATTTATTAGATTAAATAAAGCAAAATAAAACCTTAGAAAATAATAAAATAAAGCAAGAATACTCAAAAAATTACCGGATTGTTATCCCAAATAGCACGGGGCATTGAGCTTCTTGATCGGTTAAGAGACTCGCATCCCTTGGGCCATAATGGATATACAATCGAGGATCGTATATCTCGACACCCATCTATAAAAAAGTAATTCAGAGATTGTTTTGATAAAAAAAAGCACAAAATCAAATTGTTTCGATTAAAAAAAAATCATAAACCAAAAACCTACACGAAGAGCCTCTTCGTCCATTTTTGGCGGAAGCCGGACAGAGGTTCGACGGGTTTAGTTTTGTAAGGGACGGGAACTTAGCAGGACGGGGGCTTTAGGGTCAAACTCTAGTAATTCTTTCTGATGTGGAAGATCAGACTTAGCCGCAACCACAGAGCATACTTAGAACGAGACTAGAGCAGATAAATGGAGGGAGAAAGAAATGAAATTGTTGTGGGGTGAGTTGTAAGTTGGAGGGGAAGGGGGTATTTATAGTTTGGCGGAAGGGGGGGGGGGGGGGGGGGGGGGAGGAACTGCGCAGCAGTTATTAGGGGGGCATTCACCGTCTTTGAGGGACGCGGTGAATGCCTCGCTTTTCCCAAAGACGGTTCCTCCCGAGTCGACGTGGCGTGCTGTGAGGCGTCGGATCGTGGGAAGAAAACCACGATCCGCGCCTCACCGCATCTAACGGCTACGGTGAAAGCACATTGATGCGGATCGCTGACGTAAACAAACACGGGGTATTCATCGTGTTTGTCTAACGCGGTGAATACCCCGCGTTGGTCCACGTCAGCGATCCGCGTCGCTTCACCGTGGACCATTAAAACGGTGAAGGCCTCACCGTTTTTGATTAAAACGGTGATGCATTCACCGTCTCTGTTTAAAAAGGTGATGCCTTCACCGTTTTAAACTAAGACGGTGAAATGTTCACCGTTTTTTTCAAACGCGGTGATAGTCTTCACTGCGTTTGTCAAAAACGGTGATGCTCAAATATGTGTACTTTTGAAAAAAAATTTATAACTTATGTATTTTGGAATTTTTTTTTAACAACTAGTGAACTTTGGGATTTTTTCCTAAAAAGCTGGAGTATGTTTGGATGAGAAAACTAAAGATTTTGCTTGTCTTGATGTTTTTTTGCAATTCCCAATACTTCTATGTTTTTTTATTATTATCATGTTTTGTTACTTAACATGTTTTGTATTAGAGGAGTTGCTGGAGGAGCAGCTTTTGGGAAAACAACAGTGTGCGACATGATAATCTAGCAGCTGCATGATCAGCATGTAGTACTTGTTAATCAGGTAACATTGAGTTGCCTGTTGGGAGTTATTGCATCCGCCAGTGGAGTTGATTTGAAAATGGTGGCTTTTGAATGTGTTGTGTTGTGTTGTGTTTTGAATGGCAGTGAACCGATGGAATTGATGATATATTAAAACAAATAAGAAATCTCACAAACCAAACCATAAATATTTTGAAAAGCATACCAGAAACCTCCTAATGCAAACCATAAACGGGGTAAAGCAAACCAAAAACGTCCTAATGCAGACCACAAATATATTAAAACAAACCAGAAACCTCGCAAAGCAAACCACAAATATATTAAAACAAACCGGAAACCTCGCAAAGCAAACCACAAAAATTTCGAAAGCACACCAGAAACTTCTTAATGCAAACCAGAAATCTCTTAATGGAGACCACAAATCTCCTAAAACAAACCACAAACCCCACAAAGCAAACCACAACATTTGCGAAAGCATACCAGAAACCTCCTAATGCAAACCACAAACACAGTAAATCAAACCACAAAAGCCAAACCATAAACGTCCTAATGCAAACCACAAATATATTAAAACAAACCAGAAACCTCACAATGCAAACCACAAAGTTTTTGAAAACAAATCAGAAACTTCTCAATGCAAACCAGAAACACGATAAACCAAACCACAAAAGGCATAAAAAAATATGAGAAACCAAACCATAAATCTCCCAATGCTAACCATAACATCCGGTGGTCGTTGACCGTTGACCGGTCAACGAAAATCGTTGACCAAACTCCGATGACCGTCAGTGACCGGATTCCGGCGCCGATATGCATATTCCGGCCCCGATGACTAGATTCCGACGCCGGTAAGCATATTCCGACCACGGTGAGCATATTCCAGCGACGGTGAGCATATTCCGGCGACAAAAAAAGCATATTCCAGTGATCAGAGACCGGTTTCCGGCGACCGGTGGCAGAATTCCGGCGACCAAAAATTTTGGCCGAAAATAAAAAATTAATTTTTTTGTTTTTTATTATTTAAATATATTTTCATAATGACAATTATACCCCTGCTTTGATTTTACACTAGGTCAACTCAACTAAAAAAAAGTCATCACATCCCTACCTTCCTATTGGTGGAAGACTAGTGTTGTCACTATAACAACACATGGGGTGTTGTCATAGTAACCGGTCCCAATGAGAAACGCGAGAGCGTAAGGCGTACAACGAGAAGTTAATGACAGAAGGCTATAGACTAGGCATTTAAGTGGGGCGAGTGAAGTATAAGTAAAGTACGTCGATAAGACAACAGTAGTACTAATCATACCAACACTGACTCAACATTAATGTGACCACAAGCGTGACCTCGAGAAAGTGACTCTCAGTACACACATGGTAGAGCATTAAATGCTCGTACGAGTGGTCATTGGCTATAAATACCACCCAGTCACATCATCTAATGTTAATTGAACTACTCACTCTTCTCTCTCTAAATACATTCTAACTTACTATTTGGAGAGTGTGCAAGGCTATCGCCTCTGGACCCTTGGTGTAGGAGTCAACATCACCGCTACGCATTCGATGAGAGACGAGATCCCAAGAAAAGTGGTCACCTATACACGACAGCACTTGGTCGGGGATTCTCCATCGCCTGTGCGAGATTTCTCGGCCAGCTGCCCGGTACATTCCAGGCTTAAACAACCTTAGTATCAGAGCTTAAAGAGATGAAATTTGATTTATGACCTTGTCTGAAACCTATGCATATGCATATGGCCAACATGGTCAAAGGTGCATTAAGCAATAAGCACCATTTGATAAGAAAAACAAAATGAAGTTCGTGCATGATATTAGTCAATCCTGTAAACTTGAAGGATTGAATTGGCATACCCTTGAAACATTGTGAATTACAAAGGAAAATTTCAACAGATCCCCTTCGGGCTCACTGTAACACTGTTTAGTGCTGTTCCCGAGTGTTGTACTGTTGTTCATCGTACTCGACCGATCAGAGAACTCATGAGCTGTTGATTTCGGCTAAGCGGTAGCGACTCTTTCTTCCTTACGGAGCGGCAACGGCGGGAAACTGCGATTGGAGGCAGCTTCAATTGATCTATAAAACCCTGATAACTACTCTTTCCGCTCATAAACCTCCGCTGAAATTTAGGGTTCTTGGCCGCGGCTAACCAGTGAGTATGTGGAGGTCCGTAGCCGCCAAATCCAGCCGGGTTACTCAAATACTCGACAAGGTACTACTCCGACCTTCATCTCATTCGTCCCCGCATCATCACTTCAGATTTCTGCTCATTTCTTCCTCCGCCACCCCTACCCTAGAAGAGACACCGCCACCGTCGCACTCTGCGGCGGATGGCTTCGACTTCCCCTCTGCTCCCGTTCACCATGATTTCGTTGAGAGTGGTGACATCGAGCGGTTAGGGGATGCCGAAACGGGCGTTGGTATTGAGGAGGAGTTGAACGAAGCTGATCATTTCAGCCCTGAAACTGCTGTTGATGAATTGCCGACAGAAGAGCGTGTCTACGAGATTGATTCAGAGAAGTTGGAGAGCGTGCTGTCTCTGCTGCAGAGCAGTGCTGATGGATCTCTTGAGTCGACGCTTAATGGGTTGGAGTTGGATTTACACGAAGAGTTAGTGTTGAGAGTGCTCGAGACGCCGAACCTTTTGGGCGAAAATCTGATAAGGTTTTTCAACTGGGCTAGAAGCAAGCAGGTTGGTTCAGTCGTGGTGACTTCCCAACTGGTTGAGGCACTTGTTAAGGCGATATGCGGTGGGTGTCACATGAGGAAGAAGGATGCATACGCACTGTGGGATTTGATTGTGGAGATTGGTGATAATAGTGGGGAAGCAGGCACTCTGTTGAATACACAGATTGTTAACCCTTTGATTTCCCTGCTGTCCAAGTTGGGTAAAGGCAAGGCGGCTTACGATGTTTTCATCAAGATGGGGGATTTTGGTTGTGTCCCTGATTCAGATACATACTATTATACAATTGAAGCACTCTGTAGAAGATCGTTCTTTGATTGGGCGTGGGAGATTTGTGAGAAAATGCTGAATGTGGAAGCTCTTCCTGAGGATCATCAGAAGGTTGGAAAGATCATCGCATGGTTCTGCAAAGCGAACAGGGCAGGAGATGCACATATGGTTTATTTGTTGGCGAAGGAAAAAAACAGGTACCCACCACGGCCGGCTACCAATTTTTTGATTGCTTGGCTTGCTCACAAGGATGAGACTGTAAAGTTAGCTCTCGAGATGTTGGATGGCTGTTCTAGGGAATCTAGGAAATATGCAATCAAACCTTTTGCCTCTGTTATGCATGGTTTGTGTAGATCTAAGGATGTCGCTGAGGCAAAAGCGTTGCTTTCTAAGATGATTGCTGATGGTCCGCCTCCTGGAAATGCTATTTTCAATTTGGTGATCAATGCTTATTGTAAAGTTGGGGATATGGATGGAGCAATGAAGACAATGAAGCTGATGAAAAGCAGGGGGCTAAAACCCGATGTCTACACTTACACTGTGGCTATGAGTGGTTATGTTAGTGGTGGCTGCATGGAAGACGCTTGCAAACTACTTTCAGAGGCCAAAAAGAAGCATACCAAGTTAAGTCCCGTATCGTACCATACACTTATTCGTGGGTACTGCAAACTCGAACAATATGACAAGGCCTTAGAGTTGTTGGCAGAGATGAAGGAGTTTGGTGTTCGGGCTAGTGTAGATGAGTACACTAAGTTGATTCAGTCCCTTTGTTTGAAGGCCTTAGATTGGAGAAGAGCAGAAGAGCTGTTGGAACAAATGAAAGAGAGTGGCTTGCATCTGAACGGCATTACTAAGGGCCTTATAAGGGCGGTGAAAGAGCTAGATGAGGAAATAGGATCAGATGAAAAAGTAAGCATTGCAGCATAAATGTTCCTCAGGGATTTGTCTGTGAGCAGCATTTTGATATTTCCTACGTTAGGCTTTAGTTTTCCTTAGCATATCGCTTCAAATAAATTAGATTTAAGGAGAAAGCTTCAAACAATTTTGTTTCTGTGACAATTCATTTCTCAATGCTTTTAGTTGTTGCGCTTCTGTCTTTACATACTCTCTTGCTCTTTTGATCCGTTCCCTTTATCTCCATTCATTAAAGTCTACGTCCCGGTGCCCAGTCCCGGTTCTGCTTGATTGCTTGGTACTCTATGTCTGCTTATTTTGATGATTAATTCTCAGTCCTTCTCATATGTAGGCTATGTACCATTAGTTGTGTTGTTTTCTGCAGACTTTGACATCATTAACCTTGAAGCCTTGGCTTCAGTTTTCTGTCCATAATTCTTGGTTTGTTTGTTGATGTGTGCTTGTAGTAGCTACTTTAGTCGAGGTACCAGAAAAAGAGAGCGTGAGAAGGGTGGGTGTCGAAATTTAGTTTCCTGCTTTTGCTGGCATGGCTGTTGTGACTTGTGAGCTTAGCTTAGCTAATCTGACATTGTTCCTGCTGTTTTATTTGGTTATTTCTGTATGATTCTTGGCCTGGCTTCTCTCTGGTTTGTTTTTGTTATTTATTACGTAGCACACTGCACATATTCCCCCGTTCTTTTATTCTTTCTTTTTTTAAAATCCTTTTGGGGAGAAGATAGGGTAACAACACCTACTTTGTTGTTATTGTGACAACAATAATGCACAACCAATAGAAAGTTAGATTTATGCTGACTTTTTAATTAGATAGGTTGACTCAATTAATATAGGGTAAAAATCAAACAAGGGCAGATTCGCCATTCTTGAAAATTCATTCCTCCGGGAAACAGGTCGTTTCTCTCCTTTGTACGTAACACTTCTCTCTCCTCACTGTGTTACCCACCTCTCTCGATCCCACCCCTGCCGCCGCTTCTTCTTCCCCATCGGCGTCGGCTGTCGAACTCCTTTACCATCTCCGTCGCCTCTCATCTGAAAAGTAGATTACAAACCGACGACGACCTGAGTTTGAAAGAAACGAATTCAAAAGTTCCATGAGCAATTCTGCAAGAGCTACATCTCCTACAGCCGCCTCTTTTTTGACGCAGAAGCGATTGGAGTTTGTGGAAGAGGGCCAGATCTGTGAGGAGGCCGAGCTCGGGAGGGTGGTGCCCGCCGATGTCGGTGTGGTTGAGGTTGACGCCAGCTACGATGCAAATTCTAGGGTCGGTCAAAAAATGCCGGAGTAGGAGTAGACGGCGGGGCCGTCCAGTTTGGCGGTGTTGTTTAATTATTTGTTTTTTTAACTTTTATTGGCTGGAAGCGCCGCTCAGCTTTATGTTAATTTTGTTTTGAATATTTTTTGGTATGATTTGGTGATTATTTTGGTATTAATTGTGGTTGTTTTGGTATATATTTTATGTTTCTAGTATATATTATTGTTTTTTTTTATCTATAAAGGTGACTAAAACACGTGAAAGGAAATTATAAATCTCATAAAGTATATCAGAATCGCGAGAGAACACATTACAAATCTCAAATAGCAAACCACAAATCTCTTTACCCACACCACATATATCATAAAGAACGCCACAAATCTCATAAATTGAATTTAAACACGAGAAACCAAACTACAAAATCTCATAAATTGACTAAAAACAAGAGAAATCAAACCATAAATCTCATAAAACATACTGGAATACATGTGAATTTTAAAAAACTAGAAATATTGTAAAGCATATCAAAATCACAAAAAAACACCACAAATCTAAACACAACTCATTTCACAAAACACACTACTAATCTCATAAACAACAACACAAATATTTCTAGAGTACACAACAAACCTCCTAATGAATGCATACCACAAATCTTCTAAAACAAACCAAAAATATCACAAAACATACCACAAAAATTCTAAAGCACTCTAGAACCCTCCTAATGCTAACTATAAATCTCCAAAAACATACCATAAATGCCACAAAGCATATCACATATATTTTAAAGCACATCAAATATTAGGAGGTTTTTGGTTTGCTTTATGAGATTCATGCAATTTGTAGCTTTCTTTGCCGTGTTTCTGGTTTGTATTAGGAGGTTTTTGTGTGCTTTAGAAATATTTGTGGTATGCATTATGGTATTTTTGGTATGCTTCAGAAGATGTTTGGTATGCATTATGAGGCTTCTATTGTGGTTTAGAAATTATTGTGGTATGTTTTGTGGTGTTTCTGGTGTGTATCATGAGATTTGTGGTGTGCATTAGGAGGTTTCTGGTGTGCTTTAGAAATTTTTATGGTATGTTTTGTAGGTGGTGTTTCTGATATGCTTCAAGAGAATAGTGGGTATTGGGTTGCATTAAGAGGTTTTTGGTATGCGTTATAAAATTTTGTGGTATACTCTATGGTGATCAGATATGCTTCAGGATATTTGTGCTATGTTTTCTCTTGTTTATGGTTTGTTATAAGAAATAATCGTGGTATGCTTTGTGTTGTTTCTGGTCTGCTTCATGAGATTTGTGGTGTGCATTAGAAGATTTTTGGTGTGCTTTAGAAATATTTGTGGTATGTTTTGTGGTATTTTTGGTTTGCTTCAAGATATTTGTGGAGTGCATTAGGAGGTTTTTGGTGTGCGTTAGTAAATTTTGTGGTATACTCTGTGGTGTTTCTAGTATGATTCATGATGTTTGTGGTATGTTTTCTCCAGTTTCTGGTTTGTTTTAAGACATTTGTGGTATGCTTTCTAGTAATAATAGTATGCTTTGAAATTTGTGGCTCACGTCTAAGAGTTTTATTTTTGTTTGTTTTATAAATTTTTTTAAAGATATTTGTCGAGTATTATATGAGAAATACGACAATAGGTGAAGACTTTGACTTTCCCATGTTCTGGTCATGTTCAAGCTGCCACTGAGAGTACTGTAGTTTCTAATTAGGATATCTAGACTAGCATATGTGGCCATTTGAGCTCGTGTTGATGAGAATGACAAGAGAATTATGAGGAAGTAGATGAAGTGTGGGACTTATGTGCCTTGGGTTCTGATTGGGGTCTTATGGAACTGGATCGTTCTGGAGATGGGATTCATCATGCTTTCCTTTGAAACGAAGCTAGATAGGGTTAGCTATAACTGATTTGCATGCAATCCTTCCTTTATCACCAAATTACCTTCAGATGACAATTAACGGAAACACCGCCCACAACCGACAGCTGATTTCCCTACCCTCGCCGCTGTAATTGCAGCGGATCACAACCCAAATTGTCGCATTGCGTCTAGCAGGTAAATGCGTCAACCCAAATTGACGACTGTGACCGTCCCTAAGGGCCTCCGTGAGGGCTTCGTGGAGGAACTCGACTTTCGTGGCGGCGACTTTCAGATCCTATTATCAGTAAATATCGGGAAGGCGGTGATTCCTCTAATTTCCGCTGGGGTCTGGATGTTAATTATAGGTCTTCTGACCCTTTCGGTAGATGGTGAAAATGACAGGTTGAAGACAAAAAATCGCCGACGGCAATGAACGGAAGCGGATTCAAGAGTAAATAGATGATGGTTACTGGTTGAAAGGAGAAGAAATCGCCGGCGGTGGCGCACGGGAATGGATTAAGAAGAGACCAAGGGATGAGGATGGGGACAGGGCAGTGCAGGGATTGGGGCTCGCTCGAGTCTGGAGGATTATTTTGGATTTTCATTTAATTTATGATTTTGTTGTATTTTACCTTTTTACCCTTAATGTCATCTGTTGTTATTATAACAACAATAGGGGTGTTGTTACCGTATCTTGTCCCATGTTTTTGATAGTATATTTTCTTCTCAGCGTCGTCTAGTCTACTGCCTCTTATTCCTTAACTAGTGGGGGGAAAACCCTAAATTGATCATCTCACTCACATATCGGCGGTGTGCCGTCGCTACAATTTCCGAAACCCCAAAATCTTTTTTTTTTCCTGATAAGAAACCTGCCACCACCATAGCTTGTTGCTTGTTTCTGTACAGGATGGAGCAATCAGCTCAGGAGGACAGAATATCACAACTCCCCGACGAAATCATCCACCGTATCCTATATCTCTGCAACTCCCCTGGGGCAGTTGCGAGAACGAGCACTCTGTCGAGAAGATGGCTCCACCTCTGGCGCACGTACCCTGTCCTGGAGTTCTGCCATTGGGATTTCCTTCTGGTGAACGGCGACTTAAGGGTCAAGTTCAGCAGCTTCGTCACAAGTTCTTCGAAGAGGCTGCTGGCGCAACAACAGAAGCCGCCTCCTCGGCATCCGTTGTTACTGGAGGCTGTCAGGATATGGGCCTTAAATCCCCAGCTTCACGATTGTGCTGAGACCCTTGAGAATTATAATTTGGTGGACTTATCTGCGATTGAGATTGTCGTCTGCCTCCCCAATCCGCAGAACCCAGTGTTCTCTTTGGATATCAGCCGCACAAGAGTGCTCGATCTCCTCCATGTCAACCTGGATGCCCTGAAAATTCCTGCCAATGTTGGCTTGGAGCGTCTCGAGGTTCTCCATCTCTACTCTGTAACGATGATGTCCGAAAACGATCTCAGTATCCTCACCTCATTATGCAGTGCTCCTAATCTGGTGACCTTGAATTTGAGGTTGGATTGCCAGGCTCGTGAGCTCAAAACAAGGCTGGAAATTGTCCCCTCCAAGAAATTGAAATCCTTGGAAGTTAAGTGCTTCAATGACCCACTGGAACTCAGCATCATCTCAGCCCCTCTCCTCCACACTCTGGACATCGACGTACCAGATTCCCAAGTCAAGCTCGCCGTAGAATCTTCTTCTTCAGCTGTGGGAAACCCGACTTCGGGTTAGAGAGGGAGAGGGCCGGTCGGCCAAAGAGGGGGAGGGAAGGAGTGGCAAACTTGTTATTTTGTGTTATTTCGGTTTACTACTACTTAAGGATGCATTTCATTAGTTTTGGGAATTAAGCAATAATAATCAGAAATTCTCAAATCCCTAATCTCTATTCTCTCTCTTGTTCTTCCCCAATTCTCCAAATCCCTAAATTCTACTCTTCTCAATCCCTAATATCCCAATTGGGATTTCTTGTGTCCTACATATGGTATCAGAGCCTGCGATCGGTTCCTCAGTTCTGTCGTGGGCAGAACTGAGGAACCGAGCTCGCCGCATCGGTCGAAGGTGGCTACCCGCTGAGCAGGAGGTCGCGCGACCCGACTCGGCAGCCCACGCCGCCGCGCGCCTGCTCCCGTCGGCCGCCCCAGCATCGCGCGCCGCCTCCGCACCGCGCGCCGCCGCCGCACAGCCCGCGCCGCCGGCCTGTTCCTCCCCGAGCGCCGCGCCCGCGCCACCGGCGCCGCGCCCCGCGGCGACTGCCGCGTCCGACCTTGCCGCGCATCGCGCGCCCGCGCCCTGCCTCTCGCTGCACTCGGTGGCGGGCTGGGCCTCCCCGGGAACGCTTCGTTTCCGAGCTCGAATCGAGGACCGCGTGGCCATCACCCTGGTCGACAGTGGCGCGTCCTTGAACTTTGTGGGCGAGGAATTCGCCAAGCAACTGCAGCAGGTACCCGTGGCCACCGATTCCATGGTGGTGAAGGTGGCGAATGGCTCTTCCCTGAGCTGTGGAGGGGTTCTTCGAGGTATCTCTTTGGAAATTCAGGGTCTGCCTATATCCACTGATCTATATATACTGCCAATCAAGGGATTCGACATCATTTTGGGGATTCCATGGCTACAGAGCTTGGGTCCTGTGACTAGTGATTGGCAGAGGTTGACCATGCGTTTCAAATGGAGGGATAAGGATTGGCAGTTGCAGGGCCTCACCACCGTTGTTGGCCCTATCTCGTTCGAGGACTGTGGTCCGGAAGGCGAGGCCGAATTGGCCATTTTGTGTTGGCCGATCGAGGAGGGGGCGCCGCCGGTGCTCCACCCGGAGCTTCAGGAGCTGCTCGGCCATTACTCGGATTTATTCGAGACTCCCACTGCCTTACCTCCTCACCGACTGGTTGATCATTAGATTCAGTTAAAAGAGGGAGTGGAGGCGGTGAATGTGAGACCGTACAGATATGGGCATTCGCAGAAGGCGGAGATTGAGAGATAGGTCTCTGAGATGCTGCTCACGGGCTTGATCAGGCCGAGCACCAGCCCGTTCTCATCGCCTGTGTTGCTGGTGAGGAAGAAGGATGGGACCTGGCGCTTCTGCACGGATTATCGGGCTCTGAATGATGCCACAGTGAAGGATCGCTTTCCCATCCCGATAGTGGATGATATGTTGGATGAGCTTCATGGATCCCGCTATTTTTCGAAGCTGGATCTGCGGGCAGGATATCACCAGATCCGGATGCGGGAAGAGGATGTCCATAAGACGGCGTTTCGCACTCATAACGGGCACTATGAGTACTTGGTGATGCCATTTGGGTTGTGTAACGCACCTTCCACCTTCCAGGCAGCCATGAATGAGATCTTTCGGCCCCTACTACGCCGGTATGTTCTGGTTTTCTTCGATGATATCCTGATTTACAGCCCTTCTTGGGCAGATCACTTGGCTCACTTGCAGGCAGTATTCGAGATTCTACGGGCAAATCAGTACTATATCAAGGCATCCAAGTGAGAGTTCGGGGTGCAGGAGGTGGAGTATTTGGGTCACATGGTGACTCCACAGGGTGTGAAGGTGAACCAGTCCAAAATTCAGGCCATGGTGGACTGGCCGGTTCCCACGACGGTGACTGAGTTGCGTGGTTTTCTGGGTCTGACCGGGTATTACCGGAAGTTTGTGCAGGGGTACAGCATGATCGCCCGGCCATTGACGGATTTACTAAAGAAGGGGGGGTTTGTCTGGTCACCAGCAGCGGAGGCTGCATTTCAGCGGCTGAAGCAGGCTATGACGACCACTCCGACTCTCGCCATGCCGGATTTCTCCAAGCCATTTGTGATCGAGGCAGATGCATCGGGCCGGGGGATAGGGGCGGTGTTATCTCAGGACCGCCACCCCATTGCCTTCATGAGCAAGACGCTAGCACCCTCCAAGGAGGCTTGGTCTACATATAAGAAGGAAATGCAGGCGGTTATTACTGCAGTACAGACATGGCGGCCGTATCTCTTGGGACAGAAGTTTCACATCTACACCGATCACCAGAGCTTGAAGCACCTCCTCGAGCAGCGGGTGTCTACTCCGGATCAGCACAAGTGGGTGTCGAAGCTGTTAGGCTACGATTATGAGATTCACTATCGCCCCGGGCCCACTAATGTGGTGGCGGATGGGTTATCGAGGAAGCCGGGCAGCGAGCTTCTCGCCGCAGTGTCGGGACCCGTTCCGCAGTTTTGGGATGAGTTACGGGCATCCATGGAGACCAGTCAGTATTTACAGGATTGCCGGGAAACCACAGTGAGCGATAACCCGGGTCATTATTTATTTCGGCAGGGGCTGGTGACGTTCAAGGGGCGAGTGGTTCTTCCTCCTGGCTCGAACCTGGTCACCTTAGTACTTCAGGAGTTCCATGACTCTCCGTTGGGAGGACATTCAGGCGCCGAGAGGACGCTTCGCCGGATTAGAGGCCATTTTTACTGGCCCAGGATGGCACAGGCGGTGCGAGCCTATGTGGAGTCATGCGATACATGCCAGAGAGTGAAGCTGTCTTACCTGCGACCCGCCGGCCTTCTACAGCCGATGCCGGTGCCGGAACGGGTATGGGAAGACATCAGCATGGACTTCATAGCGGGGTTGCCTCCCTCGGGTGGGAAGACGGTGTTGTTCGTGGTCGTGGATCGGCTCACGAAATATGCTCATTTTATGCCCTTGGCGCATCCGTACACTGCGAAGATGGCGGATGAGCAGTTTGTCTTGGGAGTGGTGCGACATCATGGATTTCCCAGGTCTATTGTCAGTGATCGCGACCCAGTTTTCTTGAGCAGGTTTTGGCAGGAGGTTTTCGCGATGGCACGGACCGTATTACGCATGAGCTCGGCCTACCATCCGCAGACCGATGGACAGACGGAGATAGTTAACAAGCACCTGGAGCAGTATCTGAGATGCTTTACCCACCAGCAGCCGCGGCAGTGGCTGGCCATGCTTCCTTGGGCGGAATTGTGGTATAACACCACGTTTCATAGGTCTATCAAGATGACTCCGTTTGAGGCTTTGTACGGGAGATCACCCCCGACATTGGTACAGTACAGAGGCGGTTCGAGTTCGGTGGATGCGGTGGACCGGTGGTTGGGCGCGAGAGATGAAGCTCTGGAGCAGTTGAGAACTAATTTGGCTGCAGCGACCAACAGGATGAAGAAGGCCGAGGATGCAGGGCGGCGGGATGAGGAGTTTGAGGTGGGTGACTGGGTACTGTTGAGGTGCATCCCTACCGGCAGTCCTCGGTTTTCAGGTGGGCATACCAGAAGCTGGCAGCTAGGTACTTTGGGCCGTATGAGATCATCCACAAGGTCAACCCGGTTGCTTATCGACTACAGCTGCCTGCAGGTTCGCGCATACACCCGGTGTTCCACATTTCCTTGCTGAAGAAGTACCGGGGCCAGGCGGACAGGGTGACATCGACGGCTCCTCCGGTGACAGCAGATGGCGACTTGGAGCTCGTTCCTCTCAAGGTATTGGAGACCAGGTGGACAAAGAAGGGAGGGCGGTTGGTGGAAGAGAGCTTGGTGCAGTGGAAGCATGTGGAACCGGAAGATGCCACTTGGGAGGAGTCAGGGGTGCTCCGCCAGAGATTTCCGGGCTTCGACATCGAGGCCGATGTCGATTCTGAAGGAGGAGGGGATGTGGGAAACCCGACTTCGGGTTAGAGAGGGAGAGGGCCGGTCGGCCAAAGAGGGGGAGGGAAGGAGTGGCAAACTTGTTATTTTGTGTTATTTCGGTTTACTACTACTTAAGGATGCATTTCATTAGTTTTGGGAACTAAGCAATAATAATAAGAAATTCTCAAATCCCTAATCTCTATTCTCTCTCTTGTTCTTCCCCAATTCTCCAAATCCCTAAATTCTACTCTTCTCAATCCCTAATATCCCAATTGGGATTTCTTGTGTCCTACATCAGCTCCCAGTGTTAAAGTTGTACGCCTTCAATACTACAAGCACTCGCCCTTCTCTCAGTCTCATCTTGATCACTTGCTCCGCAACTTCCCGTTGCTCCGGTATCTTTCTCTCGCAATCGGCAGCTTCCGCGGCTTTGGGGTGGGGATGCAGAGGCATCTCCGGATTGCGAGTTCTAGCCTTCGGGAACTAGTAATCCTTGCTCTGTGCAGCAATTCGATTCCTTTGATTATTGACGCCCCTAATTTGGTCACTCTGCAACACTCTGAGCTTGATCACGCTGCCGCGATAGATATTGTCAATGTTGCATCCAACTGCCGATTTGAATTCAACTCGCCCTCCAGCGGGCACCCGGGTTCGAAACCCATGAATCAAAATTTGTTTCTGGGATTGAGGGAGTTCCTCGGCAGAGTGACTCAATCACAACCTCACCTCGAATTGGTGCTGAATCTTAACAAGTTACACAACTTGCAACAGGTTCGTATGGACTCTAGTGTTTAAATTTCTTGATCACGAATAGCAAATATCATCATCCTTCGCCATATTGGTGGTGTTCTCGTGCAACAGATTCAACTAGTTAAATTCTACTGTGATTTGGTATGATCATCAGTTGGTTTCCGGCTTCTTATACTTTGATTTGGTGCAGGTGACATCATTTGACTCCGATCCTCCTTTGGTTGTTGAACGTTTGGAGTTGGGGACGGTTGTTCCGAAAACATTTGATGTGAAGAAGGGAGGTGGTGCTCTTCTTGATGGCCTTTTCCGAGTTTGTCACCCTACATTTCTGTTGGTGACCCGACGTAATAATGAACCCTTATTTTTCGTAAGTACATTCATAATTTATGCTCAATGATATTTATTTGTTGAATTTGTCTCACTTTAGTAGTAATCAATTTATTGACCAAAATATATTTACAACTTTTATTTTGTTTTGGTTAAAACAGTGCATTTGCGAGCAGCTTCTGAAGAGAGACGATTTTGGCAGTTGTTGTAATGATTTCAAATGTTGGCGCCATCAACTGAAGAGTGTGAAAATAAATAGCGATATTGATGATGAGATGATTGAGATTTCCCAAAGTGTGGTTTCCTTCATCCAGAAGAAAAAGAAAGTTAGTTTTATGTTGATATGGTTTTAGCTAGATTTGTTCCGAGATTTTTAAGACACGTTTGTGTCGTCTATATAGGATGTTAAGCATTCAATTTAGGGCTCGTTTGGATAATGGATTACAGAAATGAGGAAATTTGACCTAATTATGTTGAAATTGCTTCATCTCAGAATTGGTTGCATCATTTCAAAATACTTGTCCTTTGTCAATTCATATTGATGCAAAATGAAGCAATTCAAATTGTCTCAGCCCTATTGATGCATTCCTATCATGTGTTGCCAGTCAAAGCAACTTATCCAATTACTTCATTTTGGGGAATTTAGAACAAATTGTCTCATCCAATTTCATAACCCAAACAACCCCTTAGGTCCAAAATGGTGTAGGCCAACGAATGTGACATTTAGGAGAAACCCCTTTGCCTAATGGGGCACCTTAGGGCTCTTAGATCTGAATTCTGCTCTGGTCTTTATAAGATTTGGTTTTTACATCTTATATGTTGTGTAATTATTTAATAAATTGTCACGGTGTACACTCGATGATTTGGTTTTTACGTCTTAATGTAAATATTTCACTTGTTGCAGTTTTGTTTTTGCTTACTCTCTCGCTCTTTTGATCGGTTTCCTTTATTCCCATTTATTAAGGTCTAGAGTCCTGATTTTGCTTTGATTACTTGGTGCTCTATGTCTGCTTATTTTGACAATTGATTCCCATTCCTTCTCGTTTGTAGTCTATGTAACCATTAGTTGTGTTGTTTTCGGTAGAATTTGACATCATTAACCTGAAAGCCTTAGCCGGTGTCTTCTGTCCATAATTCTTAGTTTGTTCGTTGATTTGTTGATGTGCTTGTAGTAGCTACTTTAGTAGATGTACCGGAAAAAGAAAAATAGAAGGGTTGGTGTCGAAATTTCGTTTCCTGCTTTTGTTGCCATGGTGTAACTTGTGAGCTTAGCTAATCTGACATTGTTCCTGCTCCACAAAAGCTATTTCTGTGCGTGTTTTCCGGCGAGGAAAAACTCTTGTGTTTGATTTCAATTAATACACCTTTGACTTCTTGAACAACGATGAATTACATGGTTCACACCTCTCCGAACAATGTTCGAACAAGGGTGTTTGATGCTTTTGATGGTTTTTGGGCAACAAGTTACGTTAAATTACCCTACTCCTATGGAGGTTCAGTGAGAGCTTCTAAACTAAAGACTGACTAATTTCCAGAGAAAAGATAAAATTTGACCTAGTGTGTCAAATATTTGGTTGTGGAACCCGTTTACAATCTTAGTTTCTCCTATTTATAGCCACTAGGTGTAACTTCCTTGGTAACCACCTTGGTAACGGCTAGCTGGCCTCTTGCTCCAAACCGCCTCGGGGTCCCTTGTCACCGTCTTGGTGACTAGTTGGTAATCGTCTCCTTGGGGGCCCTTGTGCCGTCTTGGGGCTGGTGGGAACTTGATGGTCTCGATGTCGGGCCGGGTTGGTGTTGAGCCTTGTCGCCCTGTCATGACTGAATAGGGTTGAGCCTCTTTGCCTTAGCCTCCATGATGAAGTCTTGATCACATCCTCGATAGCCCTGACGGCTCCACGCTCCTCATTTTGCTAGCCACCTCGATGAACCGTCTTGATAGCTAGGTCATCTTACCCACCTAGACAGAAAGATAACTTGGCCCTTTACTCCCCAAGTCTCCATACTTAGTCTTAGAGAGACTATCATGGCACCAACTTGTCATCTTGGTATCAAGCCAATTTTGTCGGCTTGATACCCTTGCTACCAAGCCAGCCCTGCCGGTTTGGTCTCTATACTTAGCTTCTGCAATCTTATCAAGTTGGTACCTTGCACCCTGCCGGCTTGGTACCCCGTTAGGGGGCCACCAAGCCCATCTTGGGACTTAGTCTTCATATAGTCCTCCTAAAGGGCTCTACATCAGGTTCATGATGACTTGGTACCCAGCCGGGTAGTCACCTCAGATGGCCACCTTGTCACCTCCTCGTCGGGTTGGCACGCTTTGATCTACATACTTAGTTTTTTGGGAGGTTTGGTAACCTTATATCAAGTCTGTCTTGTCGGCTTGATACCTTATAGGGGTCTTTGTACCAAGGCTGCCTTGCCGGCCTGGTACCACCTTAGCTCCATACTTAGCCAAATTCATGTTTTTCATGTCTTGGTACCAAGCCTTGCCGGCTTGGTACCCTCAGCCTACCAAGCCTATCTCGCCGGCTTGGTACACTGTTGGCTCAATACTTAGCCAATTTTCATGTCTTTTGGAAGCCTGCTTTGTCGGCTTGATACCCCTTTGGCTCCATACTTAGCCAAATTCCATGTTTGGGTACCAGAGCTGTCTTGCAGGCTTGGTACCCCCTTAGAGCTTCATACTTAGTTTTTTGGATGACCCCCTATTTGGTACCCGGTCGTTTGCCACCCTATTGTGTCGCCTTGTTTCTAGACTTAGTTTTTGGATAGCCCCCTATTTGGTACCCGGTCGTTTGGCACCGCGTTGTCTCGCATTGTTTCCAAACTTAGTTTTTGAATGACCCCTTTTTTTGGTATATGGCTTGGTACCCGGTCGTTTGGCACCCCGTTGTGCCGCCTTGTTTTTAGACTTCAGTTATTGGGAGACAAATTTCATACCAAGGGGCGGAGGCATCGTTCGGCTATGGGGGGCAAGGAGACGGGTCGGTCATCGTATAGGGAAGAAGGGGTTTGGCCACTTAGGTCCAAAAACCCAACCCAACAAAGCCCTGCTAGCTCTTTTAATTATTAATGTTGAGATGGCCTTATAAATCCATTAAATCTATTGTAGCTAATCGATGTGGTACAAACTGATTTTTTTATGGGTAAACAAATGCCCCCCACAGCTTAGTGTATAGGAATTATGCACTAAGTTGTTGAACCCAACTCGATCACTTGGGAGATTAATGGGATTCCATCATCCCAAATCCAATCAGAAACTCACGACACTACACTAATTCGGGCCTAAATGTACACTTTTTATCCCCGTTTCTCTTAGTCGTTTGTGGCATTTGAGCTCTTAGAAGGGTGCTTTTACGCTAGGTTTGTTGTGTTTCAATGTATTTCAGAGTCTAACAGGTGGAACCAACCCCGGAGTCGAAAGTTGGAAGAAAAGGAGCAAAGACCGGAAAAAGAGGAGGATCCAGCCGCAGTTCACGGTTAGAGCTTGGCGACCGTGAACTGGAACCACAAACCGTGAACCGAAGGGAGTCCAGAGGAGTTCCAGAGGTTACTGATACTGAAGCCATTGAACGTGAACTCGATAAGTGAAGCAGCGCATTTTGATATGTGTTCACGGTCCCGGTCTGATGTTCACGGCCGTGAACTGGGCGTAATATGTGTATAAATGTAGAGTTGAAAGGATGAAGAAGGAGAGAGCCCAAAGTGAGAGAAACCTTCTTTTTCTTCTTCTTGAAACCCTAGAGAGATAAAGTCACGAACCAAGTGAGAGAATAGGCTAGGGTTTGCTCCAAGTGAAGATTTTGGAAGTTCCTCTTCAAGAGAGGATCTCTGCAAGAACAAGGAGAATGGGAGGCATCACAATGATGGTTTCTTTCTTCTTCCTTTGTGTTCTTCCTTTGTCTAGCATGAAGTAGTCTCCCTTTTCACTTGGGTGTTGTAGAACCCTAACTTCTACCATGTAATTAATTGTGTGGATTGAATGATTGTGTGATGGTGGTGTTTAATTTAAGTATTGAGGTATTTTTCATGGTGATTGTACATTGTGTTTGCTTGGCAATCTATTGCGCTATTCTAACCTAGCTTAGAGAGAAGCCATCTTATATTAAGAGGCTCAAATTGAGCTGGGTTTTCTTAGGCATTCCATGCCTCCTAACTAGGTTAATGTAGGACAAACCTCCAAACTTGAATTAGACACATAGGTTAATTGTGATTGTGCCGTCGAAAATACTCATTGTTATGTGGAATCCATTGATGTCATTCCATTTAATCGTGAAATAGTGGGGGTGATATCTTGTCTGCTATTAGAAATAATGGATAACTAGTGGGGGTGATGAATCTGGGTATGAACTTAGAAGAGACAAATGAACCATAGATCGCGAAAAGATTTTGGTCATGAATTTGTTATTTAGACCCTAAGAAGAGATCCTACAAGTCTACTAGAAGTTCGAACTTCCATAAAGATGCAGATTTGTGGGAGAATCCATTATTAACTAAATGGAATTTGTGGAGTCTAGTAAGACTTAGAATCTTGTAGAGTTACCTCTTGGTTGTTAAGCCTTGGGTAATATATCGGTGGAACCAAACAAGATTTGGCATTTTTGAGAATTACCTCCTGGCAATGAAGCCAAGGTAATAAATGGATTCCTAAAAGAAAAACTGAAACCTGATGGTTTAGTTTATGAGTATAATGATCGCCTAGTAGCTAAGGCTCTAGGTGAAGAGGAAAAATTGTAGATTTCTTTGATATCTATTCACCAATATGTAGAATAACAACCATCATATGGATGTTAAACTTCTTTTGTGAATGGTGACTTAGATAAAGAAATCTACATGAGACAACCTAAGAAGTTGTTATTCGTGAACATGCTTCTGGAGTCTATGGTTAGACAAATCATGATAGGATTTGAAACAGACTCCGAAAAGTAGCATGAATAATCGGATTCTCTCTCATGGTTTTAAAATGGAAGCGACAAGTTCATTTAGTACAAATTTGAGAATGATATTTGCAGTATGAATGACATGTAGATCTTTGGTACAAAGACTCGTGATGTCAATATTGCGATAAACCATGTTGTTTGAGAATTTTGAATGAGAATGATCTGGATGAAACAGGTTTTATGTTTGGAGATCCTGATGACTAGGAAAATACAAGTTGTACACCTGCATACATGTTTGATGATGCTAGGGTAAATTTTTAAAGAACACCTAAGACGGTGTAAGAAAATTAGACTATACTACCATCGACAGTCTGAGAGAGACAGCTGATAAACATAACGACCCGACTTAGTGAGGGTACTGTTTTAAACATCACTGGAAGGCATGTTTTAGACATAAGAAGACTCCAAGGCATCCAGTGGACATGCTTTAAACATCACTGGAAGAGTTGTGTCTTGGAATTCTAAGAAGTAAACGATCCTGGCTCAATCAACTAAGAAATCAGAAATGAGAAAGCTAGCAAAGGCTAGTAAAGAGAAAAAGTTGATTGAGAGGGTCATTACTAGAGATTCCCTTATGGGAAAGACCGATCTCTCCGGTAGTTGATTCATTGTGATAGCACCGCAGCTATTACTAAAGAAGGGAACAGGTTATAGAACGAAAAGAGACGACAAATTCGTCGTAAGCACAGTACTGTAAGAGAACTCCTAACGATAGGAGCAATGAGGGTGGATCATATAAGATCCAAACAGAATCTAGCTGATTCTTTGACGAAAGGATTACCTAAAGAGAAAGTTCATAATACAGCCAAGGGTATGAGACTTATGCCTACCGAACCACAGACTACAAGTGATGGTAACCCGACCCAATAGACTCGAGATCCCAAGAAATGGGTTCAACGGGTAATAACAAGTCATGAGTAGTATGCGAAAAGTTCATGCATAGTGAAGCATGAATCCCAAAGCAATGGAGGTTGAGTTAACAACTCTTAATGAGATCTATACCCTATGTGGGGTGGAGTACTTTACTTTGGGGGTACTTCTGATAGACTCACCTATGTGAATGATGGAGTGGGGTCGCTCCCTATGGAACTTTGGAGGCAAAAAGTTTCTAGAGTGTTCACTAAACCGGGATAACGTGCATGGCCATAAATGCACGGCCTATGAGAGATTATCACTCAATGAAAAGATCTGGTGTGCTACATTGTCTGAGATAAGGTTCAAGACTACGAGTCACCCTTATGCAATTGGAAGTGTAACCACTACGCTAAGGTTCAAATCTTCACGATACCTTAGCTTATGCCCGATCTTATGGATCTGTTGATGCTCAGAGATAGTTTCAAAACTATTCAAGTGGGGGATTGTTGGGAATGAATAGCTTTGAAAGCTATATTGAATTAATTATCCAGTATTCTTTCTAGATACGAATATAAGATGGATAATTAATAAAAAGAATATTATGGAGATAATTAGGATTAATTATCTTAATATAAAATATTTTAATTATAGGAGTAATTATATTCCTAATTAAAATGTGGCTTATTCCCAAAGAAAGAGGGTTATTCTAGGTTTTCTGCTCCTATAAATAGCAGACCATAGACTATCAAAATATACCTCAGAAGAGCAGAAACACGAGAGAGAGTGAGATTCAAAGAGCTCCGGTTTTTCGCCAGCGGCGGATCTAGGGGGTGGCCACCCCGGGCCACGGCCCAGCCCTCCCCTGGATCCGGAGCTAGTATAGTCCTTATAAGTTTATCGATTTTAGTCATTCGGCCCAGTGTTCATTTATAATAAGATTGTGTGTAATTAGGAAATTGGTAAGATGAACATATTCAAATCACAACTCTAAATTTAGCTTGAAAATTCTAGCTCCAATGCTTCTCATCTAAAGAAAAACAAAATGAAACCTAAAATTCTAAAACGTAAAAGACTAAAAGAAATATGAGGTTTATTCCCTTAAGAAATTACTAGAGCAGCTGGTGAAAATAGGAATTGATACACAATATATATTGATTAGTCGATTGATTTGTCCAGTGTTGACATTGCTCGTTTCAACAGCTATTATGGAGACAACCTTTTCAACAATGAAATAGGTGAAAAATTATATTATGTGTGCAACAAAATGAGGGATGAATTTCTCGCCAATTGGTTTAACTATTTTTATCTTAAAGAGAGTATGCTATTGGTATGGATGTAAACTCTATTATTGATGAATTCACTATATTAAAATTTAAAAGATCGACGTGTACAATTGATATTGTAAAAAACACTGTGATTTTTTTACGGTATCTAATTTTCTAATGAAATTCGGCCCAGTGCTCTACTGCGTCCTAGATCCGCCGCTGTTTTTCGCACAAAACCGCTGAGCAAATCAAAAGAGTGACTGGTTTATCCTGGAGGCGACCGGTTGATAATTTGTTGTGCGAAAAACGAGACAGTGTCGCGAACGTCATAAAAGAGCGACCTAGTCCGCGACTCAGCCAGATCGGTAACCTAATTTTTCATGTTCGATTTCTAACAGTTCCAACATCCGGGAGCTAGAAATCTCTTATCGCTGGACCACTTCGCTTGCTCTGCTTATCGACACCCCTAATTTGGTCACACTGCACCACTCTGAGCTTTATCATTCTGCCGCCGCGCTTCTAAAGAGAAGCCCTGTTAATCTTGTCAATGTCGCATCCAACTGCCTATGTGAATTCAACGTGTCCTGATATTTCATTGTTAAATTTGTCTCACTGTAGTTGTAATCAATTGTATTGATCATATATATTTCAAATTTCCGTTAAAACAATACATATTTCGATGTTGCCCGTAGTTGCAATGATTTCAAATGTGGTGCTATCAGTTGAACATCATGAAATTAAAGAGCGATATTGATGACGAGATGATTGAGATTTCCAAAAGTGCGGTTACATTCATCGAGAAAAAAAAGTAGAGCTGGTTTTATGTCGATATGGGATTAGTTAGATTTGTCGAGGGATTTTTATGACACGTTTGTGTTGCCATGACTATAGAGGATGTTAAATAGGGGTGGGCATCGGTGTGGTTTGGACCGCACCGCACCGTATTGGTATAAATCGCACCGCATGTTTGATCGCGAAATTTCGGTACGGTCAAACCAAACCGCACAAATTAGCGATTTGGTGCGGTTGGGACCGCACCGCATTTAGACTGCAATTATGGTTTGTATGTTAGTAAATCTCATTGACTCTGTTTCCTGCCACCAAAACAGAGGAGTCCTACAGTGCCCAATCACCATTCAGTTTATCCCAATAACAAAATCAAGCGTTGTAAAATGTAAACCAACAACTGCTCAATCATCCATTATTAGAAAAAATTTATACAATCAAAAAATTGACAGCAAGCAAGGAAATGAAACCTCAACTTCCTACCTTCTCCCTCAATCCCCTTCCTAAACATCTGTTTGCCCCTCAACCTCTGTTTCCTCACTATTGCTTGAATAAATGCACGATTTTGACCGGCAAAAACCACAACCACTAAAAGCTATGACTTCTTCTTCTTCCCTCAACCAAAACCCGCCATGGCTGCCATACCAAACTTACAGAGATTGCTCCCAAGGGAGATGAGGTGCGACAGGAAAGGGATAGGAAAGGTAGATACTCTTTCTCTAGCAATCTAGCAGATCCTTTTTTCTTTGACAAATAAAATGTGGAAGGTAATTTAGCGGTTTGCGGTTTCGAACCGCAACCGCGCGGTTTCAGATTGATCTGACCACAAACCGCAAGTCACTAGAAATTTAGACCGTAAGTATTGCAGTGCGGTTTAACCGCACCAATGCCCAGCCTAAATTGTTAAACATTGAAATTGGGTCCGAAATGTTACCGGCCGGCCAATGTGACAAACGCCTTTGCCTGATGGGGGCAAGTTTGGGCTTTACCTCCTTATATGTTGTTAGGCCTGCCAATTCGGTTTCGGGTTTTCGGGTTAACCCGAACCCGAACCGTTGTTTCATTCTCGGTTTCGGTTTTTTCTGGTTCGACCCGATATCTGTAGTAGCGATTTCGGGTTACTTAAACCCGCAAAACCGAAAGCAAAACTGAAAACTGACAGGCAGTGGGGCTTCCGCTTCACGCTGTCGTTTTGGGAAGGAGAGTCAGTCTCTCAGCCCTAGCTATCGAGTCTTGACTCCACCTCGTCCTTGTTCTCGCAGCCGCAGCTCTTCGAATTCGCCAAACGAAACAGAGCTCCCTCGACCTCTCCAGTCGCCAGTCGCCACCATCATCGTCCTCGCTGCCACTGCAACCCCTTCCTCAATTTCTTCTTTTGTCTTCTTCCATTGCTGGTTTCACAGAAAGAGTGGCCACAAAGGAAAGTTCTGCCCAATTTATTCCCGGAATCAAGCTGCTTCCATCCAGTAAACCATACCCAAAGGCCGATTGTGCGCTACTCCTTACCAGATCCTTCCTATCCAATTTCATCTCGATGACGTCGATTAGTGGTGGTGGAAGCGTCGGCTCCGGAGGCGGCAACCTCATCCCCTTCCATCGGTTTTGAATTTGAAACGTGAAGAAAAAACTGAACCCCTGCAACCACTCTTTTAGCACCGAGATCTCTAACCAGATCCAAGTCGTACTTCCGAACATGGAATCCCAGTGAGTCTCTTCGAACAATTCTTCTATTGCTTCAATTTATTACTGGGTTCTTGTTACCGTAGCTAATTTGTTACTCGATCCCAGTGACTCCTATGAAATTCACTCATGGGTTCTGCTTTGGTGAAATTCACTCATGGGTCAACAACCATCATCGAAATAATGAACTAACTCAATGTCCTCTATACCAATTCGAATTGGACAGTTGAATGAATCGTGCAAGATAGAGGAGATGAAGGTTAAAAGATCATACCGACATCCAAGTAACTTAAGCTAGGCTCCCTTGCTGTTGATGGATGTTGAGGTCTATAGTTGTGTGATGTATTAGACAATGACAAGTAATTTAGTTTTAATACACATTAATGATCAGAGCTCGCTATTAATGGATTGTCATAGGAAGAAACCTGACTAAGTCAGCTCTGCTTAGTTGGTGTTGAAATCTTGGCTTGTTGCTGGGTTTGGTTTGCGGTTACTTTTTGATTTGTACAGGTCAAACATCAAGTGATGTGAGTTCTTTGGGTTTTTTTTTTTACCATCTTGATTTACATATTTTCTCCACCTACTTAGTGGAATAAGATTACTTTTTTCTTACATGTTTAATCAGTAAATGTAATCTTGAGTTACATGTTTAATCAACAACGGGTGTACTAGGAACTTCTCAAGAGTGGCTGTCCTTGATGCCAATATTTAGGATGAAATTGCTCGAATGAAACAGTGTGGGATTGAAAGCTTCATGATACTGATTTCTATCTCTGATATTTTTGACAGGGGAAGTGAGGCACCATCGGCTTCTCGTCCTAGACGTGAAGGACGCTCTAAGAGTACCAGCATTCCTGCTCCTGCACCGTCTTCTGCACCGTCTTCCGATCCTGCTCCTGCTCCTGCACCTGCACCGTCTACCGGTACCACCAATGTACCTCCTGCTCAAACAATAGACGAGGAGACAATTTCAAGAAAAAGGAAAGAAAAGTCTGACGTTTGGCCACACTTCAAGCGTTTTATGAAGGATGCAGTGGACAAAGCAAGATGCATTTATTGCAATAGTGTTCTTATTGCTCCCACTAGATATGGGACTTCTACTCTGCGGAATCATAAAACTAGTTGTTTGGAAAAGATAGAAAAGGGTGAGCTGATAGTCGACCATCTATCATCTTCTGGAGGCCAGGTACACCTCTTGGTACTTGGAAATTCGATCAGATTGATGCTAGGAGAGCTTTAGCGGAGATGATTATCATAGATGAATTACCATTTAGGTATGTTGAACATGAAGAGTTCAAACGGTTTATGGCTCGTGTTTGTCCAATGTTTGTGTTACCTAGCCGTCAGACCGTTAGAGAGGATTGTATCAAGGTGTTCTTTGAAAATAGAGAGTTGGTGAAGGACTATTTCAAGACTAAGTGTTTAGGGATGGTATCGCTCACAACTGATACTTGGACTTCTTTGTCCAATCTCAATTATATGTGCATTACTGCTCATTTCATTGGTAGAGATTGGAAATTGCATAAAAGAATTATTAACTTTGTCCAAGTTACAAAACATTCTGGAAGTGAAATTGGAAAACAGTTGGCTAGTTGTTTGGTAGAATGGGGCATTAGGAAGGTGTTTTGTATAACAATGGACAATGCTAGTGTCAATGATGTGGTTGCTATCCATATGAAGGAACAGTTGAAAGAGTGGGGATCATATATTTTGGATGGAAAGTATCTGCAGATGAGGTGTGTGGCTCACATTATTAATTTGGCTCTGAAGGATGGGCTTAAAGAAACTGGTAAATCTGTGGAGCGAGTGAGAGAGTCTGTGAAGTGGGTTAAATCTACACCAGCTAGGAGCAGAAAATTCAAAGATTGCATTGATTTTGAAAAGATAGCGTCAAAGAAATTTGTTTCGTTGGATGTAGCTACAAGGTGGAACTCAGCATATCTGATGTTGGAATCTGCAAAGCCATTTGAGAAAGCATTTCAGACATTAGCTAGAAATGATAAGAAATTCAAGAAACATCTCAATGAAAAAAAATATGGAATGGAAAGCCTTGGTATCACAACTTCTGATGATTGGTCTAGTGTGGGCAGGTTGATTGATTACCTGAAGCTATTCTATGATTTGACTGTTCGAGTTTCTGGGACTTCATATATGACTTTACACCTCTTGTTTGATGAGGTATGTGAAATGTATACTATGATTAGGGATGGCAATGGGGCGGGTTTGGGGCGGGTTTGCCTAAACCATCCCCATCCCCATCTTCAAATACCCAAACCCATACCCGCCCCATACCCATGCGGGGGAATGTTTTGCAAACCCATCCCCATACCCGTGGGTTTCGAGTACCCATGGGTAATACCCATCCCCGTACATCCAACATTATTATACCTAAAACTTACAAGAAAAGTTTTAATTATAACCATAAACAAACTTATTATATCACGAAGTCAACAAAACACGGTCATTTTCTAAATACGATTCAAAGAATATGATCCTAAAACATCCATTAATACATAATATAGACTATAATATTTTTTAAATTATTATTCTCTAACTCTTGATACATTTACTAAGTAATAATTAACTAACATAATTTTGTTGACAAGGGGGAAAGTGAAAGAGTGGAAGGAGAATTGAGGGAAATGAATTAGGTTTTGATTAAGGTGGTTACTTAATTGCATTTCTACTATTAATTTTCTCGAGTTATCATCATCATCATTGATAGATTACAATTTAATCCACGTATTTTTTGATATGTGAAGAAATTCTCTTGGTGGGGCGGGTATGGGTATGGGTATGGGGCGGGGGAGGCTAAAACCATACCCGCCCCATACCCATCAAACCTTTTGCGGGTTTTACCCATACCCGGTCAAAGCGGGGATTCCCCGCGTTGACTGGGTATGGGGCGGTCGGGTACCCGCGGCCATGGGTTTGATTGTCATCCCTAACTATGATATCTGTTATCTTGATCAAGTCATATTCTAACAAGTTGTTATTGTTTATGTTATCCAGTATATGCAGCTTTTCAAGCTCGGAGTGCAAGTGCACCTGCAGAACCTAGTAGAAGCTCTCGTGCAGGACCGAGTGGAAGCTCTCCTGCTACCCATGTTTTGGTCCCGAGTCCTACTATGTCACAAGTGGAAGAAGACTATGTCGACGACAATTCTAATGAGAATGATGAGACTTATGTAGATGTAGAGCCTGATGAGGAGTGATAATGGTAGTATTGTTTATCTTGTATGGTGGATGGATTTTTATTTTACTTGGATGTTATCATTTGAGAATTGTAAAACTAATGTGTTTAATTACGAGTTGAAGATAATCTCATCTATGATTGTCGGTATTTTATGTTGAACAAAATTATTTATAATTTTGCGCCAAACACCAAATATTTTTTTGCATATGATAGTTGATATACCTTCAATTTTGGACCTATGGTATTACTAAAATATTTAATTATACGAAAATTCACAATTAAATAAGATATGATTAAGTTACATATAAAATATATTTAAGTATTTTACTTTGTCTCTAAACTACTAATACTCTTTAATAGTTAATAGTATGTCTATAGTTATAGAATACATAAAATTAAATATTTTAATAATAAACTAATATTTTAATAATAAACTAATATGTAAATATTAGTTTTATACTCTCCACGTCCCATAAAATTAAACATAATGGTTAAATAAGAATGTACAAATAATAAGAATAAAATTGTTTGTAAGCAAAATAATGTAAAATTCAAATCACAAAAGTATAAAAAAAAAACTCAAATTGTTCGGTTTCGGGTTCACCCGACCCGAACCGAACCCGCCAGCATCCATTCCGGGTTCCAGCACCCGAAAACCCACAGAGAACAATTCGATTTCGGTTTCGGGTTGTGGGGATCGGGTTCGGGTTTTTGGTTTTCCACGGTTTTCGGGTTCGGTTACCCGAACCGAACCGAACCGACAGGCCTATATGTTGTGTGATCATTCGAAAAATTGTCACCATCTACGCTCGACGATTAATTTAGACCTGGCAATTGGGTCGGGTTGGGAAATTTCGGGTTGAGAACTTCGGTTACGGGTCGGGTCATGTTTGGTTGGCTGATTTCGGGTCAAATATTGACCCAAGCTATTCGGTTTTGGGTCGGGTTACAAGGTCATTTCGGGTTATGAGAACATGCTTCATATTTTCTTAAAGAACACAAATTTTCACATATGCATGACAATAGTTTACCTAACACATGTCAATTAACATATTCTCAAATCCTCCTACACGCTAATGAAATGAAATACAACTTACGCAAATCGTCAAAAAACAATCACAAGAGTAATACTACTACAAGAAACACATGATATTTGATTATCCTTTGTTGGGCATGTGACTCGGATCACCCCCGCGCCAAAAGAGCATGTCAAACCGCGTGCCGCAACAGACACGGCGAGGGCGCGACACGTCCGACAGCGCCGAGACCTCACGCGCGGCAAGAGCAAGGCTATGCGCGCAAGTGGGAAGACAAGGCGGCAACCAGACTCAAGAGCCGGAGAGGGCGTCATTGTGTCTCCCGAGGGAAGGTCACGTCAAGACTTTTAGGTACAAATCATAGACAACCCTCTGACAAGTCCTAGGTTGGGGGATGGCCTAAATCCCTGACACATCAGTAGTCACGTCGTTGTACCGTCTCGAAGTCCACCCACTCACCCACCACCATGTAGCCTATAAATATGGCATTTACTCCGGTGGGTGAGGGGATCGCATTTTTTCACCATTCTCTCTCTATAACAATTACTTCTCTTTCTAAAAGTTCGGACTCCGGTTCTCACTCAACTCTCTGATTCTTGTCTTCTTGATCAAACTCGACGTTCGCGTTTCTTCTTGACCCAAACTCTCACTCGAACCTCACTCCTACACTCAGTTAGGTTCAAACAATTGGCGCCCACCGTGGGGCCAAGAAGAAACGCTAAAGAAAATCCCCCAATGGCAGAGCACAACCACGACCAGCCTGACCAAGCAACGCCGATCAAGGCAATGACTGACCCGAGGGCGTTCGCGGAAGCCAGCAACCTCAACGCCGTGCTCATCGAAGAAGAGGAGCCAGAGCTGACGGCCAAAGAAATGAGGGATCTAGTGAGGAAGCAAAACAACGTCATAGCCGACATGCAGAAACAAATGAGCCAAGTTATCGCGCTCATGATGAGCAGGGAGAGCGCGCCAACGATAGGCGCGGCGGCGGACGCGCCTCAACACGCCTTGGCGGTGGCGCCTCAGCAAGCCTTGGGAGAAGCGTCGGGGACAGCCCAGCTACCCAACACGCGCCGACGGAACTTCCCGCGTGCGAAACGCCGGGAATCGAACCACCGGAGCGGGCGGACCTCAGCTTCTTAGAACAACACCTGTCTCCGCAGTACCGACCCAACCCGCCCAAAAGGGTCCTTCACCAGCCATTGAGCGCGCAGATAATGGCGGAGAACCTGACGGGGGCGACACCCACCCTCCCGACGTACAATGGCACGACTGACCCGGAAGACCATGTAAGCACCTTCTGCTTGCGTATGCAACTCCAAACCAACTCCAACGCCGCGCTGTGCAGAACCTTCCCGTCGACGTTCACCGGCATATGCCTCGACTGGTACAACCGCCTCCCGAACGGAATCATTCGCTCGTTCGAGGAGTTCATACTTCTGTTCACAACAAAGTTCGCTTCCCAGAAACGGCGCCCCCTCCACCTCAAGGCCCTGATAGATGTCAGGCAGAAGGAGGGAGAAAGCCTGAGAGCTTTCTACGCCAGGTGGTCCAGGGTAGCAATGTCTGTCCGTGACCTTACCCCCGAAACAGCTGCCCATCACCTCATGGAGGCCACCAACAACATGGAGCTCAAACGGGCGTTAGCAAAGAGGCCCGTCACGCTGTCAACGGAGTTGGAGATGAAGATCGAAAAGGCGATCACATTGGAAGAGACCTTGGGGACGGGATCCGTCAGGCGCTTCGAACCAGCGAGAATGCCGAGAGAAGAACAGGCACGTCGCCAGCCTCCAGCCACAATCCCACGAGACCAATTGCTACAGATGCACAGTGGCCCAAAGCGCGTCCCTCCCCCCCCCACCAGAGCAGGCGCAGCGCGGGCGATCGCCAGACAGGCGCGCGCCTAACGCCTACACTCCCCTCAATGACTCCGTGAGGAATGTGTTCCATGTCCTTCGCGAGAAGGGTTACAAGCTCAATTGGCCTGCCCCGTTAAGGTCCCAACCCTATATGCGCAATCCAAATACGCATTGTGAATTCCACAGAGCAACGGGTCACCAGACGGAAGACTGCCGAGAGCTAAGGTACGAAATAGAAGGCCTCGTACGGCGAGGGTTGCTAACCGAATTCACTCACGTGAAGAAAGAACAAGCTGAGCCCCCTCAGCGCCCGCCGCCACCACCACCCCAAGCCGAATACGACGATGACACAGGCGCATACGTAGTGCGCAAGGAAATTGGGGTGGTGACGGTTGAAGGAGATCGTCCCCAGAAGAAAACAAAGCGGGAGCGCGCGACGGAGTGCGCGGCAGTCGACGCGCCGACAAGGTTCAACCTGAGCTTTGATGACACGGAATTCCCACAGGGAGTCCCGTCAGAGGAGCCGCTCATCATCACCGCGCTAATCGCCGCCTGCAAAACTCACCGCCTCCTGATAGATGGAGGTAGCGCGGCTGACATCCTCTTCCAGAGTACCATTGACAAAATGGACATCGATCCGCGTCTAATCAGGCGCGCGCAAGGCAACCTAGTTGGTTTCTCCGGAACCAAGGTCCCGGTAATTGGAGTGGTCACCCTCCCTGTGGTGATCGGCGACCAGGAGCCTCGCGTTTCCAAACAAGTAGAGTTCACGATCGTCAATTGCGAATCGGCGCACAACGGCATTCTAGGCCGCCCTTTCCTCGCAAAGTTCACGGCCCTCCCGTCGACGTGCCACCAGAAACTCAAGTTCCCATCAAATAGAGGAGTAGGAGAAGCACGGGGAACGACATGGGAAGATCCCGTTGTGGCTCGACAAACCAACATCGTCGACACAAGGGCGGAAGAACCCCGACCGGAGTCCATGGATTCCGATTTCGAGGTCGCGCTGGATCCCGCCGAGCCGACTAGGAAGATACGCATCTCCACTCACGTCAGTAATGACGCGATCGAGCCGCTCGTGGCGCTGCTGAAAGAGTACCAGGAACTATTCGCGTGGTGCACGGAGGACATGCCAGGAGTGCCCAGGGAGGTGGCCCAACATAGCTTGGCAGTCCCAGCCAACGCAGAGCCAAGGCAACAAGGGCGGAGGTCCTTCACGGGCGACAAACTGAAGGCGATAGAAGAAGAGGTGGCGCGCCTACTGGCAGCCGGGTTGATTCGACCCGTAAAGTATCCAAAGTGGCTGGCAAACGTGGTCTTGGTCAAGAAATCGTCAGGAGCCTGGCGGATGTGCGTCGACTACACCACAATAAACAAAGTATGCCCAGGAGACCCTTATCCCCTGCCACGTATCGACCAGCTGATCGACGCAACCGCCGACCATGAGACGTTGTCTTTTCTCGACATGTTCTCCGGATACCACCAAATCCCAATGTCGGTGGAAGATGAAGAAAAGACGGCGTTCATGACACCGTTCGGGAACTTCTGCTTCGTAGGGATGCCGTTCGGATTGAAGAACGCGGGCGCGACATACCAGAGAATGATTGACACGGTTTTCTCGCGACAAATCGGGCGGAACATCGAGGCGTACGTAGACGACCTCATTGTCAAAACCAAGGCGGGCAGGTCACATCTGGAGGACCTGCGCGAGACTTTCGAAGCCCTCCGCCAGCACAGCCTTCGCCTCAACCCACTCAAATGCGTCTTTGGAGCGGAAGCGGGGAAGTTCCTTGGGTTCATGATAACCAAGCGCGGCATAGAGGTCGACCCGAAGCAAATCACCGCGGTCCAACAATTACGGGCGCCCCGGAACGCGTTGAAAATCCAATCTCTGAATGGCAAGATAGCGGCACTGGGGAGATTTATACCAAGATCCGCCGACAAGTGTGCGCCTTTCTTCCAAACACTCAAGAACGGGGCGCGCTTCGCATGGACGACAGAATGCGAAACAGCATTCCAAGAGCTAAAGGCGTATCTTGTATCCCCTCCTGTACTGACTGCCCCCAAACTTAATGAAAAACTTTTCTTGTATCTCGCTGTGTCAACAAGGGCCGTGAGCGCGGTGCTGATATCTAGAAGAGATGGCAGAACCGAGCAACCAGTGTATTACACCTCGCGCACTCTAGTCAGCGCGGAAACAAGATACTCCTCGATCGAGAAGGCTGCCTTGGCACTAGTAAGCGCCTCCCAGAAGCTGCGCCCGTACTTCCAAGCGCATCATATCACCGTCCTGACAAACCTCCCACTAAAAAAGATACTAACTTCGATGGAAGTGTCGGGACGCATGGTCAAGTGGGCGGTCGAGTTGTCGGAATATGATATCCAATACGCGCCAAGACCAGCAATAAAGGCCCAAATCTTGGCGGACTTCATCGCAGAAGGGGTGACCCTCGAAACAACGCCGGAGGGCGTTTGGGAAGTCTACGTTGATGGAGCGGCGAGCAAACATGGCGCCGGAGCAGGAGTTGTGGTGCGCACGCCTTCTGGCGCGGTGCACGAAATCGCGATCAGGTTCCGGACGCTGAAAACAAATAATGCAGCAGAATATGAGGCCATCTTGGCAGGGATGACGGTCGCTCATGACTTGGGAGCGAGAACGATACGGGTCCTCTCCGACTCCTCCCTGGCGGTCAATCAGCTGAACGGTGCGTTTGATGCAAAGGAAGACGCGCTGGCGCACTACATGGAGCGTGTTAAGCAGAGAGCCACAACATTCGAAGCGGTAACATATGCGCAGATACCAAGAGAAGAGAATGCGCACGCCGACGCACTATCCAAGCTGGCAACAGCTACTGACTTTGAGTCCACGCGCCTCGTGTCCGTCCAAAAGAAGAAGAAGCCTCCTCGGAGGTGGCCATCAACACAACCCAGCTTATGTCAAACGAAGACTGGAGACACCCGATTTTGAAGTACCTTCAAGATGGGGCAGTACCAGAAGACCCTAAGCAAGCTTGGACTCTAAGGCAAAAGGCGGCCCGTTGCACACTCATTGAGGGAGAGTTATATCGAAGGTCGTACTCGGGCGTCTACCTCAAATGCATTGGGCAAGAGGAGGCGCACAACTTAGTGCGTGAACTTCATGACGGAATGTGCGCGATGCATGCCGGGCCACGCAGCATGGAACGCACCATCCTCTTGCATGGATACTACTGGCCGCGAATTAAGAAGGATACGAAGAACTACGCAGATCAGTGCCACAAATGTCAAATCAACGCGCGCCAACATCACTTGCCAGCCACCGAGCTCCAGGGCAACCTAAGCCCATGGCCTTTCGCGCAGTGGGGAGTCGACCTCCTTGGACCTTTCTCAACTGCAAAAGGGAAGCGCAAATACATAATCGTGGCAGTAGACTACTTCACCAAGTGGATTGAGGCTGAGGCGCTGGCATCCATAACAGCGCAACAAGTAACGCGTTTCTTGCGCAACAACATTTTGTCGCGCTTTGGAGTCCCAAATGCACTCGTCTTCGACCATGGGAAACAATTCGACTGCGTGGAAGTGATAGACTCTGCGACGGGTAGGAACCATCGCAAGATTCGCGTCGGTGGCCTACCCTCAAGCCAATGGCCAGGCAGAATCCTCCAATAAAGCGATCTTGCACGGCTTACACACCCGCCTGAATGAGGCCAAGGGCAATTGGGCGGACGAGCTCAACACGGTGCTATGGGCGCATCGCACTACACACAAGGTGGCAACGGGCGAAACCCCTTTCGCCCTCACGTATGGCACTGACGCGGTAATCCCCATAGAAACGGAAACACCGACCTATCGAATCACCGGGTACAACGAGGAAGCAAACGACGAGGCGCGCCTATTAGAGCTTGAGTTGTCACAGGAAAGGCGAGAATTGGCATCCATCAGGCTAGCCGCAATGAAAGAGCAGGTGGCCAAGTACCACAACGCGAAACTGGTCCCACACAAGTTAGTCCTTGGAGATCAAGTACTGCGGCGAAACTTCCGTCCCGATCCCAGACACGGGAAGCTCGCCTCAACATGGGAAGGTCCTTACCTAATCCGCGAAGTGGTCGGAGCCAACACATTCAAACTCAGCGAGCTGGGGGGCAACAAGATCCCAAGGACTTGGAACGCACAGAACTTAAGGAAATACCACCATGCAGATTAGCGTGTACCACGTTCGTAATAGCGCATTAGCGCAATAAATAAAAAGGACACGGTCACAAGAACAAAACTTAGCAATAGTCCAGCACTATCTGCGCTTGGTTCCACGGAACAAAACTTAGCAATAGTCCAGCACTATTCGCGCCCAACCAGTTCGAAAGAACAAAAAAAATCAGCAATAGTCCAGCACTATCTGCGCTTGGTTCCACGGAACAAAACTTAGCAATAGTCCAGCACTATTCGCGCCCAACCAGTTCGAAAGAACAAAAAATCAGCAATAGTCCAGCACTATCTGCGCTTCGTTCCACGGAACAAAACTTAGCAATAGTCCAGCACTATTCGCGCCCAACCAGTTCGAAAGAACAAAACTTAGCAATAGTCCAGCACTATTCGCGCCCAACCAGTTCGAAAGAACAAAAAATCAGCAATAGTCCAGCACTATCTGCGCTTGGTTCCACGGAACAAAACTTAGCAATAGTCCAGCACTATTCGCGCCAAGTCAGTCTTACGGAATGACAAATTAGAATAGTCCAGCACTATTCACGCCCATCCAGTTTCACGGTACCGCGCCATCGCGCCATTCAACAAGACGAAACAGACACGCGCGAACAGATAAGCACACTAGCAATTGAGCGTCGTCAAAAGATGTTGGATTTAATAAGTCGGGAGCACCATAAGTGTTCAACGCGCTCGGCTACATCAAAATAACTAACGACAGAAAGGATAAAGTCAAAAGCAAAAAACAAAATATAAAGAAAGGCGCGACTACACTTAGTCCGCCTGAGCATCACTAACATTCTTCTGCGCACCCATCAGGCCTGTCTTACGGCGCACCAAAGGTTGGGAATCCTCCTCATCAGTACTCGCCCCGTCATCCCTTCTTCTCGCCACCACTGGCGCCCTCGACCTTCTCCCTTTCCTGCTGCTGCTGCTGCTCTTCTTCCTGACGCCCTCCTCTTTCCATCCTCTTCCTCCGACTCCGAATCCGACTCCAGCGGCCTTTTCTCGTTCAGCCACGTCCTCACATGCGCGACCATGGCACGAGTATCCCACTGGTAGCCAGGATTCTCCGGGCGCACCTTCTTGCCCACGGCAATCACAGCCTTAGTCATCGCATCAGCAATGATCTTCCCAAATGACAAGGAAGACTTGAACTGGCGGACAGCAACAGCTTGCGCTTCACGAACCGCCTCCGCCTTAGCCACATCATGAAGGCGCACCAAATCCCTCTTCTCCTTCTCAAACTCATCCCGAGCCCGCTCTCAACTTGTCTGCGGCGTCGGACACCAGCTCCTTCTTCTCTTTCTCCTTCTCGTCCAGCAGACGCTTCCGCTCCACCTCAAACTCCGCCCGCAACTCAGCCCGGACGCGCTCCCTTGCGGTGTCCATCTGATCCGCCAGCTTGCTCTGCAGGACGCCGAGCTCCACTAGCGCGTCATTGGCTTTTGTGGTGGCCAACTCTGCGCGTCCTTCAGCGCCAGCAAGTCTCCCCTCCAGCTGCTCAATCCGAGACTCTTCGGATCTCAACTTCGCGCGCTCGCGTCCCCGCTCCTGTTGAGCGCGGAAAGTCGCCGCAAGCCCTGCGAATACAGCGCGATAACACTTAGCAAAATTTCTGATAAAAAAAAAAAATTGATGATAGTTCACACTCCGCAGAAAGTCTTACCGCGAAATGGATCTGAGCAAGGTCCATGAGCGGATCAGACTTTTCCATGCGGGATGGGATGCCCAAAAGGGGACCCACGGCCCGCAGCGCAACATTCGCCGACGCAACGTTACACGCGGCGCCCGTATGCAACCGCACGTCACGGAAGTAGTCGATGGCCCCCCCGGCCATCTGCGGCAGCTGTTGCTGGACTCCAGCTCCAGACGAGCTACTGGCACCACCTCTACCGGCATCACCTCTGTCGGGACGAGCGGTGCTGGCTGCGCGCGGAGTATGCTCCGCAATCGCCAAAGGCACGCGCGTCGTCGCCGGTGCTGTTTGCACAGCCGGCTCCATAATGCGCACCGTCTTCGGCGCCTTCTCAGCAATGGACGGCTGCTCCGCCGTCTTCCTCTTCCCGCCCCTCTCCGAGGCAGCCTGCTTACCTTCCCTCGACTTCTTCCTCCCACCGCGAGGAGCCTTGATGACTTCATCAACAGACATCATGCTCGCCAAGCTAGAAAAGTCAACACCTGCGCCAATAAATGTTAAGAGGGCGGTTAATAAGAAAGAATACAAAACGAAAGGAACACAACTAACCATCGGCAAACAATTCGGCCAGGCAGGCCTCGCGGACCCCAGCCGAGTGTAGGTCAAACTTCTGAAGCAGGCACGCCTCATACTCCTGATCGAGCCCGGGGTACTTGCCCAGCTCCGACTCGTACGCATGCGTGCCACCCTTCATCCAAGTGGTTGGCTCCGCAACATACGCGCTCGCCCACTCCCCGGGCGTGGGCTTCACATAAAAGAAGCGCTCGAACCAGGTCTTCATAAGCCTGGGCGAGCCGTACACAAAGCCATCAGGCCTGTTATCACGCCGCTTGATGGAAAGACAATCACTCGTCTTGGTGGGCTCCTTGATCTTGTAAAATTTCCGGAACAACCCATAAGTGGGCGTGATCTTGAGCCGCTTGCACGCCGCTCGGAGGCAACTAGCGTGCATAATAACAGAGGGAGAGAGCCGCGCGATTGAGCAATTGAGCTTCTCATATAAGGCGCACAGCAGTGGGTCGATGGGAAATTTGAATCCCATCACCCAATACTCTGTGTAAACGCCGAACCAGCCCGGGGGGCAGTTCCCAACCATGCTGCGCACAGACGGTACGGCGTACTGCCAGCTGGGGGGCAATCCCAACCCACGCACAATCTCCTCCACATCCTCGCGCCCGTAAATTGATGCGTGGTCGGGCCCGCGGAGAAGATTATCATGTGGGGCTGGCTGATCGCCCCACATCTCGGCCCAATCCAGAACAGTGTAAACCGCGCCCACGCCTTGGAACCCTAGCCGGCTCACTGCTTCTGTCACGCGGACATGGTAAAGGGGCTCCGACTGCGTCTCTGACCCATCGCGCACCTCGGAGGTCGCCCCGCCAGATCTTCCGTCATGAGTACGCCGGATTATCAGGACCCCACTAGAGGCCGCCGGCCCACTACCCGACGGAACCATATCGGCGTTGGAAGACTCCTGAAAACCCCGGTCCGGAATCGACGTTGCCCGACGGCGACGCCGAAGCACCCTCGTCGTCACTAGCATCGTCGTCGTTGCTAACACCACCGCCGTCCCCGTCGTCCCCGTTGCCGGAATCGGCCGGGTCCGACTCAAGTCGGGTAGAAGTAGGTGAGAAAGAAAGAGGATTACCTTCTTCGCCCTGCACGACCTCGGTCTCATTGATGTTGGTGCTATCCATGGCAATACCTTGAGTAGCAGTGGCAAACGGCAGACTTGAGGTTGTAGAAGAAGAAGAGGAATCCTAGAAACAGAGAGATGGAAAAGCGAGAGAGCAAAGTAAGAAGAAGGAAGGATGGAAGAAAATTTCAGGAGCAGCCGAATATTTATAGGTGATGATGGGAAGTCGAAGGGGTTAAAGGTCATCGAAAATCGCAACCGTCAGAGGATTTCGAAATTCAAAAGGCCGCCAGAGCTAACCAATCGCACACCGACACGTGGCAGACTCCAATCCCGAACAATCATGACGAGCATAGGCACTAGTCGTCGACGTCACTAGTGACGCGCAACGCCTGGGGGGCATGACACACCCGCAAAAGGGAAAAACCCCACCCCCAAAAAAACGCTCGAAGAAAACCTCGCGGAAATCGCGCACACAAAGCGACCGCAAGATTCCCCGTGAAGATCGCGCACGCAAAGCAACCGCGCACACAAAGCTCCCCGTATAGATCGCGCACGCAAAGCAACCGCGCCGTACCCCGCAACGCACAGGAGAGCCCCAATATAGTAGCGCGATCACAACGCTTCAGAGCGCACGAAACCTAGCCGGCCAAGTCCTCGCAAAACACGTGGATCCGAGTCAGCAGAGCGGAAATCACAACAGGAGGCGTTCGAGAAACACCCCCTGTGGGGGGCAATTGTTGGGCATGTGACTCGGATCACCCCCGCGCCAAAAGAGCATGTCAAACCGCGTGCCGCAACAGACACGGCGAGGGCGCGACACGTCCGACAGCGCCGAGACCTCACGCGCGGCAAGAGCAAGGCTATGCGCGCAAGTGGGAAGACAAGGCGGCAACCAGACTCAAGAGCCGGAGAGGGCGTCATTGTGTCTCCCGAGGGAAGGTCACGTCAAGACTTTTAGGTACAAATCATAGACAACCCTCTGACAAGTCCTAGGTTGGGGGATGGCCTAAATCCCTGACACATCAGTAGTCACGTCGTTGTACCGTCTCGAAGTCCACCCACTCACCCACCACCATGTAGCCTATAAATATGGCATTTACTCCGGTGGGTGAGGGGATCGCATTTTTTCACCATTCTCTCTCTAGAACAATTATTTCTCTTTCTAAAAGTTCGGACTCCGGTTCTCACTCAACTCTCTGATTCTTGTCTTCTTGATCAAACTCGACGTTCGCGTTTCTTCTTGACCCAAACTCTCACTCGAACCTCACTCCTACACTCAGTTAGGTTCAAACAGATTGATAACAAAATGAATTAGAAAAAGTCGTATACTTTACCGTATATTGTATATCGATTGACTGCTATATGTTTATATATAGATCGAGCAGATCATAGAAAGCAAATCAATAATCATGTCGAGATTGTCATCAATAATTTCAATAGTGATATTTTATCCAAATTACAACGGATCGTCCATTGTCCACTTACCCTCTCTATTTACACTCTAAATGTATATTTTTGTGCGTCAACTACAAAATACGTTCAATCAACCTTTGCTAATTTCCGGTGGGCTGTAGGGTGAAAGTCAACGGATGGTTTTGCAGAGGGGGACAAGTGGAAGGGGACAGGTCGTCACTAATTAATGTCATTAAGGTACAAGATTAAGTAAAAATCAGTCATTTGACTAATGGTAATGCGAATTTAATGAAGATTTGAGAGAGTGGTTAGAGATATTTTTCCAGCCATCGTCGCCGGGAAACTTTAGGTCAGCTAGCGGTGGCAATTTATGTGGTAGTTGGCCGGTAGGTATCGACTGACGTGAAGGAAGAAGAGACTTAGAGAGAGCATGCAACGTGTCGTTTTCCTTTGTCGTTGGCTCAGTGTTTGTTGGATTCCAAAACGGCTGGTTTCTGGATGTTTGTTCTGTTTGGTTTATGGTTGGGGATTGAGACAGGTGGCGGGAGAAAGAGAATCGAATGTGTTTATCCTAATCCCCAAATATAATCATCTAGAATTGTGGTCAACAACTCAACATATAACCTGGCCGGCTGGATTAGCTGTTAGCTACTGAGTAATGATGATATTAATCTCCTAATGAGAATGATGACTTCAGCAGTGACCTCAAGAATTAAGTTGCGGTTTATGTTGAGATTCCTGAGTTGGAACATTGAGAGATGACTAGTAAGAGTTTGATGTTATGGGGTGAAGATTCATTGAGACATTTAAAGAAGGGACAGTTCTTCAGTGCACCGAGATCTTACTAGTTCTAATTTTTAATGGTTATTGTGTTCGCTGGAGAGTAGAGACCATTGAATTCGGACCTTTTAGTGTTTAACTTTTTTTTAAACTGATTGCATTAATTATTATTCAGCATAAATTTTAGTTGTTGAGTTTTTCGCACTCCTACTAATCGGAAAAGGGCTTTTTAGGGAACATGATCTCATTGCATTGCTTGATGAGCCATGCTCGTTTCGATAGAAGATTACACTCCCCTGATAATGATACGGTCATACGGATATAGTTTCACCTTTTTTATAGTATCCAGTATGCATGAGCGTTGCGGACCGTAATACCCTTTCTAGTTTTTGCCACTAGTCATTATAATTGAAAAATTGAACAAAAACGTGTATTACGTAAATAAAACCATGTGCTGTCATAGAGCCCAAAGGCCCGAATAATTTTAATTATGGGCCTCGCTGTGGTGGGGTAGATGGACTAGTTCCACTCCATAGGCCCATAGTTTAGTCATCCCATTAGATCAATTCCAAGGCCCAAAGAATCAAAAAGATATTTCCCATGGCTAACCTTCTCATTATGATAATGTGATACCTTAATTCAATAGATAGATTCAGACGTGAATAAGAAATTGTCTGTGATTCCATCATTAACGTGAATCTCGATTTGTCTCTCAATGGCATCACTTCCTAGTTGATTCTACTAAGCAAACAAAGGCATTATTATTATTTCCTGAATAAACAAATAAATCTAGAAAGATTCAACCAGACTGGGCCAGGCCTAGCCCAATCTCCATTGATATCTCCTTACTCCTCAGTCTCTCTCCCACTTGCCTGGCTCCATCTCTGTAATCAAAATCACAAATAGACAGCCGACAAATCACCAGCCACACACACACAGTTCTTCTTTTCCGGCCTTATCTCTTCAGTAATCACCACCACCACAAAAGAGAAAAAAGGTAGAAAAAGGGATCTTTCTTAACAGAAGCTATGGTGTCCAGAATTTCCAGCCTCCATCTCCATTACTCCCATCCCCACCATTCTTCTTCCTCTTCTCCTCCAACCACAAGATCCCTTCTTCAAACCAACTCAACCACCAAGCTTAATTTCCCAATCAGAACAAAACCCAACAGACTGAAAACCTTCCTTCCTCTCCTTCCATTCATCCCACAACAATGCTCCAAACCCACTCCTCCTATGGCAACACCAAACCCGGGTCAACCCGCCAACCCGGATCCGGCCCTCATCAACGAGGATCTCAAACCGACCGAACCGGGCCAACGAACCTTCACCGGGTGGGAGATGGCCAGTCTCTGGGTCGGCCTGGTGGTCGGCGTCCCAACCTACTATCTGGCCGGAAGCCTGGTCGACTTGGGGATGGCATGGTGGCAGGGGATCGCCACGGTTGTCCTAGCCAACGTGATCCTCCTTTTCCCGTTGATTCTCACGGGTGACCCGGGAACCCGGTACGGGATCTCGTTCCCGGTTCTGGCCCGGTCCTCGTTCGGGGTTCGGGGCGCCCACGTCCCGACCCTGCTCCGCGCCCTGGTCGGGTGCGGGTGGTACGGGATCGAGACGTGGATTGGCGGGGAGGCGATCTTCATCCTCCTGCCCCACGCCATCAAGCGGTCGTCCTGGTCCAGAGCCTGGCCCTGGCTCGGGACCAGCCCGCTGGAGTTCGTGTGTTTCATAGCGTTCTGGGTAGCTCAGTTGATTATAGCGTTGAGGGGTATGGACGGGATCCGCCAGCTGGAGAAGTACTCCGCCCCGGTTCTGATCCTCCTCACCTCGGCCCTCTTCGTCTGGGCCTACGTCCAGGCGGGAGGGTTGGGCCATATGTTGTCGATGTCCTCGAAGCTGACCGGTCCGCAATTTTGGGCTCTGTTCTTCCCTTCTCTGACCGCCAACATTAGTTTTTGGGCCACTTTGGCTCTTAACATCCCGGATTTCACCCGGTTTGCTAAGAGTCGGACCGATCAAGTTACTGGTCAATTGGGTCTTCCCATTTTCATGGGGTTGTTTACTTTTGTTGGATTGGCGGTTACTTCGTCAACCAAGGTGATATATGGGAGAGTGATTTCGAACCCAATTGAACTTCTGGAGCAAATTGGTGGGATATGGACCATGGTTTTGGCTATAATTGGAATCAGCTTGGCTACTATCACGACCAACATTGCTGCCAACGTCGTGGCTCCGGCGAATGCCCTAGTCAACTTGAGCCCCTCCACATTTACCTTCAGGTAATAAAAATTATCCTGCCTTCGATTAAATACTTTTTACGCAGTTAGTTACTAGTCTGTGGATAGTAAAAATGGTGCTGCAAAAAAATTGAGGTCAACTTTATACTACTGATCTGCCTTGGATGGAAGGTTGGAAATTATGTTCTGATTGTGTTTTACGTGTTGATGTTAACTAGCTATTTGTGACAATGTATCGTGTGATAAATCAAATTTGATTGTATCGAGTAAACGAATTTGATGTCAAACTTTGAACGATTTGTTTCACCGATTTTGACCCGAATCCTCTGCCTTCAGGAGGGGAGCCCTGCTGACTGCTCTGTTGGGAATCCTGTTCCAGCCATGGCGGCTCCTGAAATCGAGCGAGAGCTTCGTGTACACGTGGCTGGTCGGGTACTCGGCGTTGATGGGTCCAATCGGAGGGATTCTGCTGTCCGACTATTACCTCATTCGCCGGATGAAACTGAACGTGAGTGATCTGTACACGTCGAGCCCCTCCGGCGAGTATTTCTACACCGGAGGGTACAATTTGGCGGCAATGGCAGCTCTGGTCGTCGGGATCCTGCCCGTGGTACCGGGGTTCTTGCAGAAAGTTGGGATTTTCCCGGGAGCTCCGGGAGTGTTTGTGGGGATTTACAACAATGCTTGGTTTTTCAGTTTCTTCTTGAGTGGGTTCCTCTACTGGATCCTTTCGGTTTGGTTGGGGAAGCGCCGGGGGTATTGCACCGGCGGCGGTCCTCTGCTTGCCGGAGAAACATAAGATTGGCTTTTTGTATTTACAGTCATTTAAAAGAGTTAAATGATGTTTTTAAGTGCATAGTTCTGTATACTGTTCAATCCTCCCCTGCTGTAAATTGTACTAAATTTTTACACTATACAGAAAAGGTATAGATAAGTATATCAACGAATTTCTAGTTTAAGTGCATAATTTCAAAATTGTCAGTTCGAGTCTCTACAGAGTACAAACTGTGCTCATTTTCCATTTCTTCTATAATTTTTAGTAGGGCAAATACAATATATTATCCATAACTATTAAGCATCGGGGAATTATAGCCACAATTATCGAAATACAAATTATTAGCCAATCGTTAAGTTTTTGTTAACACTTCTGTTAGTAATGATGACTAAGCTTTTACGATGGTGAGCTGGCTCCCACGTGGCAGTCATCATATCATATTTTTTACGATGCTGACATGGCCTTCTACGTTAAAAATTTGAAAACAGTAACGGGCTGTTAGCCAAATCTTGACCCACAACAATAGTTATGGCTAATAATTTGTATTTCGATAGTTGGGGCTATAATTCCCCGCTACTTAATAGTTATGGATAATATATTGTGTTTACCCTTTTTAGTATAATAGTAGTGTTAAGTGTACCATTGTAAAATAGCTTCATTCTCATAACTAAAATATTATAGTATACTTAACTCCATGGGCTCCTAATACTGGCTTTCCCTCCCTTAAATTAAAGTGGGCAAGTAGATCGGACATGTAGTTTCGGGGCCAGTATTGGGCTCAACTTGAAACTTGTTCAGAGAGCCCAGCCCAAGCGTGCGGTACAATTTATCTGTTTACTCATAAGTCATATCTATACTTGTGCTTGTTGTTTCTTATTTCATAATAATTGCGTTGAATATAAACAGAGTCAAATTTCAAATAAATTAACAAAAACCTCTAATTTTTGAAATGATATTAAAAATTGATAAAATCAAATGTTAGTTATATAATATTAGCATGGAAACATCGTTTTCATATGAGGAGAATGATTCATTTTATAGTTACATACATATACAAAATAACTAACCTAATAACTTTGTCATTTACCTAGAATAATATATATTTATCATAAAATATTAGCATGGTAATATAATGTTGGCCAATCCCTTATCTCTAAAGTAGTTGAGATCAACAATCTAATAAATTAATCATTTACGAGTTACGACTCAATCAAACGCATAATATCTCTTATTTAAATAGATCGATTTTAATTTTTGAATCAACTTCATCACATATGTATAAAAAAGACAAACTATTCCAAATGCTAAAAAGGCTGGCAAATTACCTAACACATTTGTCAATTTCCTCAAAACATATGTTTGGATTGTGACTGTGAAAACTCAACAAGTACCTTATTACAAAATTAAGTTAGAAATTGACAAATCAACAAACCAAAATGCGACAGGACAATATAATGGCAATAATATGCTCCCAATTATACTTTTTTCCTCCTTTCATTTAATTCAATGAATATTGGTATTTTTTTTTAATACACCGCTGTCCCCAACCCTACATATTCTTTTAATACATAGTTAGGGAGAAATTTAATAGTAAGAACAAATCATGATGGCTACACATGAAAAATTTGAAGCTACGTACGTACTCTAACAAAAAGTCAACTTATGGCTGTAGTATAATTTCATTAATTTAATTTTTTTTGCTGTTTTGTCAGCATATTTTTCTGGATTCTAAGAAGTTCTTTCTCTTGGGCTCGCACGATGAGATGTATTGAAGGAACGTGGCGAAATCCGTGTCTCTGTAACGCTGTGGGTTCTGTTCGCTGATCAGTTTCGGCCACGGTCTAACGGTGTACTCGAATGGCAGACTGTGCAGAGATGCGACGGAGATACGATTTCTCGATTGATTCGTCAGGACTCTGTGCAACACGCTTTTGTATCTCCCGTTGCTAAAAATCTGGAAAAAAAATCATAACAGTGAAACTCAATCAGAGAATTTCGACGAAAAGTATTCACGAAGATTTCGATCTTGAAAATTGCTAACTATATAGGGACTAGTTTGAGTTAACCATCAAAATTGAGGGGCCGTATAATTACCTCAAGATGATCGCCGACGTTGACGACGAAGGCGTTGGGGATGGGATCGACGGTGACCCATTTGTCGTTGTGCTGAATCTGGAGCCCTGCGACGTCGTCTTGGAGGAGAAGGGTCAGGAACCCGTAATCGGAATGCGGCGGCATTCCCAGAGTAAGGTCGGGCTCCGGGCAGGGCGGGTAGCAGTTCACCACCATTAGCTGGCTCCCTCCTTCCATTAATTCCTTCTCCATCTCATCTACGACCTCGCCGTCGGCGGTTGGAAACGCAGCCGTTTCAGGCGCCGGGGAGAGGCTCTCGAGGATGGCTTCCATCAGCATGACGAACAAGTGTTTGGTGTCTTTCGCGTAGGTAGCCGCCGATTTCCTGTTTCCGCCAACAACAAAAGTTATAGATTGTTCATTAATTGTTATTCTTATCAAGCTAATACATGGTTAGGTATACTATATTACATGAAGAGCAAGTTGGAATTAATTATTTTTGGAAAGCTGATGGGGTCTAGCTAGCTAGCTAGTTATGTAGTAGATAATAATTGACTCATGCGTATTATGTAACTTAACGTGACCTGATTTGTATTAAACTGGAAGGATTCGACTCTCGATGAGCTGCAATTAAGATAACTTATGATAACATATCGATTTTTCGTGCTTGAAGGGTTGTGAATAAGGATAGGGCTTGATGAACATGTGCTAGCCAATGTGTCTAGACCAGTTGGTCTCAATAATTCAAATTTTTGTAATATACTCAATTATGTATCTTATATCATTCACTACCACGTCCCCTCAAATGAAAGGCAATTAATATATTGGGTTTAAAGTTTGCACAAGTCCGAATAATTGTTGCAAATAGTTCGATTATTAATCTTATAACTATTTATCATCACTAAAAATTACTTGATATGCAATAATCTGACTCATCGATATAGCTGGTTGTTAAGTATATCCATTAAACATTGCTTACCTAAAATCTTGTGGGGAAGAAGGCCAATGAGGAAGCACATCCGGCAGAGGCTGGCACATGAGCTTGAGGAAGTCTCGCCAGCAGAACACATTGTCTTTGTTCTGGTTGAAGCTCGTCCCGTACCGGACCGGCGCCTTCATGTTCGCCGACATGTACTTGGACCTCTCCTCGAACGGAAGCCCGAAGAACCTCGTCCCGACGTCGATCATGTCGCTGATAACTCCGTCGCCAATGTTGTGATTCACCACCTGGAGAAGAAATTTGTGTCCATCAAGGATATGTTTTAGCAGTAAAAGAGTTTCAATCGTTATTCCCGTCGCTAAAAACTCTGTGGTCGGCGATGGTTTTGGCTCATTTAACACGGAAAACATTTTTGTCGATGTTTTTTATTAACGAAACACCCTATAGCGACCACTTAATGGTCGCTAAATATGTTTTTGACGATTGGTCGCTAAAAACATCTATAGAGTTTCTTGCTTTTTTGAAGCTTACCTGGAAGAACCCATAATTCTCGCAGGCATTGGCGAGGGATTTGAGGACCTGGGCACGATTGGGACCTTGGAGCTCGGCGAAATCGATGACCGGAAGCTGGATATTCTGCTTGATGCCACCATTTTTCGTCGCGAAATCCTTTGGTGCTTGATATTGGTGTTGGTGACCATTATTGCTAGTGATATTGGGTCGTTCATGAGAAGGCAATATGTACTTTCTGGGCAGTTTTTTAATCCCTTTCTCGTACAATTGCTTCACTCCCTTCTGATATTCCGTCTCCTGCTCGTCGACAATACTCTGAATCGCCATTGCCGGAGCCATTGTAGAGATAGGAAGGAGAATAAAATGAAGAAAGAATGGGAGGAAGGGAATGAATGAGGAATAATGTGGAGAGGAAGAATTAAAGAGGTGGTTGTATTTATAGGGGGAGGGAATTGGTGAAGTAGAGTATAGCTATGGAGGATTTTGGGAAACCGGATCTGGTTTTCTATTATTGAATCTCATCTCCCAAACGACTGACTTTTTTCTTAATTGGCGAAACCGTTGACAAATATTCAGGAGTCAAGAGAGACCCAAAACGAAGAGAAAAGGAATATATCTATATTGGGAGACTTTTTCATATATAAGATTTGAAGATGGAGACCTAGTTTGGACAACTTTTTGGGTATGATGAGTGTTAAAACGAAGCTATGATTCATATAACATTTTTTACTTTAATAATGAGTGATCACGAATGCATAGTCATGTAAACCCGTGAATGAGCAGCCTTGCACTGTAGTTATAATGGCTAAGTTATTTCACATGTTTAATAACGGTTTCAGGTTGGTAAGATTATCGATGGCAAACGAGCGGGCGGGCGGATACTTTAATATTCATTTTTGTCTCGCACTAGGTGTGGGTCGGGATGGATAATATTTGTGTGGGTACGCGGTGGGGCAAATCGACCCACTATTACATATTATTTGAAAAAATACATGCAAAATTTTAATTTCTACGATAAAACAAAAGAAAAATACTTTATAAATGAAAAATAGTGATAATAGAATGGGTAATTGAGTCTAATATATAAGTTGAAAGATCAAGTCTAACTACTTGAAAAAAGTCACAAAAAGATAAATATGTATAGATATTGTAAGAAATTGAGATAAAATGAGTCAACAATGGCCGACAGGGTGGGTTGGAAGTAGATACCCATACCCCGGCCTGCCATCGCGGTCAGATCGGGTGATATATCCAGCGGGCCGGGATCAAATTGTCATCGCGAAGTAAGACATCAGGTTGATGTATATGAATGATAGTGGGGAATGTCCGCACAGGTATCTCGATACCCATACTCATCCTATGGTAGGTCTGTTACAGGTAAGGTAATTTATAACGGGGTCGCGGTCGGGGTAGGTCCCCATTTGGGTATATAATTTAAAGGAAAGGTATTAGAAATATTCATTTTTCTATTAGCAAAATAAAAAAAATTCATCCCTATCTATTATCCTCTTGCGCATTTTTTTTTTATAAATCAAATGATTGCAGAAAGTAAAGAAGAAGACGGCGATCTATCGTAGCATGCCTCTAAGGTTAACGTAGTATGTTAATTAACCAAGTGATACGTCAAATCTATGTAAACTTCAAACCGATAAGTTAGTATTAATGCTTTTGGAATGAACTCATCTTTTAACGAGTTATCGCATTATATGACAACTCGTCAACTCCTACACCCTAAATTAAACAGCTTCTGATTTACTTCCTTCTCGTCTTGTGCTTTTGGAATTTTCCAATTTGGTTGATGCTCTGCCGGAAATTTCTTCCTGTAGCCTCCACTAATAATCGTCGTCGTGGTCTTTGGACAGTTTGTGCCCAATTCCGTTTGTTTTGGCTTGCTACGTACTACTGAGTGTCCCTTTCCAACACATACGGACGAGAAGGAGAAGAAGAAAGGATTGACGAAAGCTGTTCGGTTCGGCCCTATGTTTTCACGGTGAAGAAAACTTAGAATCTTGGCCGGCTGGCCAGTTTTGCTTGGTTTCAGTACACTTCATCTCATCAGCATGTATATATTGGAAAATTGGTAGTTATAATAATTTGAGTGGTTAAAATAGCTCATGTATAAATTGTATGGATTTTATATGATTTTCATATATATGTCCCTAAGCCAATTATTTGTTGAAATTTCCACATTCCCATCATACTATATATACATATATATATGAATTGTATGAATCTTATACTACTTTCTTATACCACATTTTTATACAATAAAAACACTATCACACAGTTCATAAGCGTCATGACTCTCGTCATATGAACCGTGACATTCCTACAGAAAGGAAGCTGGTCGGGGGAGTTGAATGTGTAAGGAGATTGTATAAGATTCAATATTATATCTCGAATATCTCTCAGTAGCTCTCGACTATTCAAAATTGTTAATACCAACTAATTCTTGATAATACGATATCGGAATATTTTTTATCAAAAGGTCTCGTGTTCTAATACTAGCTACCCGATAATGTCGGATGGTGTTGTAGATTTGCCCACTATAGACATGCATTATGGGGTAGCTAGATAGGATGTACATACCAAAGTCCATATATATATAGTATATAAATTATAAAACAGACGACATCTAATGAAAGTCATCACATATATCATTCAACTCCAAGAATTTACAGCGCCGTAATTATATGATTACAATATTAATTACTAACCTTGAACCAAAAAGTTGACCCTTATATATTAACCAAGGTGAAAACCGCTGTGCATGTAATAAGGATAAATGTATGTCAAATCATTGTTGATGACGTGTCCATCGGCCTGCACGACTACGTATGATAAACCGACCAACCAATGAACACTTCGAGTTACACGTAGGTTTTTGGCCGGGAAATTATTATGAATTACATTATTGCTCGACTAATTAATGTGCTTTCTCCTTTCTCCCCCTTCATTATATAATAATACATGTTTTCTACGAAGAATAAAAACGTTTCGTTGCTCAAAGAATCAAAATGCATGAATGCAGATGCTTTTTTGTGTTGATGATTAATGATGGTGGCTATCGATAACAGCTGATCATAATATTGTTTTATGTATCATAATTATTTATATGCTCTCTCCTATCGTTGACAAACAACAGCTTCAACGCTTAATTTTAGAGTTTCATCGGGTCACATAATAAAAATCAATTTCATTTGTCACAAAAAAAAAAAAATCTGAAATTGTTTAAATGGTCGGTTAGCATTGCTAAATCAAAATCCGGTCACAAAATAGTGACATTTGGCACCAAGAAGGAAATATATATATCGATAGTTTATGGAAAAATATATTAATTATATGTATACACACTCAATTACCCTTTAATTTGCTTGTGAAGTTTGGTGATGTAGTATTGTAGCTACAATAGGTTTCGAATATTTTTAAACTAATTAAAAAGAAGTAGGTCTAATTTTCTTTAATTTATGTATTAGGTAAATGCTCCCCTTGGACATATCCGAAACTATAGAATCTAATATAAATTTAGGAATATGGACTCCAGCTCATTATAATTTACTGAATTTCCTATCTACTACTTCTTATGATAATTATGATGTGATATAAATTTGCAATCATTACTTAATTAGGTCGGATTGTCTTCATCCCGATCTCATACTTCGGTTCTATTTAGTGTGTTCTTCAGTTTGTAAGTTGGATTTGGATTGTTCATTTGGCACGAAAGATCCTCAATTTTCGTCATGTTTTTGTTTTTGATTTTTTGTCTCGGAGTTTCATAAACCTTCATACAATTAATTAATTGGTTGTGTGAAAAAATATAAATTACGAACCTTAATGTTTTTCAATTCGGTTGTCCAGTATTGAGGATAGAAATAATAACAAGTTGCTGGATAATGACACTTCCCTTTTGTACCAATACTATAGTGACACTGTTTGCATGTGAAGATGGGTACGTTTATATAATATAGGTCCCATTACATTTAACAAATAATTAATCGCCATTATTTTATACGAGAATTAAGCATAAATCGTGGATTACAGCTGTTGACCTCAGAGATTTAAACAATTGTTTCTTGCAAACGTGACTGTTGGTTGAGGCTGCGCAAGTTATTATTTCCCATGTCATATTTTGCAGGCTCACGGAGCTTTCTAACCGATCCTTTTTCTGTGCCTTTACCAAATGATTACTGATAAGATTTGTAGTGTTAGTAACTCGTATAACATTTATTATTGAATTTTTTTATATGGTTGTTGATATAATATTGGAGTTATCTATAATTGAGAGGTCTTGTGTTCAAATTTCAACGATTCACTTGTTAATTAATCACATGGTATTTCATATAAGTGCAAACTTCAAACAACATGAGTGACTTTTGTTTGAGAGGGTGTGCATTATTGAATCTCTATCAATAATTTGTGTTATTGGGACCAATTGATTCTTGACATTGACATCATCAACTATCACTCTCATAAGATCATTATCTTTTTTCATGTGGTTACGTTGGAATCATTATATGTAACGTACGAATCACTTGTTTTAGAGTTCCATATAAAAGATTTTCGTTTGAGGGAGTCTGTTAGCATGTAGGATAGGATCCTAACCACTCGAGTTATTAGATCAACTGGTTCTTGACATGTACATTATCGACTATCACTCTCATAAGATCGTTATCTTTTTCCACATGATTACGTTGGATACATTATATGAACTTACGATCACTTGTTTTGGATTTTGTTTTCTTAATCACAAGGATATACCATCGTCGATGCCTAGTTCGCTACTCCAATGCCCTAGACTTGTCTTGAACCATGAGTTTCTAGCTACATATGGGCTCAAATTTGAGTATCTTCAAATAATTTGTGTTTGATAGGCCGATACCACCATTACATG